>JACEII010000040.1:1645694-1883294 GCA_014332785.1 Antheraea mylitta
GAAAAAACATAAGATACCTTTTTTGTAGAGCATTAAATTTCCTACAAAATTCTTAAAAAAAAATTTTCTGTACCACCAATTAATGATGAGGAATGAATTTTTTTCTATTGGACTGAGAAAAAAATGAAAAACTGCGATGCGGAGGATCTTCCTATTAAAATTAAGAGTTCATATTTGGTGAGAATTTTTTTAAGGTGCCTAGTAACCCATTTTTCCGTATTAATTGTAAAAAAAAAAATAGTTGATTTTTTTGACCCACCCTAATATATATATATATATAACCACGCTAAGACCAATAGGAGCGGAGCACCAATGAAGAATGTCAAAAATCGGGGGTTTTTTCCTCTTGAGAGCTTCCGCTGCTTCAACATCATCCCAATTATGCATCAGCCCAAAGTATATATTCCACGCGAACGAAGTCTTTTTTTTTCGAAATGACTACGCTATTGACCCAGCAAGGTCTTAACAGCTTCACCGTACTACTAAGGCGAGCGCTTAAGGCACTCAGCCGATTTTATTTTGGCAACCAGCTCAAGGGTGCGCGACACACTTCGGCTTGGCTGTTGCCTGTTGCATGCAAAATCGCGACCTATCTTAGCTAACCTAGCTAACTATTCATATATGTAAGAGTTGTTGAAACGTATATGTGTACCAAGCATATACGCCTCAACAACTCCTCCATATATTTATTATCGGAAAATTGAGAGTTTTTCAGTTCGATAAGGGAAAAAAAAACTAAACCCTTCCACTTTCATGTGTAAGTGTGTAGGCGTGCACGTGTGCGGGGGTGATCGTGTAGTGTTGTAGCAGTGATATATATTTGTGTGTCACCGTATCGCGCAAGCAACGCACTCAAGGGCTCCCTACCGAGGGATCAAACCTAGGCTTGAGCCGCCGCCGTGGGAGGCCTAATCGGGTGTGCGGGAGCGAAATTAACCCCCAGACCACGGCGGCGTGATCTGTGGTTACGCGGGCGTGGGCGTGAACACGCTCTGTTTCGAGGGACAGACTGGTACTGATCGTTCGCTGATGTGATTGAATCAGGAGGGTCGGTAAAAATGTGTCGTGGACGTCTTTTATGAGGCGCAGCGTTAGGAACGAATTCATAGTTTGCGGCGGATACCACTAACGGACTGGGATGATTCGCGGCTTTTTCAAAATAACTAATCGTAAGTGATTTTACGTACGCCCAGATAGAAGGGATCTCTAGGTCTCTATGGAGATCGACTCTCCGGATGTACTACGAGGCACCGGTCACTTTACGTAAAACACGATTTTGGAGAACCTGCAGCTTATCAAAGTTATCTTTGGACATATGCGCAAAAACGGGGCAGCAATATGTCATCACGGGACGGATACACGTCTTTCACAAAGTGAGCTTATGTCTGAGGGACATCTTACTCTTATGACAAAGCAACGGATGGAGGCGACCCAAGACCATAGCGGCTTTATTTCGCACTCTGTCTATATGTGAATTGAACTTTAAATGTCTATCTAATGTAACACCGAGATATTTGACCTCTTCGACCCAAGGGATATCGATTCCTTATAGCCTGATGGGCTCAAATTTATTAGCGCGTTTCGTGGGATCGAAGAGTATTGCGGCACTCTTATCGAGATTAACTTCTATGCTATGAACGGCTTTTTCGATGCGCTTCCTAATAAAGTCCGACCGCCAGCCGGAAGTGTAAATAACGGTATCGTCAGCGTAACGACCTACCTCGACCCCCGAGACCGAGGTAGGTCACTGATGAACAGATTGAAGAGCGTGGGCGCGAGTATGGAACCCTGTGGCACACCTGAGCATATCGAGTGGGGCAGAGATAATTCACCATCCACTCTGAAGCGGAATGTTCTATCAGTGAGATAATCGTGGATAATATGAATTAACCTATCGGGTACACGAGATTTACATAATTTATGGATGAGCCCTCCGTGACAGACCTTATCGAAGGCCTTGGCGACATCGAAGAAGACTGCAATTGTGCGTTTCGGTTTACGTTTCGGATCGGCGTTAAATTTAGAGAAAATGTACTCCGTGAGGCGGTGTACTTGATTCGTGCAAGAGTGTTCGGCGCGAAATCGGAACTGCTCGGGTGGTATTAATTTCAAATCTGCAATCGAGAACTGGAGACGGTTCAGAAGGCGCCACTCGTAAAGTTTTCCTAAGGTATCTAACAGACTAATGGGGCGATAGCTAACGGAAAGCGTAGCTTTCTTGCCGGGCTTGTGAATACCTATCACTATGGCCTTTTTCCAGACGGCCGGAAAGTGACCCTGGGACATGGCCGCATTGAAGACGCAGACCAATAGAGCTATGATGCGATCAGGAAGGAGTTTCAGAACCTCGTTCTTGATCCCATCGGGACCTTCGGACTTCCTAGGCTTGAGACGCTTGATTGCGCCTGCAACTTCATCGAAAGTGATCGCGGTTAGGGTATCCGCCCGAGGAGACGCGAGCACATGCTCCGCAGCTGATTCGATTAATCCGTTATGGAAAGGGTCAGTGTTATCAGTGTTTGGCGAACACTGTTTCTCTAAGCTTGCTGCAAGGCATTCTGCTTTATCTATGCTATCGAATGTAGGAGGCAACCCGGGGCCTCTGTCGAGAGTAGGCATTGGAGTGACCATATCTGATTTGAGAGTTCGCGCTAGAGTCCAGTACGACAG
Source organism: Antheraea mylitta (assembly GCA_014332785.1). Classification (NCBI taxonomy): domain Eukaryota; kingdom Metazoa; phylum Arthropoda; class Insecta; order Lepidoptera; family Saturniidae; genus Antheraea; species Antheraea mylitta. The sequence goes on from JACEII010000040.1 coordinate 1,648,365, forward strand.
GTAAGACGGCTGGAGACCCGCCAGAAGTCTGTCCCACCTGTCACCCCGGATCTCAGAAATACGAGACTTGACTGTTTTTCGTAACGAACGTAAACGATCGCGATTCTCTACAGACGGGTAAGCGTCGTAAGCTCGAGTCGCAGCGTTCTTTTCCATAATCAATGCTCTTCGTCATCAGGGAGTATAAAACGGCGATCGTTCACCGCTTGTACCTCTTTCGAGGTCATCTTGATGGCGGTCTGGAGATAATCAACCAGGGAATCGATGGCCGAAGCCGCGTCGGCTTTGGAAAATTTTTCTCCTTAAGGGAGACGGTGACGTCTTCAACCGAGATTTCAGCCGGGACGCGACGAAGCACTACATGCAGGAGGCGTTCCTCCTCGAGAACAAACGTAAAGTAGGCTAACTTAACTTCCCAGAGGAATTTAGTCAGGTCGCGAAAGTCTTTGATCGTAGGGACCTTAACTTGAATGCCCGCCAAGGTATTGAGGGCGGACGTAAAATTAACTTTAAGTGTTTTTTACCTATTCGAGATGGACGTCCACTGGGACTTGTCCTGAATAGTAACCGGAGGCGGTGGGCGGGGCTTTTTAGTCGCTACTACGGAGTCCGTAACCTCGATTTGAGAGAGCGAGGCGGAGTTAACTCTGCTTGAGTGTGGTTTAACGGCTACCAGTGTAACCGTGGCGGGCGCCCGAACGCCATCTATGTTACGTACTAATTTCTCGGCTGGGCATCTGGTACCCGAGTCCGAGTCGGACGAGCGTAACGCGGGGCGAGACGGTTGTTTGCGCTTTTGGTGCGAAACAACTGTAAAATTTCCATTATTATTTTCCAGCGCTGAAGACGCGGTATTCGCGGATGTGGAAGTCGCGGGCGTAAGAGACACGGCGGTTATGCCTATATCTAGCTCCATCTCGGAGTCGGCCTCCGAGCTGGAGCTCGGTAACGGAGCTCTATCCGCCGGGTTCAATGATAACTACGTTGAATCTAAAAGCGCGAACATATTTATTGTTGCTACGCGGGGCACATACTGAGCGTCCTCCGAGGACGGGAGACAATGTCGCGCGAGAATGGCGTCGACGACGCTTTCGTCGACTTCATTCGCGAGAAAATCATCGCGAAGACCTAATACAAAGGCATTATTCTGGGCCATTTTCTGGCTTGAGAGGGACGCGAACCAACCTCCCTGCCTTAGGGGCAGGGGGGCACGCCAAACAAAAAAGTACTGAACTATCTCGAGTCCGGATCAAGAGAGCTGTTTAAAACTAAGCAAAATAGGCAAAAAAATGCAAATAAATACGTGAGCGAGACAGAGGAAAAATAATATAAGGCTATGCAAATAAACAGATAATAAGAAGTAAATAAATATATAAAGAAATTACTGAAGTACTAAAGAAATACGTAAACAAATAGACAAATAAATTAGCAAACAAATAAATATACCAAGAAATAAATAAAGCAATAAATAAATAAAGCAATAAATAAACAGTATGCAAAGGTCTCAATCAGTTCCAGGAAACAGAACGCAGGTGTAGCACAGATGTACCAAACGAAACAATGAAAACGAACACTCACAAAGTAATAACTGACGTCACTAAATCGAGAGTATCGAAATCGATGCGCTCGACCGAAGCGACCGCTCGCTTTGGCAGCCAAATCGGAACTCCGCGAACGATATCGCAGGCAGACGCTAGTACTATAATAAAACTGTAAGAAGGCCAAATCTGTACATTAAATTCATAGTTCGGTGAAGCTGTAAAGACCTCTCCAGGTCAACAGCGTTTCCATTTCGAAAAAAAAAATGTACATTATATATTTTTTTAAATTATAATCGATATAGACTTTGTTATCGATATAGAAGCCAAAAATAATCCTTTTACAATTTTTGTCTGTCTGTCTATCCCTGTGAACACGTATCACTCTGAAAGTACTGAACCAATTTTGACGAAATTTGACACGGTGATAACTAATATTATAGAGTTACATCTAGAATACTTTTTATCCCATAACACACAAGGAATCAATCATCCAGGATAACAGACAGAAGTCAAAATTTTGTAGTAAATAAAGTTCTTAACGAACTTTAGTAATTTTTCTTTTGCTATAAACAGTTGCCGACAGCAGACAGTTTAGCTAAAAGTTAAGCTATATTTCATCTGCTTATGCTTTTTTTTTAATTACCGCCAATATATGTAGGTTAGTTATTACCTTAATTAAACCCGGTAGGCGAGGATGCGAACGGGTCCTAGGCTTATTTTAAAAGATTTCTCACATATCAAATGGGTATATATTTGAGTCCCTTGATAGTTTGGATTCACATTTGAAAACCATATGTGTGGCTGTAATCAGGATTTAGGTGTATTGAAATATTTCACGTTTAAAAATATAGTACAGAGGAGACTGCACGGGGTCGCTAGTATATTAAAAATTTCGTTTGATAAAACGAAAGGAACTTATTTTTTCTTCTATTATAGAATATATGAGGTAATATATTTATATACTGCATGTATTAATCGCTCTCTAAAAGTTAATTTCATATTCTGTTAGTAAAATTCTTCCATTCATCGGCAAGGAAATCAATCAAAGGAAACAAATGACAAAGTTATAATAACTCTGAATATGAGTTTTTGGTGGGATCTTACTTTGTCATGTAGTGGATTTTATATTTTTTTCATAATCTTGTGTTAATTGACTCTATTTGTAAATTGTATGGTGTTTTACGTAATATAGTAAGTTTATTGTGCACAAGTGAAGTGAATGAAAAATAATACCACGGAGCATGTAATTTTGAGATGCCACTAAAACTCCCTGGAAGGTTCTAACAGGGGATCCACCATCTTGTTAGAATATTGACTTACACGATGCTTAATATAGAGATGATCGCACGACGCTTGTAATATTATTGACTACGTGACAATGGCAGTAATAATCTGAAAGATGTCATCGTGTGAATCAATATTCTAATGAGATGGTGGATCCCTTGCTAGAACCTTCCAAGGAGTTTTTGTGGCATCTCAGAATTTCATTTTCTGTGGTATTATTTTCCATTCACTTCACTTATGCACAATAAACTAACTATATTACGTAAAACACCACCAAATTTACACAATATAGACTCAAATAACACAAGATTATGAATAAAATATAAAATCCACTACATGAGATACCGCAAAAACTCCATAAAACATTAAAATAAACAATTTATATAAAATTAAGTACGTTCTCAATTACAACAATCTTATTTCTTTTTTTTTGGTTTGTTTTCTTTAGTTCTCGTATGAATTTCTCGTTATTTATGTTTATCATGTGATATTTATATGCCTACTCCTGTAGAGATTTATCTACCGGATGTTTACTTTATAATTTCTAGTATAAAGTGTGCAACAAAACCCTGACATCATTGGTCGCTTGCCAGGTTCATGACAACGTTCTTGTACAGTTATCATAACTTTGTTTTATTTATAGTATGTGGTGTTATTGTCATAGCAAATAGAATCCAGCTTGTTAATTGTATAAATTATATTAATACATCCTTGAATTTAAACGTACGTTCTGAACAATTTAGAGAAATTGGAACTTGTAAAATTCAATACTGAAAATAATTAAAATTAGTGAATTAACAAGTACAATAAGCATCTAAAATTTATCACCGACTTATCGGAAGATAAGCTCAAAGATCGAACAAAGCAAGTTTTATCATCGAGAGGTTATTATAGGGTAAACTAATATGCGAAAAATAAACATGTCTTGAAGTGGCTTCCTCTTTCTACATCTATTAGAAATTTTCCTTTGCGACTTTACATTATTGATATATTGGTTACATAGATAAAAATCTCAAAAAATACTGTCGATATATCCAAACGAATATCTTGTAATAATTGTTTCGATGACAACGTGCTTTTTTGAAACCAATGGCACAGTATACATATAACAGACAGTATGGAAACTACCTATAAACGCTCGTACCAGCACACTCACACAAACATGCGCATCGAACGAAACCCCTAAACGGTTTTCACGGTGCTGTCCATAGAATACCTTATAAAACTTCTCGTCGATACGCATGTGTGTGAGAGTGTGCCGTTTTCGAGCGTTTCTAGGTAGTTTCCGTACTGTCTCTTATATTTATACTGTGCCATTGGTGCCGTTACGGCAATATGGCGTCATGTCTCTGTACCATTCGGTTTTTAAATATTTTAAATTTTGTCAATAAATAGTCTATAAGCTAATCCTTCAAAAATTTTTGAAAGAAAATTATAAAGTATAATAAATTGAAAAATATTAAAATCATACAATAGAATTAATTATGTATATATGGGTACGCGACCGTGCTGACCTCTGGTTTCAATGTAAGTAGGTAACAAATTAAATCAAAGCTTTATTATCTGTAATGCCATCTATAAACTAATTTGGAACTTAAATAATACAGGAGATATAATTTGCAACTCTTTGTTATAAAGTAAATAAAATATAGGATTACGCCAAAAAATAATTAACAACAAATATTAGATTGAATGATTATAAAAATCATACAATTAAAAGAAGTTTACTTAAATCGCGTGTGACGGTTACATGTACTATTTTTTTTTTTTTGTATAGATCTTGAAAAAATGTCTCAAATATGAATTATGGTACCGTTGCTGGCAACTCTCTAATAAATAAATCTTGAGGATTTACTTCGTATATTTAATGAAACAAAAAATTATGTACAAGTCACATTTTCCTTTTAACCGTAAATAGATAGAATTAAAAGCCAATCTACATTGCACAGGTCAAATTAAATCATTTAAGTAAATGGTACATTTAATAAACCTTAGTTACATTTTTTTATATTTATTTTATTAGTTTACGGAAGTTAAATCTCATATGGACTTTTATTTGAAATAGTACCTGCTAATATTCATAAAGTAATGTTGCCCAAATTGGTGGTTATATAAGAAGGGCTTATAGTTAGCACTGTATAAACAAAATGGCGGCAACGTGGGAAAATAATCTAGGCTGAAGTTAACAGTATATGAATAACATTACGCTTATATAAAAAAAATATGATGAGAATGTAGGAAATTTTAACACAAAGTTAACAATATATGGCATCATGATGATTGATAATTTGATGATAGTTATTTAATTTTTTTTTTTTTATTTCTCGATCTTTTGATTATTTCAAATTCTGTGACGCTTAATCAGATAAAATCAAGCAATTTATAGTTGTTTACTAATAAATTACTTGGATGAATATGTAATTTCGAGTTGTCACAAAAACTTCCTGGAAAATTTTAGCAGGGGTGTCACCATTTTGGCCCCATCTTCCCATTGCACAGGTCCGTTGGACGAGAAGGAGACGGCCGGTGTGTACCCGGCTGTCTCCTTACAAGACGAAGGCCCGGCGGCGACACTTCTGCTGCTGGGCTGCACCGCTGGGGCGGCACGATGAAGTCTATAGAGATCTCGTGCCGCCCCAACCATAGCGGAAGACGTACACCGTGGGGCTTTAGTCCGTGCGAGTCGGACATAACCCACTCTCTCCCCCGGGAGGGTGGGTATCCATAAAGGATTTCCCCACGTAAAAAAAAGGGGTGTCACCATTCTGATATAGATTTCTTTGAACTTTGAAGGTTAGAGAAATATTCTTTCACGCAATATTGTCAGAATTATGTATTGTATGTACACTTTACTATTAAATACAAGACATACGACTTCATAGAACTATAAGGTAAAACAGCTATCGTATCAGATGAATTTTTGGTACCCCTAAACATCTAGCTACGTTTAGCACGCACACAAATTATGTGCGTAACTAGGGTCAGCAGTATACGGAACTCGTACGCACCGCACCTTCGACACACATTCGTTTAAAAGTACGGTTAGCAAATGAAATTAAATCATTCACGAATTTATTTCAAGGATTCTTCGAATTTGAGGAAATTGTTCGAATTATTAATCAAAAACTGTTAAAATGAGTGTGGATTTGAGTTTTACGATGAACATAATATTATCTTGTTAACAAGTTATCAAATTCATAAGAAAAAAATCAAACTTCAACCTTCAATAACTCTTAAACGGAGAGGCTTACAGAAAAATTGTAAAAGACATTTCTTGTAGAAAATTCGATTTCCTATAAATATATTATACTAGCTGTTACCCGCGGCTTCGCACGCGTTTTTTTCAATATATTAAACAAATTTATAATTGTGATCACATATCTAGTGTAAATTACAATGATACTCTTTCAAAAATATTTGTAAGTATCACACGCACATCATCTACTGTTACAGGTAACGTGTACATTATATATGTGAATACTAATAGTGTATCGAATGGGATGGGATTTACCATCAGCCACATAACTGGAACTTTAAACTGCTATATATCACCCTCAGTGCTCACTTACACTACATAAGAAAGTAATGAAAACATTAAGCTAAACATTATCAAACAGTATGTGTTAAATCTTTTATTATATATATTTCCATAGTGTTGATATAATTAAATTATTATTATACCTTGCTATAATTTAAATCACATGTACACATATGACTTTCAATTATATTTATTCTTGGAGTCCAGTACAGCGCACGTCACACACGCATGATTACAGTGAACAACATATTTTTGATTAATTTAACACAGACGAATGCACGGATAACAGTACATCACTACATAGTGTAAAACAAAGTCCTGTTCCACGTCTGTCTATATGTCTGTTCGCGATAAGATCAAAAACTACAGAATGCATCTTCATGTCGTTTTATTGTCGTTAATATATAAAATGATTCTTGAGCAAGGTTTAGGTATAATCTGTCTTATTATCAGGGCGGGCAACGTCTGCTGAACCCGCTAGTTTAAAATAAAACAGCTAATTAGTTACTTATTTCCCGTAAAATTCCCGTTCAAATATTACTTGTAGTCCAGTGAAGCTGTTAAGACCTTGCTAGATCAATAGCGTAGTCATTTCTAAGAAAAAAAAACTGTTCAAATAGGTCCAACCGTTTCGGAGATTACCCGGAACAAATAAACAAACAGACATATCGACAGCATTAAAAAAAATGTTGATATTTGTAGCACCACAGATATATGTACGTATTCACCAAAAAGTATTTATTTTAATATTATGTACACACACTTTATTTTTATAATACGTAATATATCACAAATCAAAAATTGGGAAAAAAACTAACGTAGAATAAAGTTTTTGGCGGGATTTCAGTCTGTCATGTAGAGGATTTTATATTTTATATCTTGTGTTACTTGACTCTATATTGTGTTAAATTGGTGACTTTATGTAATATGGTTCGTTTATTGTGCATAAGTGAAATTACTGAAAAATAATACATTAACTTGGACATAGAAAAAAACTACCTATATTGACAACTTCAGAACTGGCAGTATGAGTTAATTCATTCGACTGTCTTATTGGACGAATATTATTACTACTAAAGTATTTGAATAGCAACACAGAATAAACTGTTTGCGATATAAACGTAACACGTATAATTAAAAATTGTAAACAAAACTAACGTAGAATAAACTTTTTGAATAGGAACACAAAATAAACCATGAAAATATTTTCGATAGAATACTATCGCGTTACCATGGCAACGCATATAATACTGACATTAACACGCAGCGGAAGCTTCCAAAATAGCCCGATTTTGAGGCATTCTTCATCAGTGCTCGGCTCCTGGTTCTAACGTGATGATATGTAGCCTATAACCATCCTCGATAAATAAGTTATCTAACACTAAAGGATTTTTTTAAATCGGACCGGTAGTTCTTGAGATTAGCGCGTTCAACCAAACAAACAAACAAACTCTTCAGCTTTATAATATTAGTATAGATGAGATGAAATATTATTTTCAAGTAGTGAAGACCGAGATATGAATTTTTCTTTCTAATAACAAAGAAAAAAATAAAAAAAACTAAGACGCGGAAGACTTTCCTATTCAAATTAAGAGTTGATACTCGCAGAGAAATTTTTGAGGTGTCACGCAGATCAGTTTGTACACACGAAAGAAGTGAAACCTCTTTGTCTTAAGTATATGTATTAAATTATTATATACTAGCTATGCCTGCGACTACGTCCGAGTGGAACTTAATGTATAAAACCGTCTTTCGTTTACTATATGTTAGACATTATATAATATCCTTGTTTTAGGAAGAGATTGAATTACATTCACTTAACTTATCTTCTACTGTACTCAAAATGAGCCGTCGTTAAAATTTCAATAACTTTTGATAGAGTGAACCAATTGTGTTGAAATAAGGTCTAAATGTTACTCGAAGATATGTTTAATGATTTTCCTCGTGAGGTTTTATAGTAAACACTGTACTTTAGTAGTGATGCGTATCCAAACAAACTGGAAGTTAGACATATAGGCTTTTCTATAAATAATTGAAACGTATTTTATTGCTTATTCCAAGACACCTGCAACAATTTTTTTCACTAAAAATCTTTTTTTTTTAAATATCATATAGGAGGCAATAGACAGGCGGGTCACCTAATGTTAAGTGATCACCGCCGTCCATAGACACTAGCAACACCAGAGGAGTTGCAAGTGCGTTGCCAGCCTATGTTTAGAGGTATTGGGAAATGAGGAGAAGGAAGAGGAGAGGGGAGAGGAATGGAGAGGAGAAGGGAGGAGAATGAGGAGGGACTCCGGCGCTCCTACTGACCGAACGAAACGTAATAATGCAACCACTGCTACTTCACGTCGGTTTTCTGTGAGAGGGTGGTAGTACCCCGGACGAGCTGACCTATTCATGCTGAAACCAGCTTCAACGTGTCTCTGTCATCTACAAACACCACCTAAAAAACAAATCTAAAACGTACAGACACATTTAATGTACATTCATATTATATGTATAGATATCTTCCAGCTGCTTAATTTGTGAACCTTACTATATAAGCAAATAACCAACAAAGATTGATACGACCGATAAGTTGAACCTGTTAGCCACTGAGACATGAACAAAACGCAGTTTAAGTAACTCGTTACAATGTTGCATTATATATTAACTAGTTTCTTGCGACGGCTTCGCTTGTCTTTATGATCAACTGAATAGTTATACATGCCTATTTTTTCGTCGCCGTTGAAGTATAGATTTGGTATTACAGAAAAAAAAATGAAAAATACAACTAAAATCTAACACCATTTTTTTTTTCTTTTTAACGTGGGGAAATCCATTATGGATACCCACCCTCCCGGGGGAGAGAGTGGGCTATGTCCGACTCGCACGGACTAAAACCCTATAGTTGGGGCGGCACGAGATCTCTATAGACTTCATCGTGCCGCCCCAGCGGTTGGCCCAGCAGCAGAAGTGCCGCCGCCGGGCCTCGTCTTGTATGGAGACAGCCGGGTACACACCGGCCGCCTCCCCCGTCCGCCGGACCCGTGCAATGCGAAGATGGGGCCCCCCAAACCATCTTCCCTGGTCCGGTTAAGGTGGGAGGTGGCGGTCAAACTGCCGCCTCTTCCTGCCTGCCCTTTGTTGGCGGAGACGGCCACTGTGAGGGTCTTGCTCACGGACCCTCTCCGCCGCCTCCTTCTGCGAGACGACCTCCTCACAGAAGGAGGCAACAAGACTCCGCACATTTGACGACGCTCGGCAGCGAGAGATCATCATCCACCGCCGCAGCCAGAATGCGGCGTCGCTCCTCCCACGCAGCACACTCGGAAAGTGTGTGCTGCGCGGTGAGCTAAAATCTAACACCACCACTGACCGCACCCGACGCAACTTAACTTCGGTGATCGGACGAGAAACAGTATTTTAAACACCGAAACGAAAAAACGACACTAACAATAGCAAAAAAGGTATTTAATACATTGAAAGTTTTAATACAAAAAAATACAAACAACAAAAACAAAGAAACAAAATGTCGACTATAGCTAACTTCAGGGTGTCGGTTTTTCCTTACGGAGTGCGCGCGCATCGTAATAACTTCAGGGTGTTGGTTTTTCGTGACGGTGTGCGCGCGCATCGTAAAAATTTACTCTCATCATTTTTCCCAAACGTGCCAATAGAAGTATTACTTCAAAAAGGTTACCAATAAAATTTCAAAAACCTTAAACCTCAAAGTCTTACTTCATAAAAATAACAATGAAAAGTTAAAATATTGTAGCCGGTTCTTCTCAATGATTGGCTTATCTTCCGAACCGATGGTTACTTTCACACATAAAAGCTTCTCAGTGCCTAAATTGAATAAAGTATTTCAATTTGATTTGTAACCAGGCGCTGTGTTTCACGCCATATCTACATTTCTACCCTATATTTATTTTAAAATGAACGCCCGTGATGCACTCGTGCGACAATGACTCCAAGGAGACATTCTATATTTTCCAGTCTATTTTCCCTTTGAATACCAGAACAATCTGAAAATAAACATCATATTATTAACATTTATCTATATAATTAACAAAGATCATGTGTTATCTGGCAATGGCTTGACCTGCAATCTGGTGTTGACACAGAGTATCAAATAAAGGGCAAAGGAGTACTTAGGTAAAATCACGAGCGACTTGACATTCCTTGGTGGTTCAAGACTCCCTGGAGAACTTGTACACATTTTGTCATACATAATTCTAATGAAATCGTTGCTGCATATTATTTGAACTATTGGAAAACGATCTCAACATGTATAAATTACATAGATATGTACGTCATTAGAACTTAAGGAAAAATGTAATAGACTTCACTATGTACAGAATTAGTTAGATAGGCAGAAACAAAGTACGAGATCCTCGTTAATTTCTCAACCGATTTTCTTTTCTTTTTTTTGTTTAGTAATTATGGAGGAGCTTCAGTGCTATCAACAAAAACAGTGCGTAGAGTCCCGCCGCACGGAAGATGTGACCTTCGTACTGTGGAATTGAAAATAGGAAGGAGTAGAAATTGATTTTTAGAGAAATCATATTGTTTCTTTAAGATAAACTTCATGGTGGTGTTAAACATTTAACGCAACCTTGTCGGAAATCGCATTAGAAGTTTCAGTTCTTAAAAAAATATATACAAACTTAGGCTATATGTAAATAGGTTAAGACAAAATGGTCTAGTACAATTTTCTTCTCAATTTGTCAACGAATTTTTCTGTTTATACATACAGTGTATATAATACAATGATTTTTTTAAAACGACTATTTATTCTCGGCCAGGACGCAAAATTTTGTTGAAATTATGTAACAAAAAAATATGTCTGAAAATTGGGCCATAAGCACAATATATTCCCTGAACGTGAGAATGTCTCATTTAATATTTTACGGTTTTTTTTTAACCTGGAAGCATTTTGTGCTGTCATAACATTTGAACTCAAGTTTAAGTTCTCCACAGTTGCTACTACTTTTGAAACTTAACTGTAGCCTAACTGGAAGACAGTATAAGTCATAAAAATTATATTTTGTAGAAATTTCTTATTTGTTTTGTTGTTATTTGTTAATAACTGTACCTACAAGGAAAAGTATTAATCCGACATTTGTAGGGTATTTAATCTTCTACAAAAAACATTTTTAAACCAAACCTCTAAGATCGATATTTCTCAAGATATTAAGCTCTAATTTTTTATAGGATGAAATTTTAATGCGTTACTGAGTCAAATTAAAAAAAAAAGATGACAACCTTATTTATTACAAATTTGTTTCGATATTTATTTTTCAAGCTATAATTACAATAAATGTTGAATGTTTTGACGTTTTTAAATATTTAACAAATATTATAAAAAAACTCAATCATTTTATTGGGAAGTTATTAATTTTAATATAGTTAGCATATTTGTTAACCGTGTAAATTATCATTCAATTATAAATGTATCCACGCAAAATATAATCATTTTCATCAAAAATTATGTAAGTCAATTCAGTTGTTTTTAAGCTATAACGTTAGCCTGACATATTCTAAGAAATTTGGCCTTGTTGACATGTAAGGGAATAGGTAAACAAAGACTTAACGCATCATCCTACTTTTTTTTTTATTGTAGCACGGCAAAGTGATTGCACTATTCCTAATGGTAAGCACAATACAATCTAAAGATAATAGCGACCACCGGTTGACACACTATCCATAGCCGGTCGCCTTTATCATGCCGGCCTGTAAAAAGCTGGATATGCACAGGCTGATCCCGAAACGCGACCCGTAGAAGCGAGTCACTATTACGGGCTTTTTCGGCATATACATGGTGGTTGCGACCCAATCAGGCTGTACAACCCTACCAACCCGCTTGCGCCATTGCCTCGTTCGTTATTCAGCAGGGTGCACCACGTGCAGGTGAGGTTGGCTTGGGTGCCTCATGTCTTATGATGTTATTCGACACCCCTTACACCCCAAAATTATTTCCACCCACTGCTGGGTAAAATTACCATTTTAAATACTTTACCAATCTCCTACCTTAACAATAGCGCCTTAGATTGAGATTATGCTGGGTATCTCCTGTGGACATAGCCAGTACTGACTATGTAGACTATGTGTAATGCAAGTGAGTAGGAGAGGATGTGTGCTCTATTAGGAATGGATCTACCTAATAGATATAGCTACCAGACCAGACTAGGCCCCCTTCGGCAGCGGCTCAAGCCTAGGTCCGTTCCCTCAGCGTGGAGCCCTTGAGTACGCTGCTCGCGCGATACAGTGACACAAGATCTTACATGAATGCGATAATATTACACATATCACCCCCACACACGTACACGCACACATGAAAGTGGAAGGGTTTTATTTATTGCCTTATCAAACTGAAATAGTTTAGAAAAATTATCCTCCATAAAATACATATAAGAGTTGTCGAGGTATGTATGCTTGGTACACATATATGTTTCAATAACTCATATATGTATGAATATGTAGATTAGCTTAGGTTAGCTCAGATAAGTCGCGAATTGCATGTACCTATCAGGCAACAAACAGCCCAAGCCGAGGTGTGCCATGCACCCTTGAGCTAGTTGCCCAAATAAAATCGCCTGAGTGCCGCAAGCGCTCGCCGGTAGTAGTAGTAGTAGTCCAGTGAAGCTGTTTAGACCTTGCTGCGTCAACAGCGTAGTCAGTTCGAGAAAAAAAATATAGCTACCACAACCTACCCCAGGCCAATACTACTATTAAAGCAGTGACTGAACATCTGAATCTATTAAATCCATTTACTTGTCTACTTTTCTCTCGTACTCAAGTTGTGTTGTCATTAAAATTACAATAACTTCGATAGTGTGAACCGATTTTATTGGACCAAGACTAAATATTACACGAGGATATGCTTTAACATTTTCTAGAATTTTTTTCATAAACGCAGTACTAGAGCAGTGATTTGTGTTCAAATAAACAGACAGACAGACATTTCTAAAAATTATTGAAATGTATTTTATTACCAAAACACCTTTATTTTCTTCATCGAGACATCCCTGACGGATATCCATCCCGCCGGGCAGCAGAGGATAGATATGCCTGAGTCGCACGGACTAAAACCCCTTGGTACCTTCTTACACCATTTGGCCGGGGAGCAGGGACTGTCTAATCGACACTACGTCTACTCCTCCCACAGGTGTTGTCCCCTTCTAAGGGGACCCAAATGTGGCCTGAGGGGTAAAGATGGTAGACCCCTCAAGGGGAGTGGGTGTTAGACCGTCCCTGACGAACTGTGGGAGTTGCATCGGAATCCAAAACACCTGTAAAAATTTTATTTTACAAAATGTAAAAACTACAGACACGTCATACATTCTTATTATATGTATAGATACATAGTCACAATATATACAGACAGATACCGAAAAAAACAATCATATATAACATCATTGTTGTTGTATTAATCAGTGACATTCACCTACATAAACATATGGCTATATATAAATAGCATTGTTGGTCATGGACTAGGCTAGTTTCTTTTATAAAACGTACTTTATATATATATATATATATATATACTAGCTGTTACCCGCGGCTTCGCACGCGTTTTTTTAATATATTAAATAAATTTAAAATTGTGATTACACATCAAGTGTAAATTACAATAATACTATTTCAAAAATATTTGTATCACACGCACATCATCTACTGTAACAGGTAACGTGTACATTATGTATGTGAATACTATTAGTGTATCGAATGGGATGGAATTATGATCATCCACATAACTGGAATTTTAAACTATTTATCACCCTCAGTGCTCACACTATATAAGAAAGTAATGAAAATATGAAGCTACACATTATCGAACAATATTAAATAAAACAGCTAATTAGTTACTTATTTGCCCGTAAAATTCCCGTTCAAATATTACTTGTAGTGAAGCTGTTAAGCGTAGTCATTTCTAAGAAAAAAAAAACATTCAAATAGGTCCAGTCGTTTCGGAGATTACCCGGAACAAATAAAAAAACGGACATATCGACAGAGTTAAAAAAATGTTGATGTTTAATTTTAATATAAATTACACTCACTTTACTTTTATAATACGTAATATATCACAAATAAAAAATTGGCAACAAAACTAATGTAGAATAGAGTTTTTTAAGAGTGTTTGGCGGGATTTCAGTCTGTCATGTAGTGGATTTTATATATTTTTTTCATAATATTGTGTTACATGATTCTATATCGTGTAGAAATTGGTTGCGTATTATATAATATCTTTCGTTTATTTTGCATAAGTGAAATGAATGAAAAATAAAACCACGAAGCATTAATTCTATGGTCTTGAAGATTAAGAAGATAAAAAATTACGTTATATTATGTAGAGGATTCGGCGCTTATACCTTTACATTAACTTGGACATAGAAGTAAACTAACTATATTAACAACTTCAGAATTGGCTGTATGGATTAATTCCTTCGACTGTCTTATTGGACGAATATTATTACTACTAAACTTTCTGAATAACAACACAAAATAAACTTAAGAAATGTTTGCGATATAAACCTAACACGTATAATTAAAAATCGAAAACAAAACTAACGTAGAATAAACTTTTTTAATAGGAATACAAAATAAATCATGAAAATATTTTTGATAGAATGTTGTCGCGTTACCATGGCAACGCATATAATACTGACATTAATACGCAGCGGAAGCTTCCAAAATAGCCCGATTTTGAGACATTCTTCATTAGTGCTCAGCTCCTTTTGGCTTTAACGTGATGATATGTTGCCTAGAGCCATCCTCGATAAATGAGCTATATAACACTAAAAGAAACTTTTAAATCGGATCTCTAGTTCTTGAGATTATCGCGTTCAACCAAACAAACAAACAAACAAACAAACTCTTCAGCTTTATATATTAGTATATAGATTAAACATTTTTGCCACCGAGTGTTGTGGACTCGAATCGGATACATTTATGCGCGCCACAAATGACTCTTCTAAGTCTGGATGTACTTTTAGTAGTTTTTTTTTTACCTCAGGCCGGCTCGCGTTATCTTTTCTCGCAAGTCTAACCTTTTTTTTACATGGGGAAATCCCTACAGATACCCACTTTAGCCGGGCAGCTGAGGGTAGGGTATGTACCATTTGAACGTACTAAAACCACATGGTGCCTTCTCACACCTATTGGCCGGGGAGCAGGAGCTACCGACTGATACTATATCTACTCCCTGGCAGGTGTCGGCTCCTCATCAACGGCCTCGTCACGGTTGAAGGGTCAGAATCGTAGACCTCTCAGGAAAAGGCGAAAGTTGCCCTCCTGTCGATCGTGAGAGGCGCATCGACACAATGTGCCTCAACCACACGGGCCTGTGCAGAAATTCTGTCAGGGCAAGGGATAAGCCCGCGTTCGTCGCACCGGCCCTTTTTACGGTGGTTGCAAGTCTAACCTAACCTAACCTAACCATACCGGGATAAAAGAGCAATCAGTATTTTCAGGGGTAGCATTTGATATTCGCATCTTGATATAAAGGTTGAGGGAGCGGGAGCAGCGGGGGGAAAGGTGTAATTTCGCCTCCCCGCGAAAAGTCATAGTTACTGAGATATTCATGATCAAAGTTTTTGAGGTTATATGTCAACTCCGAACAATCATTGGTAATTTTGTATATTAGAAACTTGATGTTTTTTAAATTAAAACAAAACAGTTTCGTCTCGGTATTAGTTAGGTTAGGTTAGTCTTAAGATACCTAGGATACCTAGCTTTGACCCAGGAGGCTCGAGTTCGATCTTTGGTACGGAAAACTCTTTTGACCGTTCCTGCCCACCCGGCTAAATGACGCAATAAGAACACCGAGGGGGCTTATTCAATAAAAATATGGCATTCTCACCTGGGCTACCCAACTAGGTGCAGAACTCCAAGAGGATTCCCCGCAAAAAAAAAGGACAGAGTGAGCAGGCCGCGGTAGCGGTCGGCTAGCGCGGTGCTTTTAATACGAAAGTACCTTACTTCATATTTGGCAGTCAATCTTCTGGATTATTATTGCCATTGTCGAGTACGTAATGATGTTACAAGTTTTTTTGTGATAATTTTCATGTTCTGACAAGATGGTGCCCTCTTTGTTAGAAGTTGAATTGGGGTGTAAGGGGTGTCGAGTAACATTTTAAGACTTGAGACATCTAAGCCAACCTCACCTACACGTGGTGCACCCTGCTGATCAACGAACGAGGCAATGGCGATAGCGCGGTGGTAGGGTTTTACAGCCCGACTGGGTCGCAACCACCATGTACGTGGCGAAAAAGCCCGTCATAGTGACTCGCTTTTGCGCGTCGCGTTTCGGGATCAGCCTGTGCATATCCAGTACCGGGTGACTTTCGTTATTATGGCCGGCATGACAGCGGCGACCGACGATGGATAATCTGTCTCTCGGTGGTCGCCACTGTTTTTGGGTTGTACTATGCTTACCATCAGGCACAGTGCAGTCTCTTTATCGTGCTTCAATAAAAAAAAATCTTTACAGGGGTTTTTTTACCTCCTGAGAATGTTCCGTGATATTATTTTCCAACCACTTCACTTTTATACAATAACCGATTTATATTGTGTAAAATGCCCACCAATATTACAAAACATACAGTCAAATAATACAAGATTATGAATAAAATATAAATTACTACATAACATACTAAGATCCCGCCAAAAACGGTTATTTTTAGTATCATACTATAGTTTTTTTTATTCTAATATGTACTCAGTCGTTCCACTAATGACAAACTTATCAAAAATACTTTTACAATAATAATATTATTACTTTTTAAACTTTATTTTTCGCAATCAATCTTTCAGATTATTACTACCATTGTCGCGTAGTCAATAATGTTACAAGCGTCGTGCGATCATTTCAATATTAAGCGTTGTGTGAATCAATATTCTAACAAGATGGTGGATCCCTTGTTAGAACCTTTTAGGGAGTTTTTGTGGCGTTTTAGAATTTCATGCTCCGTGGTATTATTTTCCATTCATTTCACTTATGCACAATAACATATGTTACGTAAAACACCACCTAATTTACAAAATATAGAGTCCAATAAAACAAGATTATGACTAAAATATCCACTACATGACAGACTAAAATCCCGCCAAAAATTCAATATTATTATTGCTTAAAATGACAAACATAAAATGACATTTCAATTGCACAGAATAATAATGCAAAAAAAATATTTGAAAGGCGATACTCTGTACTTAAATACAATGTTGCCAATAATTTCGAATTCTAGAATGTCTTTTTTTAATACAAGGTCATTACTGTTCCTGAATTGTCGGCTAATTGTCATTTACATCGATATTCCTAAATATTTATCAACACATTTAATAATTATTATGTGAGCATTTACATTGTAGGCAAAATTATTTACTTTTGAAGATATATACAACTAAAAATCAAAATGATTCAAGTTTTAATATATATCATACAAACTTGAGTGATTAGTTATTTGATTCAGCTTATATTCAACGTTATATTGTAAAATTTACCATAAAAATCCTTTGTGGCGGATTATGTGTTTGTACAATAATACACTTTTTGAAACATTTTTGATTTTTTTATGTCATAAGAAGAGGCAAACGAACAGGTGGGTCAGCTGATATTAAGTGATCACCACCACCTATAGACACCAGAACACCAGAGAAGTCTTATCCAGCCTGTGTTGGTGGGGATAAGGGTAGGGGGCAAGGATAAGGTATGGAAGGGAGAGAGGTCTGTGTTGGTGGTGGGGATGGGGTAGCGATGGAAAGGAGAGAGGGGAGGTGGGCGTCCGGTGCTATCACTGACCGAACGAATCGCAGCAGTGTTACTTCACGTGGTTGTTTCTGTGAGAGGGTACTACCCCGGGCGAGCTGACCTATTCACGCTGAAACCATTTTTGAATGGACTTTTAATTGTATTGTTGTGTCAAGATATTAAATGTATTTGTTAGTTGATTAAAATTAACTCATCATCACCTAGTGGCCGTAATTGGACCATGATTCATAAATTTTTCACATTTAATTAATAATAAAAGAAGCTTTTTGAGTTGAGTACATCCAGATATTCTTATTATAATGCCTAATTATACAATTATATTAATAATAAAAACGTAATTATTGGAAGGATGCACTGCTTGTTACTCAATAAAAATGGTTGATGACGACTGGAGCCAAATGTACACTGTGTAGTGCACCACCGACCATATGAACGCGCCGGAGTCGCCAAAGTCAGCATCATCATTCCGAGCGTGACGGCTTATTACTTCGTTTACAATTCGCTAAAAAAGGAGTTTTTGTTTTTAGCTGGATCTGAGAAAAAACCAATGATATTATAGCAAAAAAGCTATAAATAGGTTATAAGTTCTATAATGAATGTACTAATAAATATAATATAGGTTAAAGCTTCACTAACTAGCTTATATTTGACGGCTGCCCTGTCTATTTACTCGTATCTAAACAAGTTATAACTATTTCTTTTTCACCATCGATGTTGAGAATATTACTTACTTCCACATTTTATCTAAGACAGTTTGGTGTTACAGTATTAATTTACGTACGTGTGCGTGTTGGTGTCTTATTTTTTTATCAAAATATCATGTAGTTAACGTATCTACAGCTTTTTAGTTATAATATCATTGATAAAACAGCCGGTGTTATAACAAAATAATTAGTGTATTGAATACTTGCTTTAAAAAGGTTACGTTTTAAATGCACCGCGTTCGCTGAATGTTCGCCATTATGCTCTTTTGTCTCGCTTTGGTTAGGTTAGATTAGACTTGCGAAAAAAGGATGATGCGACGTAATCAGATTAGGCCCCCCTCGGTAGCGGCTCAAGCCTAGGTCCGTTCCCTCGGCGTGGAGCCCTTGAGTACGCTGCTAACGCGATACAGTGACACAAAACCTTACATCACTGCTACAACATCACAAATATCACCTATACACACGTGCACGCCTACACGCTTACACGCTGTTTTTCTTTTTCAGAGAAATAAATGACAAAGAGTTCTACCCTTATTTTTCCTTATCCTATCCTATCCTATATAGTTTAGAGGAATTTATCCGACACAAAATATATATAGCAGTTGTTGAGGCACGCATGCTGGGTACACATGCATGTTTCAATAACTCATATACGTATATCTATATAGCTTAGCTTAGGTTAGCTCGTATGGGTCGCGATTTTTGCACAAAACAGGCGACGACCCAAGCCGAGGTGTGCCGTGCTCCCTTGAGTTAGTCACCCAAACATCCCAAATCGGCTGAGTGCCTTCGGCGCTCGTCTCAATAGTTCGGTGAAGCTGTAAAGACCTTTCCAGGACGACAGCGTTTTCATTTCGAGAAAAAAAGAAAAAACGATAATGCGACCTTGCCTCGGGCGAGCGCGGTGCATTTAGTACGAAACCTTTTTAAAGCAAATATTTAATACGTATTTAACTTTTATGTAATGACACGGAATGTATTTTGAGTCTACGATTTCGGTTTCAACATCTGGCAACCCAGTATCACGAGTCCATTAAAAAAAATACACATACCTATATGTAGCTGGATGTCGTGCAGAAAGTGAATCTATTTGGGTCAAGAGCAACATCTCTCATGTGTTTAAGGTAAGCACATATGTTTACTACAAAAATTGACCTTTATATGTACACATGCGAACGCCTCGGGACTCGTGACTTGTGTCTTAGTTATTACATATATCTGGTTTTGCTAGCACATTATTACACATACCCGCTTCAAAATTAAAGGGTAATGTATATTTTAATTAAAACGGTATTAAATATGTACAAACTAAAATGTCTGACCTTAATAAAGTAAAAGATAATAAGATAGATTTTTAATTTAATTTTTTTTAGCAAGCAATCCTCTTGTGGACTATTACTGTCATTATCGACTACATAATGATTTTACATTATCACACGAATCTTCCGATCATTTTGATTAACTAACAAGATGGCGGCTGTCTTGTTAGAACTTTTCAGGGAGTTTTTGTGGCAAGTCAGAATACATGCTGCGTGATATTATTTCCCTTACAGTTCACCTGTCCACAATAAACCAAACCATATTACGTAAAACAACAACAATATTACAAATTATAGGGATAAATAACATAAGATCGTGAATAAAATATAAAAGTTACTATATGACAGATTGAGTTCCCGCCCGGAGTTCCGATTCTGACGCGGCCGGGAACGGTTGTGTCCGAGCGCACGGAGCAATATTTCGATTTTCACGAGTATAATTAATATAGTATAATTAATTCAGTGTATTCCAGTGTAATAATACGTAGTGTTACTGTGATTTGCGAGTGCTGTCTTCAAGTGTTTTAAAAATCGCAGTTTTCAGTGCGCACCCTATATAGCGAATAGTACAACGTGTCGGTCATCCAGCGCATCTTATCGTGTTGGACGTATATATCTCGTGTAATTCGTCACACTTCCACACGTCCAGAGCTTTGTTTCGACGTTTTGATCGAGAATTTCAATTCTTGGTCGTTCTTTTCAAAGCATTTTATGTATATTTTTAGTGCGCGCCGTGTTCAACGTGTACATAGCATCGAGATCGACGTAGATAGCCGGCGTGCCCGACTTTTGCCACGTAGCACCTGTGTGCCAGATGTGTGCGTTGTTCTTGTTATTACAGAGTGAGTCATCGCCGTTGCTATTGTACTCGTGCTACATTGTTTAGTGACCCATCGTTACTAAATAAATAATTTATTAAACGGCACTTCTCAGTGCGAACACAAAACATTTGATAGTCCCGTAGCTTCATTCTGGCGTGCCCCCTACCCATCAGGCAGGGAGGTTAATTTAATACGTCCGCGTGCTCTCACAGTGTCACGTGACCCAGCGGTTCGTTTGCCTTCTTTGATATAAAAAAAAACCCCGAGCTCCAACTCAGAATCCGGAGCTGATATGGAGCTCGATACAGTCGTACCCGCCGCATCTGTAGCCGCCCCCACCACGTCTGTAGTCTTACCCGCTGCGAATTCCGAAAATGATAGATTCGAAGTCGTTACGCGTAAACGGAAAAATTCAAACCCCACTCTCTCCGCGTCCCAAGTCTCCGATTCTGAGTTGGGCTCCATACACCCGGTTCAGAAAAATATCAAAAGAGATAGCGCCCGAATGCCTGTGCCTGCGTCAGCTAATCACAAGCCCCGCCCCATCGATCTTACTCAAGCCGACGCTACGACTTCTGTAGCCACGGCTAAGAAGCACCGCCCACCGCCCCCCGTAACAATCCAAGACAGGGCTTCATGGTTAAAGACTTCCACTAAAATGAACGATTTAAAAATTCAATACACCTCCGCCTTGAATACCTCCGCGGGTATTCAAGTGAAAGTTCCTACCTCCACTGATCACCGCAAGCTGACCACCTTTCTCAGGGAGAGCCATTACGCGTATTTTACGTTTGCTCTCGAGGAAGAGCGCCGCCTTCGCGTAGTCCTCAGATGTATCCCGGTAGAACTTTTGACCGACGAGGTCTATGCCTCCTTAAAGGAGCACAACTTCCCAGTCCGTGAGGTGCACAGAATGTATCACCCGCGTACCCGAGCGTCCTATAACATAGTTCAGGTTATCCTAAACCGCTCCCAGGAAGGAAAGGCTATCTTTAGCCTGACCTCTGTATGTGGCCTCACCGGTATCACCGTTGAGCCCCCCCGGAAAGCTCACACCCCGTCGCAGTGTCATAACTGTCAGAGTTATGGTCACTCGGTGCGGAACGGCTATCTTCGCCCTAGGTGCGTCAAGTGCCTAGGAGACCACTCTACGAAGGAGTGCGAGCGCACGCCCGGCATTCCTGAACCTCCTAGCTGCGTGTTGTGCGGGAACAAGGGTCATCCCACGAATTATCGCGGCTGTCCCCGGGCCCCGCGCACGCAACTCCCTCGTCAAGTGACACAGGCGGCCAGAGCGCCTGTCACCGCCCTCCGCCTCCACTACTCATGTCCGTGGAGGCCTTCCCCGGCCTGCCGGGTGCCTACTAAACCCCGGCAGTGCCCGCGTTCTCTCCGCGCACGCCACCCTCTGTGCCACGCGCGCCGCAACCCGTGCGGCCCCTCTGGCCTCCTGGGCTCCCAAACCTCAGCCCCAGGCTCCGGAACTTCAGGCTTAGCCTCCGCAGGCGAAGTCTATTCAATACGACCGCCTCAGCATCTTTTCTTTCGACGACGTTGACTGGATTAGCCAGTTAATGGTCGTGCACGATGTAGTAGACGTCTTACCTTTTGCCGAGCTTCTCGTGACGAAGAGAAGTCAGGATATGCTCAGAGCGTTCGCGCGTTTCCCGGCTCTTGCTAGGAAAATGAACGAACTCGCCCGTGCTCATTATAACAAATCAGTTTTAAAATGTTCACGGCAATGAATAGGGTTAAACTGCGCGGTCTATCTCTTTCATTTTTTAATGCTAGGAATCTCTCAACACAGCGCGATCTAGTAGCTGCCTTCTTGCGCGATAAACAAATAGATATTTTTCTCGTACAGGAAACGTTATTAAAACCGAAAATGCGTAGCCCGCGAATGGCGAATTACAATATAATTCGAAATGACCGTACCACCCGCGGGGGTTCACCCTAATCTATTTTAAACGCTCTCTATATTGTTTGCCAGTAGATCCACCCGCTCTATCCAATATGGAAGTGTCAGTGTGCAGACTAGGGATGACCGGACATCCGTCCATCATAATAGTATCCGCGTATCTCTCGCCGAATAAAGAGTTATTAAAATCCGACTTAGAAGCATTGTTCGAATTAGGAGACTCCGTCATAATAGCGGGGGACCTCAACAGCGGGAACGTCATCTGGAACAGTCCAACTACTTCTCGTAACGGGAAGATACTGGACAGACTAGGCAACGATCTAGCTTTTGACATCATAGCCCCTCCGGAACCCAATCACTATCAAGATAACTGTCGTCCGACAGTGCTAAACGTAGCTCTTTTTAAAAATGTCACGCTTCGGTTATGACTCATACAAGTCGTACACGAACTTGACTCAGATCACCGCCCAGTAATATTGCTATTAGGTTCGAGCTCGGATGCCACCCCTCCGTCGGTCAGGGTGGCCGATTACGCGAAACTCGCGCGTTATTTCAAAGATAATCCGACGTCTCTAAGTTTAGACAGGATCCCAGACGTGTTGGTGTCGAAAGCCGACGCAGATCTGGCTATCGATTCCCTGGTCGACTATCTTCAGACCGCTGTCAGGGAGACCTCAAAAGAGGTACAAGCGGTGAACGATCGCCGCTTTATACTCCCGGACGACGTGAAGGCATTGATTACGGAAAAGAACGCCGCGACCCGAGCTCACGACACTTACCCGTTCGCAGAGAATCGCGATCATTTACGCTCACTACGAAAGTTAGTTAAAAATCGAATCTCTCAGATCCAGGCCGACAGGGGGGACAGTCTTCTGGAGGACATCCGGCCATCCCACCTGGCGTACTGGAAACTCGCGCAAACATTTAAGTCACACGAGACTATTCCGATGCCCCCTCTCGATAGAGACCCCGGGCTGCCTCCTGCGTTCGATAGTATAGACAAGGCGAAGTGTCTCGCCGCGAGTTTAGAGGAACAATGTTCACCGAACACAGCAAACACTGACCCTACAAATATTGGATCGATAGAGACCTCGGTAGAGCGCGCGCTCGCGTCCCCGCCGGCGAATACGTTAACTCCTATCACTTTTGATGAAGTATCGGATGCCATCAAGCGTCTAAAGCTTAGGAAGTCCCCAGGTCCCAATGGAATCAGGAACGAAGTACTGAGACTCCTTCCTGATCGCATTATAGCTTTATTGGTCTACATCTTCAATGCGGCCATATCCCAGGGCCACTTTCCAGCCATCTGGAAGAAGGCCATAGTGATAGGCATACACAAGCCCGGCAAAGAAGCAACGCTTCCCCATAGCTATCGCCCGATTAGCCTGTTAGATACATTAGGTAAATTATACGAGCGACTCCTTCTGATCCGTCTCCAGGTCACCATTACAGATTTAAAATTACTACCATCTGAGCAGTTCGGATTTCGCCCCGAACACTCTTGCACTAATCAAGTACACCGCCTCACGGAGTACATTTTCTCAAAATTTAACGCCGACCCGAAACGTAAACCGAAACGCACAATTACAGTCTTTTGCGATATCGCCAAAGCCTTCGATAAAGTCTGTCATGGAGGGCTCATACATAAATTATGTAAATTTCACGTACCCGATAACTTAATACATATTAACCGCGATTATATCACTGATAGGACTTTCCGCTTTAGAGTGGATGGGGAATTACCCCCGCCCCATCCAATACGCTCAAGTGTACCACAGGGTTCCATACTCGCGCCCACGCTCTTCACCTCGGTCTCGGGGGTCGAGGTAGGTCGTTACGCTGACGATACCGTTATTTACACTTCCGGCTGGCGGTCGGACTTTATTAGGAAGCGCATCGAAAAAGCCGTTCATAGCATAGAAGTTAATCTCGATAAGAGTGCCGCAATACTCTTCGATCCCACGAAACGCGCTAATAAATTTGAGCCCATCAGGCTATAAGGAATCGATATCCCTTGGGTCGAAGAGGTCAAATATCTCGGTGTTACATTAGATAGACATTTAAAGTTCAATTCATATATAGACAGAGTGCGAAACAAAGCCGCTATGGTCTTGGGTCGCCTCCATCCGTTGCTTTGTCATAAGAGTAAGATGTCCTTCAGACACAAGCTCACTTTGTATAACACGTGTATCCGTCCCGTGATGACATATAACTGCCACGTTTTTGCGCATATGTCCAAAGATAACTTTCACTTTCATAAGCTGTAGGTTCTCCAAAATCGTGTTTTACGTAAAGTGACCGGTGCCCCGTGATACATCCGGAGAGTCGATCTCCATAGAGACCTAGAGATCCCTTCTATCTGGGCGTACGTAAAATCACTTACGATTAGTTATTTTGAGAAAACCGCGAATCATCCCAGTCCGTTACTGGTATCCACCGCACAATACAAACCCGTACCGAACGCTGCGCATTATTATAGACGTCCGCGACATATTTTAATCGACCCTCCTGATGAAATAACGGCAGTGAACTATCAGTACCAGCCTGTCTCTCCAAACAGAGCGTGCTCACGCCCACGCTCGCGTAACCACAGATCACGCTGCCGTGGTCTGGGGGTAAATTTCGCTACCGCACACCAGATTAGGCACCCCTCGGCAGCGGCTCAAGTTTAGGTTCGATCCCTCGGCAGGGAGCCCTTGAGTGCGTTACTTGCGCGATACAGTGACACAAAAATTTACATCACTACTACAATACTACACGATCACTCCCACACACGTGCACGCTACACGCTTACACATGGAAGTGGAAGGGTTTTATTTTTTTTCCCTTATCGAACTGAAAAAACTCTAATTTTCCGATAAAAAATATATGGAGGGGTTGTTGAGGCGTGTATGCTTGGTACACATATGCCTCTCAACAACTCAAACATATATGAATAGTTAGCTAGGTTAGCTAAGATAGGTCGCGAGTTTGCATGTAACAGGCAACAGCCAAGCCGAGGTGTGCCGTGCACCCTTGAGCTAGTTGCCCAAATAAAACCGGCTGAGTGCCTTAAGCGCTCGCCTTAGTAGTTCGCTGAAACTGTTAAGACCTTACCAGGTCAATAGCGTAGTCAGTTCGAAAAAAAAAATGTTCCCGCTCAAAACTTCAATACACAAATTAAAAGGCTAAATTTCTGAAGAAATAAAACCTCTTTGAAATTTAATTTGACTCTGGCAAATATGCAAATGAAACACTCCCCAAAGAATAACATCATCATTCTATCTAAATAACATATCATTTAAATGAAAAATTCACAACAAATATTAAAACAATTTGTTTACTTAAAGTCAAACAATATTCTTAGACAATTTCTAATAAATACAAGTTTAATTGAACTAGAGAACCTAAATGACACCTTGAGCAAATTCACTCGGATCTAAAACGAACTGTGAGAAATGTTAGGAGATATTGTTAGAAGATTTCGCCTCCTTCTTCTTCTTCTTACCCTTATCCCACCCGTGTAGACCCGTCGGTACAACATGTTTGTCATGTTGTGATGTATGATTTGGCTTATTTTTACGATCGGTCGCCTGCCTGGTATCAACCCTTCTTGGGATTGTTTTGTTGTACCACTATATGTTTATAATTATTATATATAATGACGAAGTCTGATAGATCTTTTAGCTTCACAATTTTTCTGTAGGCTTTAGTTTAGACTATTTCCGACGACTATGTCTTCGGTTTTTTTTTTATATTCGCGGTTACAGTGTTTTTACAGTACTTTCTTGTACCACTATTTTCGTACAAATGTATCGCCTCCTTGTCTATCTTTATTCTTTTATCACATGTTTTGCCTTCTTCAGGCAATCTATCCTCGCTCCCTGGAACTTAAATGATCATGCAAAATCCAGTATCACGTTGCAGATGTGAATAGTCTTCCTGATTTTGTTTTCCTAGGGAGCACAGTATCGGGATATTCGCATTCTAGCATCAACCAACGATGGTTGCTTACTATAAGACAAACTACCTGCTCGTTTGCCATTATTGTGGTATAAAGAATATGAAAACATTCTGTACAACAGTGTAAAGTCATCACTAAAGTTTTTGACCGCTCTGAATGTGCATTTAACACATTTTTAGATGTAAATACGTGTTATTACCTGTATAAGATCGAGACAATTTAAGGATAAATACAATGCAAATTTTAGATTCTTAAATTAAAATTAAACTCCTAATTAGATATATTACGCGCAAGCCCTAACTAACGGCTATATTCAGAGCGGTCAAAAAGATTAACGAAGACAGCAATTAGATTAAAATCCCAAAGAATTTTACCGATATGCCGATTAGTAAGTTCGAGCACCATGTCAAGTGGGCTTTTATCTCAAAAGTCTTTTGCTTTTTGAATTGATATATGCGATAGTGATCTCTGGTAGCCCCTTTGCATCAGCTAAAAATGACTTCAACTATAATGTATTCTTTTATAGAAATACTAGCAATTTTCTGCTGCTCCGCGTGCATTTTCTCTGCAGTAATTATTGTCGACGTTTTGTTTTATACTTATACTTATATATATATATAGAACTAACTGACTTACGAAAAAAAAAATTATACAAATTTTTAACTCACCACCATAGGGGTTGTATTTCCAAAAATTCTTCCTTAGTACTTATTCAGTTATTTATATATATATATATATAGGAATAGGCAAACGGGAAACAATTGAATACATCTTCCTCAATTTCTCAACGGAATATCTTTTATTTGCTTAGAAGTTATTGACGAGCTTCATTTAAAAAACTAAAATGGAAAAGTTCCTTTCACAAAATAATTCATTATGGTCAAATTTCAACAACAGAATGACCACTAGCATATACAAATGTACGGTAAGAAGATGAATTAAATCGATTTTATTGCCAATTCTTCACGATGACTGATTTATTTTCCCAACAAGTGGTAATTTTAACATTCATAAACGCTTTCCTAACGTTTAAGTAAATTATTTTCGATTCTGATTTGAAAACATCATAAAAAAGCTACAGTCATAAATAGCGTATAACTTTAACGCTTGTAACGTGTTATATTATGAATTCAATTTATATTTTACAACGCAAATAAATAAATCGATCTGAGTACTTGACATTCTGAGGTCATACGGTCCGCGCATTACCTGCGGGCTAGATTAAAAACAACCTGCACACATTGCTCAAGCAGATAGATAAGGACACCTGGCGACTCACTAGAAAACATATACATTTTTATTAGTATATGTAAAGAAACATCGATTATTCTACATCGTTTCTCAAAGTTGGTAACGCAATCACTTGAAAATAAAATTAGAAAGTAAACAATTCTTACAGTAATCGCATAGCTAATCTAATACCTGTAAACGAGCAACTCTTGTATATTTTTATATTGTTATATATTCAGGATCTCAGAAATGGCGCCAGCGATTTCCGTGAAACTTAGTATGTAGGTGGTCTCGGGAACGATAAATCGATCTAGCTAGATTTTAGTCATACAAAACTTTTATCTGAGTATTCAGGCAATGAAAAATTATAGCTAGAATATAAAGGTAAATTTCGTCACCGCTGTCAAAATAAAAGTAACTGAGATATAAATCGGCTGCTTCGAAAATCCGTCTAACCCCAGTTCAAATCCGATTGACAGCAAAGCACCTTTTTTGGGATAAAAATGTTAATTTTGTGAGGTAAACCTTCCAGTTTATTTTATTTAGAATATTATTATAATAATAATATGATAAGAGATATCTTTTTTTCTAATATATTTTTTTTATTATAAATGCTAATTTTGTGAGGCAAACCTAACAGTTTATTTTAATTTAAAAATGTTTTTTAAAGAACCGAGCTAGGCTCGGTCGTACAAATACTGATTATACTACTATGAAGTTTAAATGTCAATTAATATCAATAAATTCGAAATATTATAGGTCGAATATATTCTAAGCATGAAAGTATAGATATAAGTATTTATGCAATTCTTTATTAAAGAGCGCGCTAGCTCGCGCAATTCTATTTCGGTGAAGCTGTTATGAACCTTGCTAGGTCAATAGCGTAGTCAGTTCGAGAAAAAAAAGCTCGCCCAAGCTTAATTCTACTGATGGTAAATAAGCAATAGTAACTTAAATATTGAAATATCAATCGAGTTTGATTGGAAAATATTTTATATCGAATAATTATATCTTTCAATTGGTGGAAACCTTATTAATCACAGTGAATAATATTATATTGACAGCAACAGCAGTTAACCTAAAAGTATGGAAAAGATCCGCACTAAAATATTTATTCGAATAATTTCAAATGACTTGCATTTTTTAAAGAATAATGAACATTGTCTGACGGTTAGTAGTCAAAATAATTATTAATATAGTTCACACTTAAAAATATAACCTCATATTTCATACGTAGCATTGTATAATTAAATATAAGTGCACAACTGATTATTTCCGGCACCGCGCACGCTCATTGGTCAAATCAAATAGCGCGTGTTTCCTCCATTCCCTGTAACACATTTCCGTCCCTTTTCCAAAGTCACTCCCACAACAAATATCCAGCAACCGAGAGGAAATATGTTACACATCAAAACTAAAACCACGATAAAACTATATAACCGTCGTGTCTGATTTAGAGATTTTTTTTAATATGGAAAGGTCGGTCAACTGATTTTTAGTGATCACCGCCGTCCATAGACACCAGCAACACCAGGGGAGTTGCCAGCCTGCGTTTACAAGGATGGGGGAACGAGGGGAAGGGAAAGAGGAGGGGAAGGGAATGCAGAGGAAAAGGGAGGAGGATGGGGAGATGGACCTCTAGCGCTCTCACTGACCGAACGAAACGCAATAATACAACCACTGTTACTTCACGTCGATTTTCTCATAGAGAGTGGTACTATAAATGATATTAATGAATTTGTTCTCACAACAAATATAAGAAAAGAATTAGTTTATCAGAGATTATTCCAATACAAAGCTGTTGTTTTTTACACTTTTCATTGGAATTTATGTGATTCTTTCCACAGGGTAGCCACGCCGTTGTTTCGTGTGATGGCTTCAACAAAATGTATACTAATATTATAAAGAGGTAAAGTTTCTAAGTTTGTGACGTTGCATTGTAGAGGGTAATCTCAGGAACTAATGGTCCTATTTGAAAACTTATTTCAATGCTATATAGCTCATTTGTCGAAGATGGTTATATGCTATATATCATCACGCTAAGACCAATAGGAGCGGAGCACCAATGAAGAACGTTTAAAATCGGGGTTCCTTCTCCTCTTGAGAGCTTCCGCGGCGTGTTAGCGTTAGCCCAAAGTAACTATTCCACGCGAACGAAGCCACCCGATTAGGCCTCCCACGGCAGCAGTTCAAGCATAGGTTCTATCCCTCGGTAGGGAGCCCTTGAGTGCGTTGCTTGCGCGATACGGTGACACACAAATATACATCACCGCTACAACACTACACGATCACCCCCACACACGTGCACGCCTACAAGCTTACACATGAAGGTGGAAGGGTTTACTTTTTTTCCCTTATCGTACTGAAAAACTCTCAATTTTCCGATAATAAATATATGGAGGAGTTGTTGAGGCGTGTATGCTTGGTACACATATACGTTTCGACAACTCATACATATATGAATAGTTAGCTAGGTTAGCTAAGATAGGTCGCGATTTTGCATGCAACAGGCAACAGCCAAGCCGAGGTGTGCCGTGCACCCTTGAGCTGGTTGCCAAGGTAAAATCGGCTGAGTGCCTTAAGCGCTCGCCTTAGTAGCCCGGTGAAGCTGTTAAGACCTTGCTGGGTCAATAGCGTAGTCATTTCGAAAAAAAAAAAAAGCGAACGAAGTCGCGGGCAGAAGTTAGTAGCATAATAAACTTGTCATTGTTTCAATAGTGAGAATAATATAAATAGTTATATTTTTAGCTTTTAAATATTTACTAAGTAACTTATTTTTTGAGTCACAAAAATATGATTAATTTCTAAAGCAAATTTGTTGATATAAATAATTAATTTATACATTTAGTCATGTTGTGTGATGCTAACGAGTGTTAACTATTCAACTGTGTCTTGGCGGGATCTTAATCTGTCATATAATGCTTTTTATATTTAAGTGGTGTTTTAAATAATATAGTTTGGTTTATAGCGCACAAGACAAGTGCCATGTCACCATTTTTTTTTTTATATCAAAAGAGACAAACGAACATTCGGGTCACCCGATGTTAAGTGATCACCACCATCCATAGATGATACTTGCAATACAGGAAAATCGAGGAGGGAGAGGGAAGTTGAGTATCCGGCGCTCTCACTGACCGAACGAAACGCAACAATGCAAGCACTGATACTTCACGTCGATGTTTCTGTGAGTCAGGTGACAATACTCCGGGTGAGCCGACCCATTCATACTGAAACCATCAATAGCTTCAGCTTAGCTCTATCACCTTCGAAAAACTCCCTGGAAAGTTCTAATGTTGCCACCATCTTGTTAGTTAATTGAAACGATCACAATAAGCTTGTAATATGATAAACCTACTGAACAATGGCAGTAATAATCCACTAAAAGCTTGATTTACATAAAAAAAGACTATAAAATTATTTGCAAACTTAATATACAGAGAAAAATGCTTGAAAATCTGTAATAAAAATACATATTCTTTGATAGTTGTATTTGATAGCCAGTTTCTTATCTAAGTTTAGCGAGTTAACATCGTTGTCTTCGTCCTCAATAAAACCAGATTGAGGTCAAACATAATTAACATAAATAATAAATAGATAATACACAAATAAAACAGATTAAAGTTTTATATTCACCTGGGACATACGCTCAAAAATGTCTGAAATTTTAGTATGAATACATAAAATTATATGTCAAAATAACTTAGAGGTAAACGAGATAGTTGCATGTTTTAGGTAAACTGTTTTTAAAGTTATACTTCTATTGGCGGGTTAGGGAAAAATGAAGAGAGTAAATTTTTACGATGCGCGCGCACACCGTCACGAAAAACCGACATCCTGAAGTTGTTACAATACGCGCGCACACAATCACGCAAAACCGTCACCCTGAAGTTATTACGATGCGCGCGCGCACCGTCATGAAAAACCAACACCCTGAAGTTAGCTACAGTCATCATTTTGTTTCTTTATATTTGTATTTCTTCGTATTAAAACTTTCAATGTATTTAATACCTTTTTTCTATTGTTAGTGTCGTTTTTTCTACAAACGTAAAATAAGGCGAAAGATAAAATTTTTGAAAAGATTTTCATCTGGTTACGCCAAAGAAGTATAACTTCTAACGTGTGTACATAAGTTAACACACTTTTTTTAAATGAATGAAACCACTTATGAGTAACTATGCTATAAACGTCGTATTTGCCATATTTGCTAAACAAAAGAATAATAATCTGTTTTCACCAAGAATGCCTATCATTTTAGTGATCCCTTAGCGATATACGTTTTTGTTTTTCATCAACATTTAAAATTTCTCTTAAACTTATACCATGTTATTACAAAAGAGTTAAATACATATTGAATACTTGCTTGAAAAAAAATTGGGTACTTTCGTTTAAATGCACCCCGAGAGAACTTGGCATAACTAAGTATTTATTTAACGATGAAGGTTTTTCTACACCCTCACAAATAGCTATGAAAATGTGCATGTGTAATAAATAATTGAATACGGAGAACTAGTTATTTCAACAAACAATCTAACTCACTTTCACAATTATAATATTAGTTATGATTCAATATTGTCGTCTCGTATTTTTCAAAATGATTATATAATTTCTAATTTATATATTTTTCAACTAGCCCCCAGTTAATAGTTACATTGGGCTAACACGAAGCAGAAGCTCTCAAGACGACAAAAAAATCCCGATTTTGAAACATATTCTTCGGTGCTCCACTCCTATTGGTCTTAGCGTGGTGATATATAACCTATAACCTTCCTCGATAAATGAGCTATATAACACTGAAAGATATTTTCAAATCGGACCAGTAAAATTACTTACTCCCTACAACGTCACAAACTCATAAATTCACAAACTTTACCTCTTTGTAATATTATGTATAGAAAATTATGACTGTTTGTTAATTTTGGAAAGAAATAAACTTACTCCGGTAAGCAAAATTCATTAAAGTAGGTTGTAAATATAAAATTATATCATTTGAAAGATTTGTTATAATATTGTTATTATCAATTTTTATGTTTTACAATTTTTTATAATTATACTTCTACTGTATAAAATTTCATTAAAATTTGTTCAGAGTATTTGAAATGATTGACAAAGTGTCTTAAAAATGAAGAAAGTCAGTTAAGGCTCCCGATGCACAATTCTTTTTCTCTCAAATTTAGCCGTGTTTATATTTATCGCCTTTCGAATAGCAATGATATATATCTACATAACTTTATCAATAAAGCGATAATTTAAGTCGAATAAATATGCAAGAACATTATAGAAAAACGTTTATTAAGGTTACGTCATTCAGAGAATTGTTTTGACGGTCAACAACCTATCAAGCAGCGGTCAAAGCGCCGCGCCGCCGGATTTCATTACTGTCTTACACTTTCACTTCTACATACGAATTGTTACGAATCAATTATTCATTTATTGGAGTAACGACATCTGTTGTCGAATGGCTGAACTTATTCAATGTTTGCAAACAACCTTTTTCCTTTAAAAAAATACTAGCCATCACGGCGGACATCCCGCCTTTTGACATCTGACTTTTTGTAGGCATTATCAAGTTCTACAACTTTTCTCTAGAACTCAATCATATATTTCTCATCATAAAGGCAGCGTTCGTAAGAAACGCTTTCGTTAGACCGTTTTTTCTCCGACTTACTTTGCAAATCTGACTACCACAACAGAGTCTTTTAATTTTTCAAGTGAATATATAGAAAGTAAAGAATTTTCAAAATTGTTTTAGAAGAAATTCTCAAAAGGATAGTGAAAACTGTGTCACAATCTGTTGCGTGGCTTAAAATAACTAAGGAAATCTTTATAATATGTACTAATTGATTGCCGGCCGCATTATTGGCCATTAACAAAATGGCAAGCACTCAATCGAATCAAAAAAATGAGTAGCCTAACCTATGAAAAAATCCGCATCAAATGGACATAGTCCTGTGCCGATTAGTTTAGTATATTTTTGACGTAATTGAGATATAATAATGTTAGAGTTCAATAAGGGAAAGAAACAAAACCCTTCCGCTTTCATGTGTAAGCGTGTATGCGTGCACGTGCGTGGGGATGATATGTGTAATGCAGTTTTTATTTCCCATTCATTATCTTATAACTAACTCCATCAATTAACATGCCGGAATCTTATCCCGAGTATATCTGGCGGTATATGATTTACTACTGTTATAGCGAAATCTATCGAAATTGTACGTAACTATTAAGTTGTATCGCTTATTCATACACAGATAACAGAATGATACAAATCAACAAAAAAAGATGGCAGAATAATACAGATACTTTTTTAATTATTTTTATATTTAATATTTTTCTTTAACATATCGTCATAATCATAAGAACAACTATACCGTTTCAAATTTTCTCATTTTTGATAACAAATAAAGGTCAATATAATTATCGCTCACAAAAGTTTTTATTAAATATTAATATTATTAGCAAAAAAAAACACAAATAAATTATTTCATTATTATACATATTTCATGCAGTTTTATCCTATTATATCGATTCCTATAATGACTAAACAATTTAAAAACATACAGTAATGTTGCAATATGAAACTTAAAATCAAGTTTCGAACATACGTTCAAATGGTTCATGAATCAGGTTGTCTTTTTTAGACTGTCATGTTGGTCTGTTGTTGGCTAGGTTACAAGCACGGTGCGCGACTGGCTCAAGCTAGCTACGTCACTTGTGAAGAGAGAGAAGGTAACGCGTGCCTCTCTCTCACACATCGTGTACAAGTTGTCCGTATGTGCTTGTGTAATTACGGCGCTACCCGCATACTGGGAAGGCGCTGGTCCCGGCCTTCGACGGGCCGTTTTGTTAAGTTGTTTTTTTATCGTATAAAGGGATCGTCTAATTTTTGATGTCATAGGAGGCAAATGAACAGGCGGATCACCTGATGTTAAGTGATCACCGCCGTCCATAGACACTAACAACACCAGAGACCGGAGGTAGTCCTCCTGCGTTCTCCCTGACCGAACGAAGCGCAACAATGCAAACAATGTTACTTCACGTCAGTTTTCTGTGAGAGGGTGGTAGTACCCCGGGCGAGCTGACCCATTCATACTGAAACCAATAATAGCTTCAGCGCGGATCTACCACCTAATAAAGTAATATTATTTCGAGTTATTACGGGAATCGGGGGACTAAGGGGTTCAATCGAATCTCACTAAATCCCACTTGGAGGAGAGAGGGGGTTTCGGCAAATATCAGGTTTTTTTTTTCGGACAAAAACAAATGTAATACATTTATATATTTTCTAAAATGTGCAAATTTAATTTGTAAAATTTTCCATTCTTTTTTTTACCACAGCAATCAACTTAGGTAACCTTTTATTTATTTTATTTTTTTCTCGAACTGACTACGCTATTGGCCTTACTAGGCCTTCCAGCTTCACCGGAATAACCTTTTATATATTAACTTGATGTAGTGAAATAGAAAACAACCTCCCTAAATAAAAACAATATAGTCATCGCCAAACTTTTTGAGAGATGTGAGAAAATCAGATTAATTTAAAATAAAAGATGTTTCTAGACTAAAATATGCCCAAATCTAAAACAATTTGTATATCGAAATTTGATGCAATAATGATTCAAATTGAATACACTGACAGTAAAAAGTGAAAATAAAAGTAATATAGCAAATTGTTTTTTCGTAATTATTGCAACACATACTCAAAATACCTATTCCGAACGACTTCACATGAGATTAGGGTAGAGTAGGGGGTTGAGACAAATCGCACGTCATCTCACCAAGGGGTGGTGTCAAAGACATCCTAAAAACACCTCACGTAAGTAATGGATGGATCAAAAATCATGTAAATTTATTACACTTGCTCTCGTTATTTCAATGATTCACAAGAACAAAGCAACAGTTAAATAATTCCTTCAACATGCAAAATTGAGATTATGCTCAATGCAAAGTAAAATGTGCACTTTTTAGACTTTTTTATTTTCTTTTACTTCTCATTTACTGACGTATCGACATAAGAATGTCACTATTCGATAAGTAATTTTTCGTAAATGGCTCTAGGCTACGTATTTTTGGATTCGGTTGACCTTTTTGCAATTTTTTTAATGTCAATCAAAGCAGACAGAAATGATGTAAAATAATCACGTATCTCCTTCTCTTTTTAAAGGTAGACACTGTTCAAATATATTCACCTCTTCTATTGCTCTCATATCAATTGGACCGAATTGGGACCCTAAAACTGGATCCGAGAATTTTACAATAAAAGAGGTTATTTAAATCAAGTATCTCAAACTGAATACGGGATTAATTATTTCCATTTGAAGCCATTAAAGTATCACAAATTGTAAATACAAACATCTCTTATGTGTTGTAAGTATGCGCAGAATTATAGAAAACGCAAATCAAAGGAAAGTTCGCATTATATGGAAATTTACAAGCCAAAAAGCCCAGATAATATTTTGCCAGAGTTGCGGTAGCATTGAAAAAGAAATGAAATATATTTACAATTTTGGTTTAATTTAATATATTTTGATATTAAGTATACTATGTACTATTAAAAAGATTAATTTACGGAATTTTCCAAACTGCAATTTGGTAATAGTAGATAAATCATTGATTAATTTCAACACTTACGATTGTGTCAGGATGGCCGAGCGGTCTAAGGCGCTGCGTTCAGGTCGCAGTCCACTTCTGTGGGCGTGGGTTCGAATCCCACTTCTGACAATCCTTTTTATAATTTACTACAGTAGGAAAATATTAATCTTATATGAAGGAAGTCTAAAACAAAATTGTCCCTATTTTTTATTGTTAGTTAAACTTCCAAGACGCTTTCGTCATTACTACGTAAATAAAAACAAGACAAAAAGATCGTTAGAATATACATAAAAGTTAATTTATCTGCTTGTTTATTTTTGTACATAATATATCTAGTCTATTTGGCCGCTCTGATTATAGTCGGAAATTCGTGCTAGCGCGTAACTGAAGATTATAATACAAAACACAGTTATAATATTCGGCTACAAATATGTTACTGAAAATTGGCATCTATTTATCCTAAATTTGTCCCGATGTTATACATTAATATAGTACTTATTATTTATGTTTGAATGTGTACTGTACAACTTTTCCGATCAAAAAGTTTGGCTGAGACTGTTTGTTATTATTTTTAAACGAATTCGAAAATTTTCAAAAGGCATCGTTTTCAAATTTATTTTTAGGTTATGCAAATATATAACGCATTTCAGTGCCTTATTGTTTTTTGATATTGAAGTCTGTTTATTTTTTATTTTTTTGTATGGCAGTTGTATTCCATTCTACGACATCAATTTAAAATATAGGTTACCTAATTTGATTACTGTGATAAAAAAATGAAAGAGTTTTAAAACTTCATTTGCGTGTTTTAAAAAATTAATAAACCATTCAGTTTTCAGTTGCTATTCTGGCAGTATAAATAGTGTTCCATAGTCTATTTTATTTGACCTTGACCTTATGTCATTGAAATCATAAATTCGTGAAATCAATCACAGGTTATATGTCAGTTTGCTTGAAATTTAACTGTTTTCTTTTTATCTCAGTTCTATAATATAATAGATATCAAATTCCAGTAGAAATCATACGAAATGACTACAATAAAAGTTAGTGACGAGAGAGAAATTATAAACAAACTCGTTTCGTACGTAGAAAAGATATCAAACGATGCTATTCACAACCGGGGCAAGTTTTTCATCGGACTTTCGGGTAGGTAGTATTTTTATGATAAAATTAATATGTATTCATTTTTCATTTTGTGATTTCAGAGAAATGTGAAGTAGAAAGCACAATTATTGGTTATTGTATGATACCTACTTATTCATATTTTGTAACACTGATCAATCCTTAACTTTATCAATAGTAATTACACACAGCAGATAATTAGGTAATAGTGATGTCTTCTATAATTTGCTATTTATTATTATGATAAGGGCCCTGTAGAAGTATATCCAGAGTTAAGAACTAATTTGACCAATGAAATATAGTTTAGTTAACTTAATATGTACTTAATTAACTATTCCATAGGTGGTAGAGCCACGCTAAGGCTATAACTAGTTTCAGCATGAATGGATCGGCTCGCCCCGAGGTAGTACCACTTTCGCACAGAAAACCAATGTTATGTAACAGTGCTTGAATTGTTGTTTTTCGGTTTGGTCATTGAGAGTGCTGGAAGCCTTGGAAGGAAGCCTGTAAACCTCCAGTGGGTCTCATATAATGAATTTTGGTGTATTTATAACTGCTTTATTTATAAACTGATTGGCTCTTTACAGGTGGCTCAGTTGTCAAATATCTTTGTGAAGGCCTACCGAAAGTAGAAACCAACTGGTCTAAATGGATTTTAGCATTTTGTGATGAAAGGGTTGTTCCTGAAATCAGCTCCGATTCTACATTTGGCACATATAAGAGAGACCTTATACCAAAAACTTCTCTAAATGAGAACCAGTTTATTGTTATAAAACAAGGTGTTTCTGGTAAACAATCTTTATTATTTTTTATTTTATATTCTTGTTAACAAATTAAGTGAACACTTGTGACTTGACATATAATGTTGTTTAGAATTTACATTTCTATAATAACACTTACAGAGACAGTCTTCTAGTGTCATAGCAACCTGTGTAGGCATCTACACAATTTGGACAATGTTTTATAGTTACAGGACTAATGCCCCGTTATGAGGTAAACTGTAGTTTATCTGTTCATTAGTGGTATTGATTTGATAACTTATCAAATTGTGTTCTTTAAACACACAATCATACGATTAAGGTCAGTAAAATCAACAGGCTACTTGACAGTTTATCAAATGGATAATTTTGTTGAGGCAATAACTATTGTATCCCAAAAACCAGGCATAAGTGATTTCTGTTTGCAAGGTTATTGGTAAAAAAGGTGTTAGTCAGTCTTACTTCTTACTAAAAAGAGTTGAATCCAAGGTGTTTCATAAATAATATAATTTTTGAATAAATACAATAGAAACTCAATTAACCGGACTAATTGTTGTTAGGCATTTTAATAATCGAATGTATGAAAAACTCCTTTGGTTTGTGCATATGTAGTACATATGTACATAATTTTATATATTTATTAAAAGGCGAATGCATATCAACAAAATCAATGTTTATTAAAAAATAAAAAAATAAATTTTCCAACATAGGATGTATACACTTATGTATCCTTATTATTATGTATTTGGGTTTTTTTTTCCTATGAGGAGCGAAGGTATTTTATGGGTGCAGGTAGCGTCAGCGCTAACTAATATTGTTACTCGCTCTTTGCTAGTTTTATATCCTGGAGCTGAATTCTCTCGTCTAGAAGCAAATAACTTCCAGTTCAATCAAGTTTCATCAAAATTATATACAAAATCCAAATCGTACTTATTCTAATTCAAATTCTTTTTAAAGTCATCTTGAAAATAGTTAGCTGCATTTACATTAGCTGACATTTTTTCATCTTGTATTGCTAATTGGCGAATTCCATGACGAGACTTAAATCTGTACACCCATCCGTTACTTGCCACAAACGATTTATCGCCACCTAATTTTTTATTTAAATGTAATGCTTTTTCACAGAGCAAAGAAGCAGATATTGGTTGCCCAGTTGATCGTTTTTGTAAAAACCAACAATATAAAGCGTCTTCTAGAAGTTCATTTTTCGGTTTCTTCATTACTTTCCGATGTTTACTCCCGTCTTCATTATCTAATTTGCACGCGTACAATAAAATGGAATCTGTATTCTTCTTAATATCACTTATCGTGGATGTA
Source organism: Antheraea mylitta (assembly GCA_014332785.1). NCBI lineage: Eukaryota > Metazoa > Arthropoda > Insecta > Lepidoptera > Saturniidae > Antheraea > Antheraea mylitta. The sequence goes on from JACEII010000040.1 coordinate 1,688,204, forward strand.
CCTACACCATAATTATCGGCTAACTTCCGACCGGTTTCGCCTTTTTTTAATGAATCAATAATATTTATTTTGTCTTTAAGCGATAACACCACTCGCTTTCGTTTTGACATTTTTTAGTATGTATATGTGACACGCACGTTACTGTGAAGTGACAATTACTATCTAAAACAGTAACAAAACGCGCGGCGTAGCAATTCCGCGGAGTGCGGGCGAGACTTGCCATTTCAGACACATTCATGCACGCATAAATCCAATTTATAGGTACAATACATTGGTCACGGTTGGTAGTCCGGATAATCGCGAATCCGTATAACTGAGGGCCGGAAAATCGAGTTTCTACTGCACATACAAGGAAAGATAATCAATCTTTAGATTCCTATATTATAACATATATATATTTTTTCAAACTGTCTACGCTATTGACCTAGCAAGGTCTTAACAGCTTCACCGGACTACTAAGGCGAGCGCTTGCGGCACTCGGCCGATTTTATTTGGGCAACTAGTTCAAGGGTGCACGGCACATCTCAGCCTTGGCTGCTGCCCGCCACGTGCAATTCGCGACCTTGAGCTGACCTAATCTAACTATTCATACATATATGAGTTGTTGGAGCATATATGTGTACCAAGCATACATACCTCAACAACTCCTATATATATTTTGTATCGGATAATTTTCCAAACTATTTCAGTTCGATAAGGGAAAGAAACAAAACCCTTTCACTTTCATGTATTCATGCTTACGTGTATGCATGCACGTGCGTGGGGGTGATATGTGTACTGTTGTTGCAGTGATGTAACATTTTGTGTCACTGTATCGCGTGAGCAGCGCACTCAAGATCTCCACGCCGAGGGAACGGACCTAGGCTTGAGCCGCTGCCGAGGGGGTCTAATCTGGCGTGCGGGAGCGAAATTTACCCCCAGACCAAGGTGGCGTGCTTTGTGGCTACGCGGGCGTGGGCGTGAGCACGCTCTGTTTGGAGAGACAGGCTGGTACTGATCGTTCACCACCGTTATTTCATCAGGAGGTGTGACTAAAATATGTCGCGGACGTCTATAATAATGCGCATTGTTCGGTACCAGTTTGTATTGTGCGGCGGATACCACTAACGGACTGATTATAACATATATATTATTGGAGTATCTATCATAGATAGCTGTTCCATATCAGCTGTATGTTTGACGGGGAAAACATCTTTATACACATAAAAATATTGATATACTAATAGATAGCGGTGTTACCAGATGAGTGCTTGTTCCAAAACGAAAATGAGAATGTATGAAATTTGTTCCAAATATTATTCGACAACATTGAAAATTGAAAAAATTCAACAAATATTCTTAGTCTGATATATTGATTAAATATAAAGATATTGCTTATAGTTTTAAAGATTTGTTTATTGTTCACGTGTTACACCATCATATCACACAGTAACAGCCCAGCTGCGACATAATTAACCGTTTACTTGTAACCATTGCGACAAATCTGCCACCTGCAGCATCAGGCGATATAAGGCTACAAGTACGAGAAATTGGGCTCTCATCATCACTGTGGCATCGTAAGATTAACATCATTCATTGTATCAGAATTGAAGACACTATCGGTTCAGACTTCGAATGGTAGAGACATTTTTTAGGTTTAGTTACGGTGCTATTAATTCATACCTCATATATCGTATACCTTTTCATATTAAATATTTCTTATTAAAAGTGTATTTTTTTTCAATCTCACGGACGCGCCCTACATTATTGGCGCAGTCGGTAGGATCTCGTACAATAGAACTCGGGATTACGAATCTACGCGGGAGTGTCGTCCGTGAGCGATCTGAAAATCGATACGGCAGATACCAAAATTTACATGTAAGTACTTAGTTTCTATCTGGATTTGCAATTTTTCCTTTTCCTATAAGTGTTCATTTTATTCACCAAGATTTTCCATCCAAGGCAATCTCGGTCGCCTAGGGTAGATACAAGTTAGTTTAGTCGTATAAACTTTCTAGACTCATTCAGAGAGTTAGAACATAATTAGAGTGTTTTAATTAATAGTGAAATAAAAATGGCAGGAGTTATGGCAAATCAAATATATAACGCCTTTCGATATTATTACCTGAATTCAACGAGAACTCGTATGTGCTTACTAGATTTATTAAGTTATGTGACCAGTTACTTTTACAATATATTAAGGACGATGTTGCTTATTAATTAAGTAATTTATCATTATTGAACGGTATTCTAAATAAGATTGTAGGGCCCGCCGCTCGTCTAATAAATGCAAACGGAATACCAAAGACGTGGTAAGCCATCCGATCTGCTTTGGTCAGTAATTTTGCCGACCAGCGTGATGAAACTTCTTTATATAATGATCTCGTGTTACTGAACCAAAGGTCATTAAGCTCTCAAGAATTTTACGAAATTTACCAAGGTCTTTTTAGTACTATTATGAAGTACGTTAGTTTGCATGAAACGGTCCCGAGTAACATCGAGTCTAAGCGATTTTTGACGTGAAACATCTATAGGCGCGGTTAAACCTAACTGTTGGCGTGGCGACGACTTGACGATGGCATACGCGAGTGACTGTGCGCAATCTCTCTTGCCGCGCTGAGCTCGCTTACCTATAGTGTAATTTGAGATTCGTTCGATTCAAACAATTTTGATATTTCACATCTGCTAGTTATTAAAAAATCAACACTTCAATCATATTTACGAGGACTGCGTGACCTCTTGGGATCTCGTACCCGTTGCATGCGACCTGATACTATCGAAATGACATTAGAATTTGCCCACGAGAAGATGAACACCTTATACCTGCAGCAGCGTAATGAGCAGTTTCCTGAAAGACAGATGCCGAGATATACCCAGGTCCAGTCCCTTTAATAATAACAGTGAATTTTGAGCACCACGGAATTTCATACGATCACTGCGTCAGGTGACGATACAGTCACCGTATATAGGTAATATGGCCCCGGAGGCGTATAAAACTGTAGCGATTAGAATACGACAGGTCCCTCAGTTTAGAGAACCCTCACGTCCTCAACAAATGTTCAGGGCACCACCACACTTTAGTCCGTGAAGTAATAAGTTCCGATTAAATTAATTAATTAAAGCCTCGTCAGGTCTTTCAAGACAATGGCTCTCAGCTTATGAGTGGCATACAACATTTTACCCATAAGTCTCTACTACTTAGGGGACATGGTACATAACATGATAATCCACCACTCACAAATTATTGGAAAAGCCGGTAAAAGAGGTTCGGGTGATGACTATACTGACTACTATACAGACTATGGTTACAAACCGGACTATTTTAGCACGGACTATGACTATGGAGGAGGTCATCTCGCACAAAGAGGCGGTGGCTCTCTTCTGCCGGGCGCACCGTTGGGGCAGCTCTCCAAGGGGAAAAGCAAAGATCGATCCCTTGCCGCCCTAACAATACGGTCGGACGGTACAATGTGGGGTATTAGTCTATGCGAGTCGGACATAACCCAACCATGGGTAAAAGAAATCTGTGATGACTTATTAAAAAAAACCTCAAAAGTGACTCGCCATACGCTAGCCCTATCTTATTTTAAAAAAAAAGATGGGAGTGATCGAATGTGGGTCAATTTTAGAGCACTTAAAAAAACTATTGATAAAAAAGATACACTCTTCCTCTCACCGAGGATCAATTAGACAAATTAGGAAATTGAAAATATTTCATCTCTATAAATATCAAAAATGGATTCCATCAAATTACGAGATTCTATTAAATACACAGCTTTTGTAAATCACTTTGAATATATAAAAATGCCTTTTGGAATATGTAACGGACCTTCTTTCTGTCCAAAATGCTATCAGTAAGGCTGTTCAACATCTTAAATTTGTACTAGTATACGTGATAACTTACTGATTCACGTAAGAACATAAATGAAGGTTTACAATACTTGGAACAAACTATAAATGACCTTTGTTTTACAATTAACCTAAAGAAATGTATTTTTTTTTTTTGTAAAATAATTGAGTATTTATGACGAAATATTTTGCAAAATGGAATAGGGCCCAGTATAAGTAGATAAATTGCCCTTACTAAATCTCTTAACTCCTCCTTCCAAGAAGGAAGTACGTTAATTCGTGAGATTAGCTAGTTATTTTTGTAGATTTATACCTGAATTTGCGTTACGAACAGCTTATATTACTAAACTTACAAAAAATAACCAAAAATGGGTATGGGGTCCAGAATAAGACCAAGATAAAGATTATATTATAAAGCATTTAACACTAAAACTATTACTAACTATATCTGTTCCAAATTTGACAACCGAATTACGCACAAATGCTAGTTCCTTAGGATACGGTGCAATTCTCATACATAAAGTTGATAGCCAGAACAGAGTCGTAGCATACTATAGTAAACGAACTACCCCAATCAAATCAAACTACTGCTCTTATGATTTAGAACTTTGGCAATTTATATTGCTCTTAAACATTTTAGAGTGTATTTATTAGGTATCAAATTCACAATAGTAACAGACTGCAGTTCTATTCAATTTACTATGACAAAAAAAGATCTCGCACCCCGTGTTGTGAGGTGGTGGACCGATATGCAAGATTTTAAATTCGATGTAGTGTACAAAAAGGATGTGTTTGTACAACATATAGTCGCAACCCTATAAAATCAAAACACCAGTTATTAATCTAATCGAAGAAAAGGATCCCAATTTACTATTATCATGGTTAGAAATTGTTCAGCAAAACGATGATGAAACTCAAAGATTAATACACCAAGTTCAAATAGGTAAAATGTATACCAATTAATATATAATCATTAACGAATTAATACATTATAAAAGTAATTCAAATGCTACGCCAAAACTATAAGTCCCAAAAGGCTATCGATGAAGTATGCTGTGTCTCTTTCATGACGACAATTGCCATGTCGGATACGATAAAACTCTCAACAAAATTCCAGAATACTTTTGGTTTCCTGGTATTGCCGCATTTACGAAAAAATATATTTCTCACTGCCTAATATGTACGTCCAAAAAAGTTCATACAGGACCTAAGCAGGGATTACTACACCCTATAGAAAATTTTCATACACTTCACATTGATTGTACTGGACCGTTCAAGCCATCTGTAGAAGGATACAAATACATACTAGTAGTTGTAGATGGCTTCCCCATATTTTTTAGAGCCTTTAAGAGTCTTAATGGGCGTGAAATGAAATCAGTTATATTTGAGACGATTACATTATTTGGAACTTCTACTATTGTTATAACAGATACGAGGAACAAATTTTACCTCCAAACTACTTAAATCTATATATAAAGGTCCATATGAGATACTAGAACAATTGCAAAATGACAGGTTTTCTTTAAGAGGTTACATGGATTGGGAAACATTGGTGCGCTTGGCCACAGAGGCTACAACCCCGCACCGCTATCGCTATTCTCTTACAAGGAAGAAATTAGGGAGTCAAATTGAAAAATGTTGACTCAAGAAATTATTAGACCTTCAGAAACGGCCTTTTTTTAGTCTTACCTCTACCGCTATGGTTGGCGCGACACAAGATCTCATTGGGCTTTATCGTGTCGCCCAAGCGGTTTGCCCAGCGTCAAAAAGGCGCCGCCAGGCCTCCTCCATGGAAGGAAATGGCTATGTGATTACCGGTCGTCTCCTCCATCCGCCGCACCGGTACAAGGGAAGATGGGTCCTCTCAAACCAACCTATATTTCTTCGGCCCGACTACAGTGACGGGAGGAGACGGTCAAACTGCCGCGTCCTCCTGCTGGCTCTTTTTTGGCAGAGACCGCCGCTTAGAGGGTCCTCTTCGCAGACCCTCTCCGCCACCAAATTCCACACAAACTCCTCTCTCACCGCCGCAGCCAGACTGCGACGCGACTCCTCCCACGCAGCATATTCAGGCTGACAGAATGAATGTTGACTCTATCAAGGAGATATTACTGGCCTACAATGAAAGAGCATGTAACCAAGTACATTCATGAGTGTACCATTTGAGGCCATACTAAATACTACCGAAATCCCATAAAGCAGCGGTTTCAAATTGTTCCTCTACCTACTAAGCCATTTGAAATTGTACATTGGATGTATTTAACGTAAAGCCACATAAGTATTCGACTGTAATAGATGCATTCTTAAATTATGCACAGACATATATTTTAAAAGAGCTTCAGGTTCAGGCTTTGTTAAAGTTTTTCAGTCTTCATGGTGTTTGTTTGCATAATAGTCCTGAATTTACTAACCAATTTTTTTTGGAGTTCACCACAATACATAATATTCTCCACCATAGAACATGTCCTAACACACCAAACGAAAACGGTATGGTGGAACGACTACAATCTACCGTACTTGAGCGTCTACGTATCCTAAAGTTGGAACATAAAATGGCTCAGTTTTAAGATCTTATGACATATGCTGTGTTAGGATATAATAGTTCAATACGTAGTTTCACGAAACGTTGGCCAATAGATATAATAACTGGATATAATCCTAGTGACTTCTTGGACATAAGTGTAACAGAACACTTATTACAGCAATATATTCATAACCACCATAATCGTATATTATATAAACTATTAATGAAACTGCACTTCATCGTAGGATCGAAATAACTGAAAACATTAACAAAAATCGCGAATTTAAGCAAGAATATATCCCAAATCAACAAATTTTTATTAGAAATCCTGTAGCTAGTTGCAGATTGATAGCACCACGCTATTCCCATGGCAGTCTTATCAGATTTACCTATTTACATATGTATATACTAAAATGAAAAAGGTCTTACACCTAAATCAAAGCTTAAATGTATTCCTAAATCTGCAAAATTGTTGCAGGAAACTACTAACCCTACTACTACCGATTCTACTGATAGAACTGACTCAAGGACAAGACGTAACAATTGACTCGCTACATTATGATCCTGGTTGACTCCCGATCAAATTGCTACTAAGATAATTACTCGTCATCCTTTTTTAAACTTCTTTAATCTCAATATTTTAATTCACTTGCAAATTAAATTAGTTAATAATCAACTACTCGAAATTAGTAAGTAATCAGAAATCATCTCTCTTTGAGCACCATTTACAATTTCTTAGTGCTAAAATAGAAATAATCTCTGAACAGCTACAAACATTTGAGCCAAACTGTAAAAAAGGAGCGCTCTTCGATAGATTTGGTTTAGTAAGTAAAAGTATTTGTGGAAGTTTGATAGTTTATACTGACGCTATGAAGTGTAACAATGCTATCAAAATTCTTCAGGGTAATGAAAATTAATCAGAAACTGAAATTAATCATCATATTATTAACTTAAATAAAGAATGGTTTGCAAAAAAAATTAAATTCTAGATCATATAACTTCGAATCAAAATAAAATAGAAAAGATATTGGACTTAATAATGAGTAATGATAATATTAGAGATAATGAATTAATTAAATATGCAAACTTTTTTTCTACATGGGGTAATCTCTACAGATACCCACCCTAGAGGGGCTGCTAGGAGTGGGTTATGTCCAACTTGCACGGACTAAAACCTCATGGTGCCTTCACTCACTTATAGGCCGGGGAGCAGGAGCTGCCACTGGCAAGCGTCTACTCCCCGGCAGGTGAAGGCCTCTCATCAGGGGCCTTTTCGCGGTCGAGGGGTCAGAATGGTAGACCCCTCAGGGAGGGCAAGATTTGCCCTCCCCGACTATCATGGGAGGCGCATCAGCACAATGCGCCTCAACTACCCGGGCCTGTGCAGAATATCTGCCAGGGCGACGGACGTGCCCGCGTCCATCGCCCGCTGGCCCTTTTTACGGCGGCTTTAAGTCATTGTTGACTCTGCGCCGCCGTGATCGTCGACCGCGGGAGGGGAGCTGGCTGGTCGGCTCCCTCTCTCTCAACGCCGCCTCCTTTGCCAGCATAACCACCTCGCAGTAGGAGGCGAAAATATGCAAACTTAGGTCAAAATTATTTATTTTGGCCGACAATATCGACAGATTTTCGGAAGAATTTTATAAGTTAGAAAACGCTATTGCTTTCATAAAGATTTCGGGGGTTCCTCATTCAATATTGAATATAGCAGAGTTGAAAACAATTATAAGTAGGTTAAGAGATTTATATCATTATCATATCCTTGATGTAGAACTCAGGTATTTTTATGATATTATTAAACTAGGCTATTTTTATATAGACAGTTGCATAGTTTTAGTTTATAAGGTGCCGATTGCCTCATCCTTAATTTAGGACCACTATATGTTGTCCATAGTTCCTAACAAAAGACACCAAATCCTTATACCTCGCTCTCCTTATATTGCAATTTCTGGAAAAGATTCTACGTACATGGAGACAGAATGTCCGAAAATAAGGACATGGTATCTCTGCAAATGGAAATCCAACTACAATATCCAAAGTAATTCTAGCTGCGTATATCAACTGATTATCAAGCAAGAAATTAATCCGTTCTGCAAGTTGAGCTCAATTACTCTTCAAATTACGCAATGAAACAGCTTGATGGAAAACATTATACCTTAAGTTTTCCATACCAAACAAAATTCAAGACATTTTGTGGCCAGGAACAGTACTCGATCCTTCAAGGCAGTTACATGGCCACCATTCCAACCAAGTGTTATTTGAAAACCGTCAACTTTACCATTGCCAATATAGATGGCCATATAAAGATTACTCTATAAAAATTCCTATGAGCAATAAACCTACACGCAATGAAGACTCACCAATAATCCTTAACACAGTTAACCTCGGAAACCTATATTCCATTTATAGGATGATATCTATACAAACTCCAGTAAAGCTCGACGATATCTCAGAACAATGTTTTTGTATCATACTACGATTCCAGTCTACATAATAATATTATTTACTCGTTATTGCCCTTGGATACCGACAATTCCGAAAAAAGATCATAGAATGAAGAGCTCATTCAAGAATTGGAAAGCGCTACATCTGTCAGAATATATCCTGTACCAGAGACAAGACGTAATCCAAGCAACATAATGGTCGACTACAGCACCGTTTGAGCGACTCTATCAAACCCTGTTTCGAAATAGTCGCTGAAGTACGGGGGGAGGTGTATACAACGCAGTAATAGCCAAGGTGCAATATAATTCACCGTTTATTTGTAACCGTTGCGACACATTGGCCACCCGCATATCAGGCGATATGAAGCGACAGGTACGATGTCTCGTCACCAGTGTGGCATCGTGAGATTCACCTCGTTCATTGTATCAGAATTGAAGACACTCTCGGTTCAGACTTCGAACGGTTGTGACATCTCTTTGCTCTTTATTACGGTGTTATAAGTTCATACCTCGAACAATAGTTACCTTTTAGTTTTAAAGTTAATATAAGTATACTTTTAATATTACATATTTCTTATTAATAGTGCTTTTTTTTAATCTCGCGGACGCGCCCCTCCTAATTCACTGAGACACCAAATACAGGACAAGTGAGTGAAAGGGTATGTATATATGTAATTGTTTGTAATTCTGTTTATATGCAGTTCAGGAGGCTGCTAAAGATTATGAAGAAAAGCTTCACAAAGCATTCGGCAGTGATGATTTCAAGTTTGACCTACTGTTACTCGGCATGGGTCCAGATGGACACACCTGCTCCCTGTTTCCTAGTCATGCTTTGTTATCTGAGAAGAGTTTGAAAGTTGCACCTATATCGGACTCACCTAAACCGCCTCCGGAGAGGGTCACTTTAACCTACCCTGTGATAAATAATGCTAGAAACTGCATATTCGCTATAAGTGGCGCCGGGAAAGCTGATATGTTAAAAGTGAGTAGATAAGTTTATGTACTTACAATTGTACCTAGAGATTAGTTTATTTACGGGACAATTTAGCCATTCTTACTTTCTTTTATATAGCTAAAATCCTGAATGGGAAATTCCCTCATAGTGTCCTTTTTTCTTGTAATATGTACAAAAACTGAACAGATATTTGCTAAGGACGGTAACATGCGGGTCACTTGGTGTTCAGTGATCACCGCCGTCCATAGACACTAGCAACATCAGGGGAGTTGCAAGTGTATTGCCAGCCTGTGTTTGGGGGAAGGGGGCAGAAGGGAGGGAAGGTGGTCCACCAGCGCTCTCACTGACCGAACGAAACGCAACAATGAAGCATTGTTACTTCACGTCGTTTTTGTGAGGGTGGTGCTAACGCGGGCGAGCCGACCCACAAATGCTGAAACCAGTATCTTCAGTGTGGCTCTAACACCTACCTACATGTGGATTTTAAAAAATAAGAACATTGATGTCAATTTATTAGATAAGCTACATTTCATGCATGACAGGCATAGTTTTTTTACTGTAAATAAAGTTTTCTTCATTGATCTTTAGAAAATAATGTTTCAGTTATATCTCCTCCCTAGAACAGATACAACTGTTATTTGTTGTATCCATCTTTATCTCCTTTGTGGTTTACATACTTTGAGCAACGTAAGAGGCTCCTATTTTTTTTTTACTAATCATAGGTGAAGCAGCAACCTGAATCATATATAAGGGTTCAATGCTCTGCAGATTTAATGGTAAAACAGGAACAGATAATTTCTTTAGTTTTAGTTGGAGCCAGTAAAGAAAGTACGAATACTAACCAATTAATGTGTTATTTTTACCAAAAATTTTTTATTAAGAAGCTGGAAGCATGATACAATCGAAGGTCTATGTAAATTGCATCTTAACAGCTAAATATTTTTCAATGTAAAACTATAGCCACTCTGTGATGCAGAGTTCTTGTATATCATGTATGTATTATACTGTTCTGTAGTAAACCCAAGAATATAATGAATTTAATTATCACATTAATGGAAATAAGTTTACTTAGATTCTTCAATGGTGGATTTGTAATATCATAAAGTAACTTTCTTATGGTGTTAATTCAAAATTATTAATGTAAGATTCAACCGATCGCCCCTTGCGAACAATTTTAGTTCCGTAGTCAATTGGTAATTTATCTAGGTCTGTGGCCTATTTAGGAATGGAGAGTGAGGTGATCTGTTAGTGTCCTGTTCGGAATAGTCTGCTAGCCACAATATATTGAATAACCAACGTTAAAACGAAGTCTGATTTAAGTTATAATATGGTATCAAGTGACCGCTCGCTCCATGGCATCTAAAAATATCTCATGTTTCCAGTTTTGGTATATTACACCATATGAAAGTTTATACATATTTGGGAAATCATTTTTTGCAAAGTAACGTTTATTTGAACTAGATTTAATATTTCATTTTTTTAACAAGCCCCGCTTTAGGTCAGGAAAATGTAATTTTCCAGCGTATACTAAAAGACAAGGAGGATTTACCAAGTTTATACATATTTGGGAAATCATTTTTTCCAAAGTAACGCTTATTTGAACTAGATTTAATATTTCATTTTTTTAACAAGCCCCGCTTTAGGTCAGGAAAATGTTGTAATTTTCCAGCGTATACTAAAAGACAAGGAGGATTTACCAGCTGGTAGAGTGAAACCTGTGAACGGCTCACTCTATTGGATAGTGGACGATGCGGCCGCAGCTCACTTGTGATATCTGCATTTTGTCATATAGAAGTGCCTATAACACATTCCTAATTTATACGTACATGTTCCGGGGATGGGATTGTTATTTTTTCTATTGTTATATTAATAAATTGATATTTTTTGGATACTTTGAATTTCATTGATTTCAATGTCTCCATCTCCCTTACCTCATTTCTAGAAACTAGAATATGAAATATGTATAACGGTTGAATTAGTTTTAATTTATTTATATTATACACCAATTACTTTTTTGTACATTTTCTTGTGAGTTATAATAAAGAGAGAGCATTTTTGCTTCACACTCCCTGTCGAAGCGACAACCCTACGACCTACGTCCAAGAGAGTGGGTGGAATATATGACGCGGGGGCGGGAAGTGCGCGGGTGGTTCGGCGCCTCACTATTATATCGCTCGCCAATGAGCACATATATATTGTATGTTAATGTTAAACATATAAAAAGTTACATCATTCCATAAAACACCTCTACGGCGCCCACACTCCCAACAGCTTAATCACAGTATAGATATGTGACAGTATGGAAACTACAAACAAATGCTCTGTGCCGTCACACTCATACAAACACGCGGATCGACGAGAGGTTTTAAAAGAAATTCTATGGACAGCACCGCGAGGTTCGCTTAGGGGTCATGTAGATGCGCATGTTTATGTGAGTGTGCCGGTGCGAGCGTTTTTATAGTTTCCATACTTGGTGTTATGTGTACTATGGATTAATGTCAAAATGCTTTTTATAATTCCGTCCACTATAATGAGAAACTTTACCCATGAACACCTATCCTTGAATATAGTTTTTTTTTTTTTTAATTTATCGAACATAGTCGGTTTTTCAACTCTTATATCGGTTTTATGATAAATTGCGGCAACACGAAGACTTTCATCTTTTTAACGCGCAATTAATAACTACAATTTTCTATGAGAAATAGGCCTTATATGGTAACTTAGACCATGTAGTTCAGGAAATCATGCTTATAAGGAAATACTAGTACTTTTTCATTGCATATGCAAATATATGATATAATATAACGTATGATTTTTTATCTTAGGTGAAGAAGCCAGAAACGTGCCATTTTTAGCTGATGCACAATTTTTATCGATTAGCTTTAGTTTTAAAAAATCTAGTAATTGCAAATCATCTAACGTATATGATTGGGTAAATTTCACAAGTTTTTGACGGGAATATAAAAATAATTAACATAGTTATTGAAATTTCCCAGAAAAGTATCGTAGAGTTGCAAAACTTGATTGTATGAAGGTTTTATAACAACCCGTAACTTGGCACAAAAAATGTATATTATATGTACTCATCTTCAAATAGTATATGTCGGCGAGGCCGGCGGAAAAATATAATAATATGGTCACTGAACCACCCACTATAATAATATTGTCATAATTAAATCAAACACTCTTTATTCAATTTATGAAAGTCAATACTACCACCGGTTCGGAAACTACCCAGTCATCGAGAAGAACCGGCAAGAAACTCGATCTGGTTAATCTTTTAAATATTTTTACAAAACATGTACCCACAAAATAATAATTAATTACTATTAATCCAGACTATCACCCCATTATAATAATATCGTGATATCCTCAATATAAAATAACTAATTCGTTTGCACAAATTAATTATCCAGAGTCTAGGTTAAACGACTTACAACGTACGTATGTACCGCGTGTCGCCAGAGCCAAGACCGACCTAACGCCTTTTTTTCTCTTCGAACTGACTACGCTATTGGCCTTTACAGCTTCACCGGACTACTAAGGCGAGCGCTTAAGGCACTCAGCCGATTTTATATTGGCAACCAGCTCAAGGGTGCACGGCACACCTCGGCTTGGCTGTTGCCCGTTGCATGCAAAATCGCGACCTATCTTAGAAAACCTAGCTAACTATTCATATATGTTTGAGTTGTCGGGACGCATATGTGTACCAAGCATATACGCCCTCGACAACTCCATATATTTTTATCGAGCAACCGACCTAACGCCGGTCGCTCCGTTCCTTTTATAATGAAGTCGAGTAGTAGGGAAAGAGGCGTGACCGGGTGACGCAACTAGTGCGGGTAGTTGTAGACGCTGACACAGCAATCGTATGACGCAATTAATGTGGGTAGGCGCCGACATATACTTATAATAATAGGTGCAAGTAAAACAACAGAACAAGTTCCAATATGTGTATTTCCCTCAGCTCAAAATGCCCGCGAGATCATCCACAACAGCATTCGTTCACATAAAAAAAGTCCTCGACTACTATATACTTGTTACATTACGATTATCGATCCTATTTAGAGACATCTCATTTATTATAATAATCAATATTTTTAATGTTAATTACAAATTCTGTCAACTAAAATATAAAAAAGGCGGCGGGCGCGCATAGCGCACCGGTCCCTCGCATACATATACATATTCCATACAGTAACGATATACATACCGACTACGATTAATTTAAACAAAAAAATATTATAATAAAAAATAATCTATCGCAGCGGACTCGCACGCAACGAGGCGGCTGTCGGGCCGCGTACGCATGCATGCATGCACGCACGTACACGTGTATGTATTCAGGCACGCACGTACGTACACGTGCACGCATTCAGGCACGCACGTACATACGTACACGCAATCAGGCACGCACGTACGTACCCGTATACGCACTTTACACGTAAACGAACGCACACGAATTTTCTTTACACAGTGGCGTAGCGAATACGATAGTCGCTCGTCCCGGGAAGACGCGCTTTTAAAAAGTAGAATAGTAGATCCATCGCTTCTTTTATCCATCGTCACAAAAAGAAGCCAGGACCTCCTACATTCTACAAACAAATTCTCCGACATCCAAAAACGTTATATAGTTCGTGTATTACTTTTTCCTTTATTTCCTCCCGGCGGCGACCGTCTCATATCATACTTATGCCACTTATTAATACGAGTGATAAATGATTAAAATCGTAGGGGATGCGAGCCCGACGCCATTAAAACACTATGAATTTCATTATAAATAATATTAACATGGTTTTCCGTCGATTTCATTATTATTTAATATACATTTCTTATTTGTTAGACGTTGGAAAGGTACCGGAGTGCGTTCGCGGCCGCGCTGTCGACAATTGACTTGGATCTTGAACGTGAGGGGCGAAGCGACGCCGCGCCCCGAGCTATGTACATGCGTCTAACGACTCTCTGTGAGTTTACTAATACCTGGAAACGAGACAACACATCATTAAAACGACAATTTCTTATACAAACACATAGTATATCAAACACGTAGATAAGTACAGAACAATTATTCCACCTGAAGTTAATACTTTGTAGTCTGGTGAAGCTGTTAAGACCTTGCTAGGTCAATACCGTAGTCAGATCGAGAAAGAAAGTTAACACTCGAAGGTGAGAATATAATTTCCTACTCGAGAATTTCAATAAAATTTCATCTTCGCAGATACTCACTCCGTAAAGCATATTTTTTGTCTATAGCACTTTTGGGCATAGAGATATAAGTATTTGTGTATACTAATATTATAAAGAGGTAAAGTTCGTGAGTTTGTGACGTTGTAGGGCGTAATCTCAGGAACTACTGGTCCGATTTGAGAAATTATTTCAATGTTATACAGTTCATTTACCTAGGATGATTATAGGCTATATATCATCACGCTAAGACCAATAGGAGCGGAAAATGAAGAATGTTTAAAAATCGGGGTTTATTTTCCTCTTGAGAGCTTCCACTGTGTGTTAGCGTTAACCCAAAGTAACTATTCCACGCGAACAAAGTAGCCGACAGAGGCTAGTATAAGTAGGTATAAAACTCTACTCGTTCTTTTTTCTTTTTAAATGTAACTCATTGTAAAAATTGAGGGTCACCCATTGGCCGAATACACAGTTTCTTATTCTGATCAAGCTTTCGATGAACGGAAACATTGATAAAACCAGAACAGTGGAACTCGTTCATGTCAATGCATATGCCATGAAAATCAGTCTTTGATGGCCTACAGATGTGTCCTAGATGTTACACTTTACAATAAGTCCCACTTCCTAGCACTTTTGTCACTGAATATGATGAGAGGTTGTGATAAAAGCATTACAAAGGCATGAATGTTACCTGGGAAGGTTAATTCGGTGTCCAGTAGGACTGAGAGTAGGTCTGCTTGCTCGCCGATGGCTTGCTCGAACTGGAGCGACCTCCGCCGCTTCCGCTCTCCTATTTACACACATAAACACAATACCTTATTATAAACACAATTCCTTAACATAATAATAACCTGTGTATCAATTACCGGTTAATAATTACATAAAACATTAGAACCACAATTGTAAGTTACATAGCTATTATTTTTCGTCTTTTAAAATGGCGACTTATATACGCCCACAGAATATCGCCAATGTCAAGTGAATAGAGCCGTAAATAAACGATGGAAATGCACCAAATTATTAGACGATTTTCATTTTTATATCTAAAAATACCCCACAAACAAAATAATACTTATCCAATAGTCGAAGAGAGAAAGAGAGAGGGAACTGATAACCATAAAGAATCTTAAACCGATCAGACGTATGTCTGCATTTATCTGCCAATTTGGAAATTGACTGATTTTTAAGTCCGCTTGGCTAGAATTTACATATCCTCAACTTAGAAACCTGTCATCAAGTATCTCTGTTGATGTGTTTCGGCATGCGCACTTGTGAGATTACATAGTCATTTAAAAATATTGTGGTCAAAGGATAAAAGCATAAAAAACAAAATAGATGAAGTAATAGTTCGAACAGGACGAATGACAATACGCCGTGTAGCGCGGGCTGCGGGCGGGACAAATCAAACACGAGTGACACCACGAGGCACAAATAGTCTACAAATCCCAATATAAAGAAATCGTCCGCGCAAAGCTCTCGTTTCGTAATTGGCTAAAAATAAATTCCCTTTCTATGTAACTTAACAACGTAGTACTAATGCTTCAATATATTAAGAACTAAAAATAACTTTTTTAACTAAATTTCTTTAATAACGGTACTCAAAACGTCGACAAAATATATAACATTAACACAGCGACATATATAATGTTAATTACCAACACCAAATGGTTTGTAATTTTTATGTTCTTTTTAAATAATTATTATTATATGTTATGTTTTTGTATATATACATTATTATGAAAAGCGCTTTTATAAATACATAATTAAAACAACGACATGTAAATATATACAAAAAATATTCCAAACACACATGAATCTGACAAATACAAGAAAAGCAATTTTTTTTATATCAAAGGAGGCAAACGAACAGGTGGGTCACCTGATGTTAAGTGATCACCATCGTCCTATGTCACCACGGTCCTATGTCTAAGTCCATAGACACATACGACACAAGCAACACCAGGGCGTAGCAAGTGCGTTGCCAGCCTGTGTTTGGGGGAGAGGAGAAGAAAAAAGAAGATACGCTTCCGGCGCTCTCACTGACCGAACGAAACACAACATTGCGAGAATATTCTAGACAAGAGCAGCTAATAACCTGGCTAAATCTGACGAAGATATTTTGTCAAAGAATCAAAACTCACATAAACGTGGCCCTACATATAAAGAAAACAAAAATAATAATGAACCCAGCAGGCAGAGCTTGTACTGTAATAAACTTTGATCAACTATAAATATAAAGAAATAATGAATTTAAAAATATTCAAAACTACCGAGTGTATACACATTTGGGACTATGTATGGAGCTTTCCACACCAAATCGAACGGTTTAAACATTTTTTTTTAGTTTCCATCATTTTGTGATATGTGATAGTACCCCTCAAAGTAACCAACAAAAAAAAATTTTCGTTAGAAAATAAGTTATACAGAAACGGTACATCTATTTAAGACGAGACAAATTACCGCCACAAGCTCGCCGAAAAGTAAATAAACAATTGTGTATTTAGGCAACATATCGAAAACACTATTGTGAATTTCTACCAAGTAACACTCCTAAGACTGACAAGGCACAGCTTGAATTGGTGTCTAAAAACAAAAAAAAATTAAAAAAAGTTTCTAACGAAATAAACGGGAACACTTACAAAGGAGGAAATATAAAAATGCTTTCATTAACCAAACAAAAAATATATATACAGAATTACTCTTCAAATGCTACCAACAAGAAATCTTATCGATTACAAAGTTATAAATAATATACCATAAAAAAACTAACAATATCAAGTTGTAAAAAAAACACGATAAAAAAACGAACGTTTTATTCTAGTTACATAAACAAACACGACGAGTCGACATGGCAGACAGAAGGAAAGTAGCATAAGCCAAACATGGATACATTTACATTTATGTAGTGGTAGAGCCAAGCTGAAGCTATTATTGTTTTCAGCACGAATGGGTCGGCTCGTCCGGGGAAGCACCACCCTCTCACAGAAAACCGACGTGAAGTAACAATGCTTGCATTGTTGCGTTTCGTTCGGTCAGTGAGAGAGCCGGAGACCCACCTACCCTTCTCCTTCCCCCTTCCCTTCCTGTCCCCCCCACCCTACTCCCAAACACAGGCTGACAACGCACTTGTGACTCCCCTGGTTGTTGCAAGTGTCTATGGACGGTGGTGATCACCTAACATCAGGTGACCCATGTGTTTGTTTGCCTCCTATGATATATAAAAAAAAAAAACAATGTGAAGGAATAAGAAAATTATATCAATCTTTCAAAAGTAACAAAAACTCCATAGAATTTACATTTATTCTGTATTTCCATCGTTATAGAAATGTGACGTCACAATCGTACTATCACTCGAATACTATATTATGGGATATTTTGTCGAAATAATCATCTAATACAGATAACTATAGTCGATATAAGAATAGATAAAAGTTGCCCGCAAACCAGTAAAATAAATTTGACAATGACATCCCTTCTTTGACAATTCTGAATCCCCCCTAGTACAGACATAACACTCACTATGCCCGCATTCATTAAATTAACTTAGATATGCACTTCAAATCAAAAGATTATTCTTTCTAATTATCATGGTACCTCCCTAAAATAGCCACCTAGGAAAAATACCACGATTCTAATAAACTAACTACAAGAACCACCCTTAATAGTCACACTTCATATAATCAACAAGTATGCTCAATGAACAAACGATAAAAGAATAAATAATACAATCCGAGATTCTTTATTACAAATATTGATTAAGAAATGAAATACAATACAAAAAAAAGATTTGATCAAACATAGGGAAGTGGTACTATTTCATACACATCAGAGAAGAAAATTGAAACAAAAGAGGGGGAAGTTCTAGAACCTTCGAAATGGTATCATACCCACTTAACATTAAATAAAACTTGAAATAACATGAATTTTCAATAATAAATAGATTGTTATACAAAAAATATTTATAAATATATACAAACAAGAAACATTTAAAGGCGGGTAATTAATTCATACAATAGAAATATATACATAGAAATAATGCAGAGAAAAAAGTTATATAGCATAGGTAAGTATAAGAAATATATATACATATAACTTACCCGCCTATTATGACTACTGTTCACCCGCACATCGATCTACGAACGAAATCAAACTCTAAGATATATATTAAACAAAAATAATATATAAATTGTATACTTAAAAACTATTAATACGACATGCAACTATTTAATTTTCTAAACGAGATCTAAAGTACATCCCAGGTACGAGCTCAGAATAATGCACAGTATTAATAACAATAGTATACATTTTTTTTTTATTTAAAGGCTACCTACTTACTGAAATGTATTTGGATCCGTTGAATCAGGGGTTAGTTTGAAACATACACCCTCAAAATTTCAAATCCAAAAAATAACCATAAATATTTGCGAAAATTGGGTGTTTTGGTTATGACAACATTTTGTGGAAGTAAACCGAGCATGATATTCTTGTATTTCGATCTACTGAATTGGAATCTCAATTTTAATTGGACCATCATATAATGTACTAGCCTCTGCCCGCGACTTCGTTCGAGTGGAATAAAGATATTCTTTATTTCTAATTCACAGCGGAAGCTCTCAAGTGGAAAAAATCCCCGATTTTTAAACATTCTTCATTGGTGCTCCGCTTCTATTGGTCTTAGCGTGATGATATATAGCCTATAACCTTTCTCGATAAATGAGCATAACATTGAAAGAAGTTTTCAAATCAGAGCAGCAGTTCCTGAGATTTCTCCCTACAACATCACAAACTCATAAGTTTTACCTCTTTATAATATTAGTATAGACTACTACATTTGTTTCTATAAACTTTACTATCAAGAAATAAGGTACTTATAGTAATGCAAAGGCAAAATAAAAAAAAAAGTAATACAAAAATGATGTCTTTATACTCTATATTAAAAGATATAATTTATATTATTAACACAATCAATCAAAAATAAATAAATCTATTATTGATAGATTATTTAGAACATAAAATTCAGTAGGAATATTATAATATATGTATATTTTTGACGCAGTTTCTTTCTAAAGATACCCAATAACATTTTATACTGTCATCTGTCAAATGTGGATTCTCTTTAGATCTCGTTCACTATCGCGATTAAAAATAATTAATTTATTAATGATTATACGTTATTGCATTGCATTAATTTATAATATTATAAAGTATAATAAAATATGTTTATTTACATATTTACAGTATAGTCCTTCGCCAATATTCTTGACCACTCTAAATATAACTGTAAGTTTGCATTTGCTCAATATATATTTAGATATGAATCCAAAAAAATTGACATTTATTTATCCTTAAGTTGTCTTGTCGTTATATCTATACAGTATATAGTGTGGTCAAAAAATATGGCAAGGGTTGTAATTGTTTATTGTTGATTTAAATAGTGAAAAAGAATGATTTTACATGATTTTATTCGTAGATGTGCGTATGTGTGCGAGTGCGGACGCGTGCGTATTCCCTACACTTAGTAAGATATGCGTGCTTATTACGGAAATACGTACATACTTTGCGCATGCATACGTGTGTAATTTATAGTATATACAGCCTGATCACATAAAGTAGATAACTACAGAAACTCTGCTCCGTAACAAAAATATCCTTTATTCAATTTAGGGCCGGAGAAAGCGCTTATGAAAGTCAATGTTAACACCGGTTCCGACAAAAAACCCATTCATCTATACTAATATTATAAAGAGGTAAAGTTTGTGACTTTGTGAGTTTGTGATGTTGTGACGTTGTAGGGGGTAATCTCAGGAACTCCTGGTCCGATTTGAATAATTCTTTCAGAGTTATATAGCTCATTAATCGAGAATGGTTATAGGCTATATATCATCACGGTAAGACCAATAGGAACGGAACACTAATGAAAAATGTTTCAAAATCAGGATGTTTTTCCTTTTGAGAACTGCTGCGTGTTAGTGTATCTATTCCACGCGAACGAAGTCGCGGGCAGAGGCTATCGAGAATAAATGGCGAAAAACTGGATCTGGTTCATGTTACATATTTTTATATAACATAAATAGTTACAACGTTTTTGTTGGATGCACAGA
Organism: Antheraea mylitta; assembly: GCA_014332785.1. Lineage (NCBI taxonomy): Eukaryota > Metazoa > Arthropoda > Insecta > Lepidoptera > Saturniidae > Antheraea > Antheraea mylitta. Next base: position 1,709,240 of record JACEII010000040.1, read on the forward strand.
GAGAAGCGTCACAATCGTTTAAATATTGGTCCACCTTATAATAACCTTTAGATATTAAAACTCGCTTGACATGATTCTTGAACTCATTATCCGGCAAATCAGTAACCCTAAAACTCCTACCTTGACCTTGATTTTAGTTGCCTACACCTCTGGACCTAGCTGTCGCACGTTAAGTGCGTCAATATATCCCAAGAAACAACAAAATATTAAACAGTCACCGTAACGGTTCTCTTACTATATGTATGGTGGTCGAGATCAAGTCAAATACAAATGCCTAGCTACCTACATAGCTACAAGATAAACACTGGAATGCAATACACTTAAGAGAGTGTTAACCATTCACTAATGTCGTGTAGTTGCTAGAAAGAACACGTGAGATATATTCATGTGCCGTTTTTTTTTCTCTCGAACAGACTACGCTATTGACCTAGCAAGGTCTTAACAGCTTCACCGAATTACTTTCATGTGCCGTTAATTAGCACTTGTTGTACCGAGTACGATTTTCTGTAGTTATCTACTGGGTAAAAATTTAAAGTGTGGCAATATTCATGGTCACATTTAACACAAAATAATTATATCAACAAATACTAATAAACAACAAAGATAACCTTAATTAAAGTTTTTTCTAAGACCTTTAAAAGTACGAATATAAAAGAGAAACGCTCAATGAACGAAAGTGAAGGTGTATGTGAGGGCACATCCGGGGTGCATATCCTTAACATTACGTAACGCGAGGGGCGAGTAGCGGGAGGGACATGGTAAAACGCACACTCAACGTGCCCAGGAGCGTGACTTCATTGCATTGGTATTTATTACACTCGCTCGTCTTTACGTGGACTAAGCGTTTGGAGTGAATACCCGTTTTTTTTTCGAGTTAATTAGGTCAAATATTAAGCACATATTTTTTCAATTGATTTGGAACCAGAATCGAGTAGTCGGTAACCTCTGTGGATATTGCTACTCTCTAAACTTTCACCCCGTGTATTGATTATGTGATTCGCGTGCGTGCCTGCCTGTAGGTAATCGTTAAGCGTATACTTGCGCATGCGTAACATACGCAATCGGTAAGTGTTTACATGCGTGTAGCTGTGCGCGCAGGCGCAACGAACGCGTTCGTTTAATACGCGTGCGCGCGTAAGGTACGTGCGTATAAGTGCGTGCATATAGCTACGTGCTCGTGCGCAGTGATTGTGTGTGTGTGTGTGTGAGAGAGAGAGAGAGTGTGAGAGTGTGAGTGTGTGTGTGTGTGTGCGTGGTACCTGCGGCAGCTGGTGTTGCGAGTGCTGCGAGTGCTGTGCGTGCTGCGAGTGCTGCGTGTGCGCGGCGTGCGGTGTGTGCGCGGCGTGGGGGTGGTGCGGCGCGTGCGGGTGATGCGGCGGCGCCGGTATGTACAGGTGCGACGTGCCGAATGGGGGCGGCGTCCCGCTGTGGAAGCCCGCTTTCTCGTAGCTCTGCCAAACAAACAAACAAACAAACAATCACATTACATATCAATCATGTTGCATTTCAAAATGAACTACTAAATCTTATTTTACGCATTCCTAATATTTTACAATATTATTCAACATCATGAAGATCATAAAAAAAAAACTGAAAACCTTACAAACGGCAAAATTTTAACTTTCTTCTCGGTGCATAAAAAAAGAAAAATCTTAAAACTACTAAACACGTATGAACTTACAATTAAAATCGAATTAAGCTAATTTTAAAATATAACAACAACATAGACACTATTACACTGCTCATCCCACTCACACACTTCTCTGCTCTGTCTCGCTCACTCACATGGCGAATTAACTTCCCTAACCAAAATTCATTGCTCAACTGTTCGCACCACATAAATGCACTTATCTTTTGTTTTTTCTTTATATTGTACTTTCATTACACCACTGCTCTGCAACACTTGCCCGTATAAATGTCGAGGAATTCGTCGAAAACGTCGGAGAAGGTATTGTACAACCGCAAAAACTGCATGTGATATCGAAAGCCGCAGAAAACTCTACAGATAATCGTAGCGTATCTCAGGTAACATAAACATGAGGCTGCACTAACTATGTTAACTATGTTATTGTTCGACATTGCAAAGGATAATAGTGACTCAATAATAACCACAGATTTCTATCCCTCAACAACTTTATAGGTTACTAACTGACCAGTGCCCACTTATATGGGTGATAAAACATTTTTATGTGATTCAGTTGATACTGAGTGCTATGTATAAGAATTCATAATTGTCATTGATAATATGACCAATAAACATCATTTAACGATTTAAATAATCTTTTTATTATAAAAACTACTTTTTATGACTTAAATATAGAAGTTACATATATGCTGTCCGGTGACTTTTTTGTAGGCATTATCAATCTTTTCAACTTTCATAAGTGTGTACGTTTTCTTTTTCCCTAGCTCAATCGATTGTATAATTTTGAATTTCACAATTGAGCGTGTATCCCCTAACATACCTAACAATACAGTCCACATCTCTCCCTATATTAAAATCATATCAATAGAGGTGAAGAAACAAGTGATTTGACCACACTACCGACCATTTCATAGTCCTTGGGAACACCCTTTAACAGCACTCCCAACAACTCCATGACATCCCCCCCCTCGCTACCTTCTTCTTGCAACGTCTATCGCGCTGATGTCATTTATATTCTTTCGCTCTTCGATTCGCATTCCGCCCTGCTTAATCTACTGAGGAATTTAGGAGATACTTTCGCACCGTTATAGATGATGCCCATAATATTTCGCTTCCCGAGTGAAGACCATAGTTCCACATAACAGACTTTGTAGTGATCCTAGTGAAGGAGAATCGCAGTGTGCTGCTGGAGGTGCTCTGGCCGGCTGTACGTGATCGTGGATATTGAAATACGCTCAGGAGAGCACCAGACCAGTACACGACTTCCCGCTTCCTTCTTCCTTCAATTTTCCCCTCCTCATTGTGATGTATAAATACCGAATACCGAATACCGAGTATTCGACACTTGCATATCCAGTCCTATTCCCTCCAGTACAGAAGTACAGATATAGACTAGCTGTGCCTGCGACTTCATCCACCACACATCCCAATTATTAGACGAAATACACTCAAATTATTTTATTAGTTGCGAGCACAGCTAGTTAATATATAAAAATTCGTTTAGTACAAGGACACCTCAGGGTGATAAATATTACCTTGCGTTTCATAATATTAACTACTAGCCTCTGCCCGCGACTTTTGCTCCTTTCGTTCACGTGGAATAGATACTTTCGGCTAAATCTAACACACAGCGGAAACTCACAAGAGGAAAGAGCCCTGAATTTTAAATATTATTTATTGGTTCTCCGCTCCTATTAATCTTAGCGTGATGACATATAGCCCATAACAATCCTCGATAAATGAGCTACATAACATTGAAAGAATTTTTCCAATCGGACCAGTAGTTCCTGAGATTACCAACATCACAAACTCACAAACTATCTCCTCTTTATAATATTAGTATAGAAGTGTAGATTAATGATCCATAATAGCGACTTGCTGCTACATACTGAAAAATATCGACTAGATACTTTTGACGTCATGACACTGTTTAACCAATTACTAGCAAAAAAAAAAATGATATACTAACATTGACCTTGTTGAGCGCGACATGAGTCTTAGCATAGATGGCGTTGGAGAGGTCCCCGGACGCGTTCCCACCACTCTTGCTGCCGCTACCAGAATACGGACCTCCTGTACGATGAATAACAATCTCATCTACATAATCTTATAAGAAACAATGTGAAAAGGCAAGGAAAAATCAAGTATCCAGTTTTTATAAAGTTTTAATTATTATCAGTTACAGATATAACTTATCGCATCCTTATTAAAGTAAAAACACATATTAAATTTTAAGTGTTTTAGTTTTTACAATAGAAGGGCTTATTAGTAGTGCTGTAAAGTGTTTTTTTTTAATGACAATAGAGAGTGAACAGGTTAATGGACCACCTAATGGTAAATGGTTACCGTGGTCTATGGACAAATGCAACACCAAGCATCTCACAGACAAAGGAAACCGACTACAAATAAGGCGACAGTAACATGTCCCTTTTACCATTCAGCTTGTTGCGTTCCCGATATAAAGGCTAAATCAATATTGTCTCAATGATTTACGAAGCTAGATTAAGCACGCGTTGTGCCTTTATATTTAAAAAAATGCGGTAATTGTTGCATCGTAACATTAATATTGTAAAGGCCTGTAGGGACACAATTGTAAGCGTGTAAGGCAGAGTGCATGGTAAGCAAATAATTATATGAGAGCGCGACGTATGAACGGCGAGCCAGTTACTGCGCGCTGGCCCGCACTAAAGGTCGTAGACACGGGGAATATTAAAATTAAACTACGCAAGCTAACAATTGAACTTTTAATTAAATAACCCCAGCCGTGAGAACCTCCATCAACCAGAAGGAGCAGTAACTCAATCGGAGGTCAAACATCTAAACCAGTCACTCCGAAAGGCCTATTAAGACATAGGTCCCTCATATAGTAAATTTCCTCAAATCTGTACACCTCTATATTACATAGGCTCAAATCATATAATGTTTAAATTAACTAACTGAAAACATGTGAAGTAGAGGCATAACCTGCAAGTGTTTATGATAGTTTTTTTTTATATTCTATACTTGTAATCCATATTTCTACAATTTATTTTTACCACCGCATTATAGTTCCATTATAATGTTAATCTATACAGAAAGCTCCGACTCGCTTGCTAGGGTATACCTTTATTTTTTTTTTGGTAATTGCTCGGTATCTGAGAGTCGTATTATGATATTATATGGTCTAGAGCCTTTGTAATAAGTAAACTATATGATTCCAAAAATAATCTAGGAAATGTTAACGATAGTTCAAGAAATTGGCGTGTTCAAAGAGATAACCCTTTATCTTTTTTTATTTAGGGACTTAGGTGCACAAAGAACATGTCATTTACACCGTACCCTAATCTTAGCTTATTCACAAAAGAAACTTTAAACTTTCATAGAATCTTATGTTCCAGAAGCAACCTTGATCTAATTTATTAAACTGTAATTGATCAATAACAGCTCATTGTGATTTATTACGGTTACGTTCTATCAATAAGTGTTCCAAATTTTCTATCAATCGACATGTTAAACAAATTGATGAGGTAGACCTTTAAAATCAGTTTATTTCAAAATTAGCAAAATAAATACAGAGTTTTATTTGATCAGTATAAGATTAAAGGGGGAGGGGGATTAAAAACTACCCTAATATATATATATTTTTTATATCATATAGGAGGCTAAACGAACATGCCGGTCACCTGTTGTTAAGCGATCACGGCTGTCTATAAACACCAGCAACCTCAGAGGATTCGCAAGTGCGTTGCCAGCCTGTGTTTGGGGGAGGGGATAGAAAGGGAGGGGGGAGGGGAGATGGTTCTCCGGCGCTCTCACTCATCAAACGCACAATGAAAGCACTGTTACTTCACATCGGTTTTATGATTATTTTTTTTTTAACTTTATTTTTGGCAGTCAATCTTTCAGATTATGACTGCCATTGTCACATAGTAAATAATATCACAAGCTTCGTGCGATCATTTCAATATTAATCGTCGTGTGAGTCAATATTCTAACAAAATGGTGGGTACCTTGTTACCTGTGAGTTTTTGTGGCATTTGAGAATTTCATATTTCGTAGTATTATTTTCCATTCACTTCAGTTATGCACAATAAACTAACTATATTATGTAAAACACCACCAAATTTACAAAATATAGAGTCGAATAACACAAGATTATGAATAAAATATAAAATTCACTACATTACAGACTATAAGCTCGTCAAAAACTCCTTCTGTTTACTTATTGTGTAAAAAATGTGTCAATTGATCGGACACGAACCTGGTTTGTAAGAGTCCTGTGCGTCGTAGGGCGGCTGCTGCTGCTGCGCGTACGTGTTCACCTTCCCGGGGGCGGACACTCCGCCCACGCCGCCCACGTTCGAACCGCCACCGTACTGGACAAATACATTTTTTTTAACTTATACTTGTTCACACAATAGTCTTAATTACCCATAATTCAATACTAATGACTTCCTATTAACTACTAATGACGTAACCCGATTAGGTCTCCCACGGCAACGGCTCAAGCCTAGGTTCGATCCCTCGGTAGGGAGCCCTTGAGTGCGTTGCGCCCGCGATACGGTGACACACAAATATACATCACCGCTATAACACTACACGATCAACCCCACACACGTGCACGCTACACGCTTACACATGGAAGTGGAATGGTTTTATTTTTTTTCCCTTATCGAACTAAAAAAACTCCCAATTTTCCGATAATAAATATATAGAGGAGTTGTTGAGGCGTGTATGCTTGGTACACATATACATCTCAACAACTGATAAATATATGAATAGTTAGCTAGGTTAGCTAAGATAGGTCGCGATTTTGCATGCAACAGGCAACAGCCAAGCCGAGGTGTGCCGTGCACCCTTGAGCTGGTTGCCAAAATAAAATCGCCTGAGTGCCTTAAGCGCTCGCCTTAATAGTCCGGTGAAGCTGTTAAGACCTTGCTAGGTCAATAGCGTAGTCAGTTCAAGAAAAAAAAAACTAATGACGTACTAAATTACAATTGACTGTCTACCAATGATTAGATGGAGTTTAAAAGTCAGGTAGTTGCCTAGCTTCTAGTTGTCTATTCATAGATAATCAGGTTCGTATTTTTGATATTACTAACTAGCCTCTGCCCGCGACTTTGTTCGCGTGGAATTGGTACACTAACGCGCAGTAGTTCTCAAAAGGAAGAACATCTCGATTTTGAAACATTTTTCATCTGTGCTCCACTCATATTGGTCTTAGCGTGATGATATATAGCCTATAACCATTCTCGATGAATCTATACTAATATTATAAAGCTGAAGAGTTTGTTTGTTTGTTTGGTTGAACGCGATAATCTCAAGAACTACCGGTCCGATTTGAAAGTTTATTTTAGTGTTAGATAGCTCATTTATCGAGGATGGCTATAGGCTACATATCATCACGTTAAAACCAACAGGAGTTGAGCACTAATGAAGAATGTAAAAAAACGGGCTATTTTTTAAGCTTCCGCTGCGTGTTAATGTCAGTATTAAATGCGTTGCCATGATAACGCGATAACATTCTATCGGAAATATTTTCATGGTTTATTTTGTGTTCCTACTGAAAAAGTTTGTTCTACTTTAGTTTTGTTTTCAATTTTTAATTATACGTGGTACGTTTGTATCGGAAACATTTGTAAAGTTTATTTTGTGTTGTTATTCAAATAGTTTAGTAGTAATAATATTCGTCCAACAAGACTGGCGAAGGAATTGATCCATACTGCCAATTCTTAAGTTGTCAATTTAGGTAATTGTTATGTATTCTTTAGCCAGTTTTCTTTTATGTCTAAGTCAATGAAAAGGTATAAGCGCTAAATTCTCTATATAATATTTCGTAAATTTTTATCTTCTTAATTTTCAAAACCAATTCATTTCACTTACGCACAATAAACAAACATTAAATTACATAAAACGCTGCCAATTTAACACAATATAGAGTCAAGTAACACAAAATTATGAATAAAATGTAAAATCCACTGCATGACAGAATGAAATTCCGCCAAAAACTCCTCAAAAATTTATTGTACGTTAGTTTTGTTTCCAATTTTTGATTTGTGATATATTACGTATTATAAAAATAAAGTGTGTCTGTATGTAATATTAAAATAAATACTTTTTGGTGAATACATATATCTGTGGTGCTAAAAATATCAACATTTTTTTTATTCTGTCGATATGTCTGTTTGTTTATTTGTTCCGAGTAATCTCCAAATAAGCTGGACCGATTTGAACGTTTTTTTTTTTTTCTTAGAAATGATTACGCTATTGACCTAGCAAGATCTTAACAGCTTCACCGGACTACAAGTAATATTTGAACGGGAAATTTACGGACAAATAAGTAACTAATTAGCTGTTTTATTTTAAGCTAGCGAGTTCAGCAGACGTTGCCCGCCCTGATAATAAGACAAACTATACCTAAACCTTGCCCAAGAATCATTTTATATATTAATGAAAACGACATGAAGATGCGTTTTGTAGTTTTTGATCTTATCGCGAACAGACATATAGACAGACGTGGAACAGGACTTTGTTTTACATAGTAGTGATGAACTGTTATCCGTTACAGTAGATGATGTGCGTGTCATACTTACAAATATGTTTGAAAAAGTATTATTGTTATTTACATATCTAATAACAATTTTAATATTTTTTAAATAAATTCAAAGAACGCGTGCGGAGCCACGGGTAACAGCTAGTGATCTATATAACACTGAAAGAATTATTCAAATCGGACCAGTAGTTCCTGAGATTACCCCCTACAACGTCACAACATCACAAACTCACAAACTTTACCTCTTTATAATATTATTAAGTATAGATTACAGGATGGGGTCTAAAATGGCGTCAGGTTGTTGCCTAAGTTCTAGTTGTCTATTTTTATACATTCAGATTCGTATTTTTTTTTCAAATAACACTATTTTAAAATTTAATTTAATTATTGTTTTTCGAAAAGTTCTAGTGGACATAAAGTTTACGTCTAAATATCGTTATAAAGAGTATACGCCATAATATTATAAGGTAGTCTGCACTTACTGTGGGATAAACACCATACTGGTACGTGGTCGGTGGAGGCTGATACGCGAAGTAAGCGTACCCGGGAGGCAACGTTGCAGCCGGTACCTGAAATTTTGTAATGTTTAACAGTTATTCATTTGTATATTTAACAATTATTAATTCATATAAAATGGCTTAGATAATTAACGAAAATAATAAAAAAAAGCATAAACCAATCCTCATTCGCTAACAGATATGGAGTCTTTACATTTCAAAATTAACCAAATCCACATATCCTTTATAGCTGCTCCTAATATTTTACGTTATTCTTCAACATCGTGTACATGTACAACATTAGGATCCATAAAAAAAAGTTATGGGGGAGCAAAATTTTAACTTCATTCTCGTTGTACAAAAACGGGAAATCTTAAAAAAAAATTGAGTTCTCACACGACGCTTGGCAGATGTGAAACATCGAAATTATTTTGTATATATGCATAAATTAACAGATTAAGACAGGAATCATAATGAAAAGATAAAGCATTACAAGTTTATTCCATAAAATAATGGCTGTTTATTTATTTTATTACATAAAATATTCATTCTTATTGAATACAAAAAATCAACTAAGCGCAGGGGCGGTGTATTTGGCGGCATTTATCAAAGAGCGCTAAATCGTCGACGTGTGTCGTATAACACTAGTTGAACGAGTGGCCAACAAAACAGTTTGAATCTTATTTTTATACTGGTAGGGTTGCAAATGTTTTAGAGTATTTCGTTAATAGTGCAAAGTTCGTGTTTTGCGTCGCCACGTCTCGCCACGCCAACCATCAGATTTACTCTCTCATAGATGTTTCATATTTTAAAAAAAAAGTCAATTAAAGGATTAAAATTGGATATTATTCATTTTGAAATGCAAGGAGTCAGTCATCAAATGAAACTCCCCCCTTACGAATAAAATAAAATTTAACCAAATTGATTAATTCTTGGTTTTTGAAGATGCTGTTTAAAGAAAATGACCTGTTGTGGTGAGGCAGCATCCGTTCTCCCGAACCTCTCTCCAGCACTCAGCCCAAAGGCTCCGTCTCTAGCTCCACTCACTCCGTACCCGACTTCATAGTATCCACCCTGGAGGGACTGTGGAACATTACATCTTATATTGGCCAATCATCCCGGCTTGGCACGTGTGTTCTAATGAAGATGCTGGGACCAAATTTAACCTTTAATTGCCTTCAAAATATAGTGCAGCCGTTATTAAGTGATGTGCCGTTCCACTTTTTTCTAGGTAACTGATATTTATTTATATCGATTTTCATTGGAGAAGTCGTAATAAACCAATTTGGTTTACGTGTAATTATGAAAATACTAGATAAGTAGCCTCTGCCCGCAACTTCGTACACATGGAATAGTAACGTTGGACTAAGGCAGCGGAAGTTTCCAAGTGGGAAAACAGCCCCAGATTTGAAAATATTCTTCATTAGTGCTCCGTTTCCGTTGGTCTTAGTGTCATGATATATAGCCTATAACCATTCTCGATAAATGAGCTAAATAACGGTGAAAGAATTTTAAAATTGGACCAGCCCTTTCTGAGATTACCCCTTACAACGTCACAAACTTAACCTCTTTATAATTTAAGAAAAGATTATTTTGTTATTCACACATTGCGTTAAATGACTTGAAAACACTGCAATGTATATTTCTATTCATATAGTTTTTGATGTAAATGCTATTAAAGAAAGGAACAGTATGTGAACGATAATGTCAGGAATTAACACCGTTTTTTTGTGTGTGCTAAAAATGTTTAAATTTGTAATATATATTTTTATGAAAACAATGTGTATATTAAAGAGGTAAGCTCTGAGTTTCTTACTGGTTTATCTTTGATAACTGTGTTGTATTTCTAACCAGTGGTAGCTTTGATGTTCATAAACCTTGTAAAACCTTCTCAAGGACTAAATTGTCTAAGCTATATTTGATATTGAGAGTTCACTCAGAGCAAAAATCGAAAACATTTCACTAGTTTGTTCTGCTCTTGAATAATTGATTGGTTATTTGTATGTTATATTAATTTTTTTTTTTAATAAATATTGTTTCATCATGGGGGCTATGGAATAATTTTGAAAGTGTATGTATATAGTGTTTGAAAATAATCAAACTTCAATAATCAATTACTTATAAACGGTGAGTTTCACAAACAAATCGTAAAAAAAAAACTTTTTTTGTAGAAAAATCAATTTCCTACAAACATTTGAGACGAACCATTTTTTCAAACAGTGAATACTGAGAAATGATTTCTTCTTTCTAATAATAAGGTAGAAATAAAAGTCTGAGAGGCGGAAGACTTTCTCATTAGCATTAATAGCTTATACTTGTGAGAGAATTTTTTGAGGTATCTTACCAACCTATAATTCAGAGTATGATGTTTAAATACTGGTCGATTTTTTTGGCTCACCATAATAGTGTATTATTACTATGAATGGATGAATGAATGAATACTTTATTGCACTTTTGGTTTGTACACTTTTCTTCCCGCTAACCAGCGGTATTGATGTCAATCAAAAAGTTTTGTACCCATAAAAAAACACTTTTTTTTTCTCGAACTGACTACGCTATTGACCTATCAAGGTCTTAACAGCATCACCGGACTATAGTAAAGAACAAAAAAAAACACAATACCATGTGATGTGGCACCGTGGAGCGCATGATCTGTTCGTCGTAGGGAGCGTACGCGGCCGCGGACCCACCCGCCCCGTAGAGCTGAGCCGCCGCGTACCCCGCGCCCGCACCCCCGCCCCCGCCACCACCACCGCCCCCCGCACTCGCCGCGGCACTACCGCCACCGCCGGAGCTCGCCTGGCTCGCTGCAACACACACGCGCACACCACATCACCTCTCGACCGATACGCGACCTCGGATATCACGTCATCGATTGAAACCAGCACGGCCACGTGACTCGGTTGAGGAACAGTAAAACGTCACGCGCGCACGCACACACTCACGCGACCATCTTATAAATGTAACTCGCTCACTGACACACACGTGTACACGTCATCACCTCCCGACCGATACGCGACCTCGGATATCACGTCATCGAATCAAACGAACACGAACGCGAGCCGGTTGAGGGCGACTGATATGTGACTCGCTACAACACACACATAGACAGCCTCAACTCTACTGCCAGAGCATTATTATAAACTCCTTCGCCATTTCATTTTTGGTGACCAATCTTCTAGATCAGCGTTTCTCACCGTGGGGCTGTACACCGCACAGGGAGGACAATTTAAAAATGGACTTAACACGCCTTTAACCCTTTCGCTTTGGGTTATTTAAATGCAATGCTAGACATCGGCGCCAAAAATAAAGAAAAGACAAATTCTTAAAAAACAAATGCTGCAAATAATTATTCGATATAATTTCGTTTGAGGTTACCAAAATATCAACTGGGTAATTAGAGTCGTCAAATTATTTTTCATTATATGTTTTTAAATTTTACTTACGATGTTTTGATAACAGTTTCATAGTGATTTCTTCATAAAACTTACGTATATTTCTGAAGGATACAAAAGATTTTTTAAAGGTTAAAAATCATATATGGATTGAGGGGTCACAAAAATTTTAGAAATGTTAAAATGGAGCATGATCAAAAAGTTTAGGAAACACTGTTCTAGAATATTACTGCCCACTGTTGAATAAGTTGAAATTAAAATTTAGGTTAAAATTACAAATGTTTCGTGACCTTGTTCGAATTTTTCAAGGAATTTTTATGGCAAGACAAAATCCATCCTTCCATGCTCCATGGTTATATTTCCCATTCACTTCACTTGTGCTTAATAACCAAACTACATTTTTTTTTTCGATTTGACTATACTATTGGCCTAGCAAGGTCTTAACAGCTTCACCGGACTACCAAACTGCATTATGTTAAATGCCACCGATATTATAAAATATACACTATCAAATAACATAATGCTATGAATTAAATAAAGAAGCCACTACATGACCAACTAAGATCCCACCAAAAACTCAATACAAACATAAGGAAAGCAGTCTCTAATCCACATCTATTGTTCGCAATCCGCTCTCAACCAATCCACACCCTTCAATATCCCGTGATCTTATTTAAACCAAAGATAGAGAGGGAGAGACTCTGTACACTATCGTTTACGGCTCCAATTTTTCTTCACGGTTTACATTCAACCAATCCACGCAGTCTGATATCACGACATCAATTTAATCCAACACAGGTATTATTTTAATTAATTTCTACTATTATTAAACAATTAATAAAAGTATGTAGGCAATATTATCGCTGTAAAAAAAGGCGCGATATCAAACTAAAACTCAAAACAAAAGAAGAAAGTGTAACTGCAGGTTAAGTATAAAAAAAAATGCAATTAAAAAAAATACCAAAGGAGACAGCCGAACAGCTATCACAAAGTATTAAATAAAAAATATAAAATAAATTATTTGGAAAGAATGGGAAATGTAAACAGATACACTGGCAAATGTGTCAAATATGATTGGCAAAAATAATGAAAATAAAAAAATTAGTATTGCTTACTTGTTGTGGTGGTGACTTTAGATGTGGGGGTTTGTGTTGTCGACGTGCTTGTTAGACTGTTACTCGACGCGCCTGAACCTTCGTACTGCAATCAAACGGACAACAATATATATTTTTCCTACCGGTTTTAAGTGTTTGACCACAACCTCACTTAATGTAAGATGATGGTATGGTCTGGTAAACACTTGAAACCTAGGAGAGGACTAGTTCTTAGGTGCAGTTATTGGAATACACCTGCAAGTGTTTGGTGTTAGATTCCCAAACTGAGGTATGGAGCCAGACAAAAGTCCTACCACCACACTATCACTTCATCATGATGATCCCCTTTATCCGAAAGTTTCAAATCAATTACGAGGAGACGAACCTACGTCGATAGACGCGGTGTCCAGACATGCCATGAACTAAGCAGTCATCGCTTCACACCATTCTCCCTCCCTTGGCAAATTATTGTAGTGAATTTAAATCGTCTCATTATTAACGTATTTGGTAAATACAAACGATCAGTTTCAAATTATTTGCATGCCTTACTAAAACAATGACAATAAAATTTAAATTATATATAGAGGAATTAGGTGGCATTCCACTTCAAGTCAAGTCGGAGGTTTAAATTTTTCTCTTCAATTTTGTAAAAATTTTTAGTACCCCTGAAAATAGCTCTCCTGGTAAATTTATTATTACTAGTAGGCGCCCAGTGGTCGACATTCGACCACAGTTAATTGATTTTTTAAAGTTTGAACTTTATTAGAGTTCTTTTGTCAAAGGGTATTATTATATATAATCATAGGTTTACATAATGGCTACTCAGTTATTTGTCATTTTCCATGATCTTTATTATATAATCATTAAAAAAGATCTATGTGTAAATGAAAATTAATTATAAATTGGAATCAAAAAGCACGTGGTAAAGCCCAAATTTTAACCAAACATAACTTTACGAAAATAAAGAAATTTATCACAACCCATGACACAATTTTCAATTAATTTTACACGACACCATAGGGGGAGGTATTTCTGGATGATATTGAATTAAATGTAGTCTGTTCATTATGAGATATAGTGATATGCCCAGTATCATCGTTTGGAAAAGTAATGGATGCACAATACAATCAAATGGTGAATCCTAGACAATGACGTCTTTAATACTACCATTAGCATTTGAAAATAAATTCTTTTTTGTTGATACATGAGGTTGAATTGCAACATTGTAACCGGGGAGGTCTAAGTCATGGATTACTTTTAGAATCAAAACACTCATTTTGATTATACAAAGTATTATTTGACTCATTTTTTTATTAATTTATCATTTGAAGTGAGTTCACCATAAAAAATTATAAACATTACAATAATAGTTATATTTTATAATATCATTGTTGAAGGTAGGATGAAAAATGGTGATTAGAACGTAAGAGTTAAAAAATATATATAGTCGAGCATAGCAACCTCCTGCACAACCTCTTTTGAACTTCGTAATTATTGACGGCTGTCAAAATGTCTTTTTTATTTACAGGTGTGTATATGTTGTATAAAATTCAAGCAGTAGTGTGAGTAGTTCATATTTTAATAAATTTAATGTACTTCTAATGCATTTTATATAAAATAAACAACTTTCTGCACTTCTCCGCCATATAAACTTTAACTATGCCAAATTTCAAGTTCACCCGTTCACGGCAAATGGAATAAAAAAGGGGTACAATTTTTATGCATCACGTATTAGTATATAGATTATAAAGCACATTCAAAACATAGTTTTTCGGACATAACTTTCCTAAGAATGGAATCAAATTAAATCTTTTTTGCGTTTGACTTTTTTATTTTTACACAAACTTTATAGAAAAAAAAAAAAAAATATATTTCGAATTTTTTAAAAAATCTTCTTTTGTATTTCAAACTTGAAACTTCTATGAATTCCTAAACTTTAAAACCTGATCTGGTGATGGGACTTCCCTAATTACATGTTTATTTTTGATTTGTGATAATTTAAACTCCAAACATATATATATGTATATATGTTTTTTTTATGTCATAGGAGGCAAACGAACAGATAGGTCACCTGATGTTAAGTGATCACCACCGTCCATAGACACTTGCAACACCAGGGGAGTTGCAAGTGCGTTGCCAGCCTGTGCTTGGGAGGAGGGCGGGGGGAAGGAAAGGAAAAGAAGGAAAGAGGAAGGGACGTGGGTCTCCGGCTCTCTCACTGACCGAACGAAACGCAACAATGCAAGCACTATTACTTCACGTCGGATTTCTGTGAGAAGGTGGTGCTTCCCCGGACGAACCGACCCATAAGTGCTGAAAACAATAACAGCTTCAGCTTGGCTCTACCACTACTAATACCTGACTACTAATATACCTGATGGTTATCCTTCGGTTGGTGTTTAGGCTGAGCGGGCTGGTACGCGTTGTATGGAGCCGCTGTATAGAGCGCGCTGCCGCCGTACACTGCAGCTGATGATGACGTCTGTCAACACAGACATATATAATATAATGATAAAAAACGGACTCTATCCAGACCCCCATACACCAAGTGTATCTAACATCATGATAGTACCATTAGGAATGTCATGTACCGAGGGTAATGGATCAGTAACCAAGTGTGTGGTACCCAAATGCAACATGACCATTGCACATATTTTGATAAACCAGTCATAGTGACTATCTTCTGGAACCTTGAAGAACTGGATTTCGTAAAAAAAACTGGCATGATCTAAATAATAAAAGCTGTGACAAACTGGTACCCCATGTTTTAGACTTAGTAAAAGTAACAGTGTTCTAGGGAATAGTATTAGGTTTTAGAAAATAGATTTTTATTTCCAATGGACAAATATTCGCATGACGTGTCAAACTACACAGTTAAATATTTCAACACATAACAAACTAATCTTTGAATCAACAATTATTACATCTAATACTTTTAAACAAGCAATTTTTGTATTTTTTTATATATCCATATATTGAGTATTTTGTAAATGGCGTCACCTATTTCCGTGAAACTTAGTATGTAGCTAGTTTCTGGGACGATAAACTTATGTAGCTAGATTTTATTCATAGAAACCTTTTTGAACGGAGATTTCAGCCAATGAAAAAAATATAGGTAGAATATGAAGATAAACTTCGCTGCCGCTGTCAAAATAAAAATAGCTCAGATGGAAAACGGTAGCTTCGAAAATCCTTGTAACCCCAGTTTGAAATAGAGTCACAGCAAAAGGAGTTTTTTCCTTTTTTTTTGTAAAAGTATGCTAACTTTGTGATGCGAAACTAACAGTTTATTTTAATTTAAAATTTGTTTTTTAAAGAACCAAGCTGAGCTGGGTCGCCCCGGTACTGAAGATAAATAGAAGATAATGCAATAAAGAATCCTCTTTTTCATTGTCCTGTAGAATGACCCAAAATGACTTGCGTAATTTTTTTTTTTTTCAAGTAGACTTCACTAATACAGTACGGGTTGTTCTGCGGTGTTGTTCGCTAAGCCTGCAGGGAGTATCAGGATGAGTGAGGATGAGTGGTAGCCGCACCTGGTAGGAGTTCATGACCGGCTGGTACTGCGTGAGCGTGACGCTGGAGGGGTACTGCGAGGGCACCGACATCGAGCTGTTGGTGGAGTTGACCTGCGGCGCGTACACGCTGCCGCCGTACACGGGCGCGGGCACTCCGCTCACGGCGCTCACTCCGCTCACTCCGCTCACAGCGCTCACGGCGCTCACGGCGGACACGTTGTGGTGCGCGTACACGTTCGCCGCCTGCTGTCCCGTCACGCTCTGCACCTGCTGCACCAACACAACATACGGGGTGTAAGGGGTGTCGAGTGACATCTTAAACTAAAACTTGTGACACCTAAGCCAACCTCACCTGCACGTGGTGCACCCTGCTGAATAACGAACTAGGCAATGGCGATAGCGGGGTGGTAGGGTTTTAAAGCCCGACTGGGTCGCAACCACGATGTATATGGCGAAAAAGCCCGTCATAGTGACTCGCTTCTGCGCGTCGCGTTTCGGGATCAGCCTTTGCATATCCAGTACCGGGTGACTTTTGTCATTATGGCCGGCATGACAGCGGCGAGCAGCGATGGATAATCTGTCTTTCGGTGGTCACCACTGTTTTTGGATTGTACTATGCTTACCATCAGGCATAGTGCAATCACTTTGTCGTGCATCAATAAAAAAAAAAAAACATACATATATATTGTTAAACGTACCTACGTACTATACAGCTATCAAGAATGTGGTCAGCCCAATATCATAACTGAAACGTTGTAAATACATCCCATAGGCGCTTTTATCAAAAAATCAAAATCAAAAATACTTTATTCAGTTTAGGCGATCCCTCGGCAGGGGAACCCTTGAGTGCGTTGCTCGCGCGATACAGTGACACAAAAATTTACATCACTGCTATAATGCTATACTATCAACCCCACACACGTGCACGCTTACATATAAAAGTGGAAGGGGATTTTTTTTTTCCTTTATGAAACAGAAAAAACTTCAGAAATTTTCACGATAAGAGATATATGTAGGAGTTGTTGAGGTGTGTGTACTTGGTACACATATACGTTTCAACAACTCATACATATATGATTAGTTAGTCTAGGTTAACTAAGTCGCGATTTTGTATGTAACAGGCAACAGCCAAGCCGATGTGTGCTGTGCGCCCTTGAGCTACTTGCCAAAAATAAAATCGGACATATTATTGTCGTATACACAACACATATTATTGTCGTATACACTACACATATTATTGTCGTATACACTACACATATTATTGTCGTATACACTACACATATTACTGTCGTATTAGTTTATTCATTATGTTTTATGTATTATGTATGAATATTTGTTATATCAGCATATTATTGTCGAGATCAACTCAAAGAACACTCGTGATCGACTGTTTGAGCACTCCTCTCGTAAAATGTAGTCGGTGTCCAATAATGAACGCCCACATACTTCTATACGCATATAAAACCAGGCAGACATGGGAAGAACTTCTAACATCATGTTATGGTTTTACTTTAGCAAACGCTTATATGCTGGTGCTTAGGTAATTATAAGATGTTACAATTCAAAATTAGCTAAATCCAATTTCAATCATTCACATGCTATCGCCGCCGCGTAAATACCTAGTTAATTAAAAAATATTTAGTCAGCGAGGGTACGAGCACTTTGTTTTTGGTCGCTTCCGGCGTAGGGACACGGTATCGAATAGAAAGTATCAATAATGTACTCATAAGTAGTATCGAAAAAGAAGTATCGTACTCATAAAAGTATCGATACTTCAAAGTATCGAGTACTTTTCGTGGGGCCTAATTAATGACACGGTAACGAGTAGAAAGTATTGATAGTATCGAATAAAAGTATCTTACTCATAAAAGTATCGAGTACTTTTTATAGGGTCTTATTTATTTTTATTTTTTATATCATAGGAGGCAAACAAAAGATGAATAGATCAAATAAGGCAAATGAAAAGATGGGTCACCTGATGTTAGGTGATCACCACCGTCCATAGACACTTGCAACAACCAGGGGAGTCACAAGTGCGTTGTCAACCTGTGTTTGGGAGGAGGGTGGGGGGACAGGAAGGCAAGGAGGAAGAGGAGGGGAGGGTAGGTGAGTCTCCGGCTCTCTCACTAACCGAACGAAACGCAACAATGCAAGCACTGTTACTTTACGTCGGTTTTCTGTGAGAGGGTGGTGCTTCCCCGGACGAGCCGACCCATTCGTGCTGAAAACAATAATAGCTTCAGCTTGGCTCTACCACTACTAAATATGTCCATTATATATATTTCCGGACGTCATTATGACTTAGTAAGTAGCTTCAGTAGATGTTTCCCAAATAAAATCGGCTGAGTGCCTTAAGCGCTCGCCTTAGTAGTTCGGTGAAGCTGTTAAGACCTTGCTAGGTCAATAGCATAGTCAGGTCGAAAAAAAAAAAGCTTCAGTTTGCTTTAAACAAATGGTACTGGTAAATACATTTATTACAATAAAAAAATGTAATTGTAATGGCACAAATTAAAAATATTATTTTAAAAAATGAAACTTTTTATTACTTTGATCCCATTCCTCCTCCGGAGAGTCGCTTAAAATTGTAAGTTTATCGAGCCGTATTGATGATTAGCGGTTTCGGATTTTCGATATGCTTGCTGCTTTAGAAAATAATGTTTTTTTTAAACTTCAATATTCAATCATATTATTATTAGAACGACGAACTAGTGAAATGAATGAAAGAAAGGATAGGAACTCAACGTAGATGAACGGATGTAACAATTTTGAGCTCAAAGTTTTAGAAAGGTCAGTACGATTGAACTAGATGGCTTTGTCATAAACATGAACCGCAAGATCAAGTTTAAAATTTTTCTGTAATTCTTTCGATACGATACCTGACAAAAAGTACTCATTGAGTAAAAGTATCGAATACAAAGTATCGCGGTATCAAAAGGACATGTACTCGATACCACAAAGTATCGATACTTTTTTCGTGTCCCTATTCCGGCGCTCGCGACACCGCACCAGTTCGGACGAAAACATCGTATGGGAAGCATGTGCGTTTTAAGAGAACCGTGGGCTCCCCGTGTCGCACTAACCACATTTGTGATTATCCAGTTCGTTTACTATCGTCGTACATTAAGTGCGTGTCGCGTGAGACAATCGTGGGTTCCTCGCAACACGCTAATTGCACTGTGATCACCATACACTATCCGCAAACGACAATCGTAACTCGTCAGCGCCGACCACCGACCGAATCACAACATTTTGCTACTCGTTCTCGCTGACTTTGCCTCTTACTCGTATCACAGGTGGTTCTCAATTGCGTGGGAATCACCACATATCATATTTGTTCTTTAAAGCTTTCCAACTACTTAAACACCGAGAACGAAGTTCCACTTTTGCTATTAGTAAGGTTTTTAGTTATTTTTTGTGATCTTCTTATTTTACATGTGCAAAATTTTAAGATATTTAAAACTAACATGAGATATAAATACGTGAAATGTAACGACGCATATAGTAGTGATGTGAGTGTGTATGTGTGTATGTGTTAATGTGGTTATATTAGGTGTTGGTGTAGTTACCTTGGGTGTTGGTGTAATTGCCTTGGGTGTTGGTGTAGCTACCTTGTGTGTTGGTGTAGTTACGTTGGGTGTTGGTGTAGTAACCTTGGATGCTGGTGTAGTTACCTTGTGTGTTGGTGTAGTTACCTTGGATGCTGGTGTAGTTACCTTGTGTGTTGGTGTAGTTACCACGGATGTGAGTGTAGTGTGGTTACCTTGGGCCTGTGATGGTACGCGTGCTGGTGATGGTGCACGGTAGCGGCGGGGGCGGGGGCGGGCGCGGGCGGTGCGGAGGCCGCGGGGGGCGGTAGGGCGGCGGGCGCGGGGACGGCGGGGGCGGGGGGCACACTCGCCGCACTCACAGCGCTGACCGCGCTGACGGCTTCAGCAGCAGACACGCTAAGCTGCTTCATCGAAGCCGTCAGCTGCTTCTCCAAGCTCGCTGTACCGTCACAACAACAACAATACATACAACACGTATACAGCTGAGGAACAAGTAATTGTCTTGCAGGTAATTCGATAGCATTTTATTAATACGTCACAATGATATCGTGCCACGTGTGTGCTCAATTACAACTGCAATTAAAAAGTATAATACCAATAACAAGTAAGACGAAAGACAAATAAAAATTAATAAAACATACATAACGCATAAAAGACTTTGTAAAGTCACACACAAAAAATATTTCGAAGTCGGTGACGCCCCCTATTGGTTTCAACTCGAGATATACGTAATTAATTAATAAGTAGTGTTAACAAATATTTGTATTTACAAGATCAACATGATATTAACATGCCAGTTGTATCAGACTAGATTATATACAAGGTACAATAGGTTATTGTTTCGATCTAGATTCATGATTAGGTCGATGAACTTACTCATTGTGTCTTCAGTTACGTCGGTAACTTTGGTAGAGGCAGTGTCGTGACAAGTGACGTTTATCCGAGATAAGGATATTGCTAGTTGAAATAATAAGCAAGTCTTACTAACACTGTGAGTTCGTGACGACGGGTTCGGATGTGACAGGCTGTGTCGCTGCCGTCGGCTCCACTACTGATAAACTTTCGCTCAACTACAAAATAACATACATATATTATACATAGATATGTAACAACACGTCTGGCACACTTTGGCAGAATTGTGCAATCTTCCACAGAGGCAAATTATATAATTTTACTCTTTTGTTCATTACACAATTCTGCCAGTGTCATGTACATTAAGATCAACTTCAACAATAATAGATTATATATCATGTCAACAAGTCTACCGAGTTCCATATTTCCTGATAATAAAATTGATATTATCAGACAAGGGCGAGGACAACTGCTGTTTTGTCCTCCCTAGAGGATACAGTCGACCCGTGAAAATAATTTCATTCCATTCTCTCCTAGATGTACTTAGTCAGAGTAACATTTTACTTAAATACTGCCTGAGATAAGCCGATGAGACCGAAATTTTTAGTGGACATCTACAGCGTAATTACAAAAAATTGAAATACGTATTAAATACTCGTTTTATAAAAGTTTTCGTACTAAATGCACCGCGCTCGCCCGAGGCATGTTTGCGTTAACCTTTTTCCGCAAGTCTAACCAAAGCGAGACAAAATAGCAAGACGGCGAACATTCAGCGAGCGCGGTGCACTTAAAACCTAACTTTTTTAGAGCAAGTATTCAATACGTATTTAACTCTTTTGTAAAAACACCACGAGGTCCAGTGGGCTCCCAGGAGTCCACGGGAGAATCGACAGGGGTCTAGGTTGGCGTGACAAAAAAATGGAGTTTCGCAATTCGTAAGTAACACGAAAATTTATCTGCTTTCGATAGAAGAGTTAAAATGTTAGCTTAACTTCCCTTATCAATGTAAGTGTATAATATTTTAAGAAGCTCAGCAATTGTTACTTGTAAAAACATGGATATTCCATATTCAGTGCAACATATCTTCAGATTTTTACCATCAGGAGAGTTATAATGTTTGAGTTTCTTTTGAATTTAATTGTGATATTATTTACTCCAGGTAATAATGGTAATTTTAGCGGCCCTATACGTATATGCTAGACGACAAATTTTTCGACTTATATCAAGATACTACCATTTCATCTAAATGTTTTCCTCCGCCAAAAACTCTTGGCTCATCAGTTTTGACACCTATATTCATCGACCTAGTATATACTGCTACCATTAAGCCTGTTACATTAGGATACAAGTAGAGAAAACTAACCATAGTGTTTGCGGGATATGAGACAGGAGGTTGCTCAGCGCTAGGCTCGTGGTTAACAGAAGCGACCACCTCTACAGGAGATGGCACCTGTTAAGAATGTCATTGTTATAATTCTGTTCTATTATTATCTATGTTCACTATATTAATACAATGCTACATATTATAATGGACTTAAATTAACCTCATCATAGTTAGTCGATAGAACAGAAGCCGAATAATAACATGAGTATTGCTTTCACAACTATATGTTAATTGTAGTTTATTTGAATACGGATCCATTCTAACTACACTTCTGTACATGCCATGCATCTACTAGCATCTGGGAGTCTACGAACTTCCAAAATCGCAGAATAATCTACGATAAATGTGCTCTTTAGCAAAATAACTGCATTTCACTTGATGATAAGAATAATTATTGATCTTTCAATGTATGTTATTGTATTCAGATTGAGGTGAGGCGGTGAAATTCAAGACCGAGTTATATGGTAGGGGATGGAATGATGCTATGGCTATTGTGGTATTTTCTTCCTATGACATGAGGTCTTTCAAATGTAACGTGAAGAGTCATTTACTCAGGCCAGTGGCATCATAGTGGCGATCGACGATAGTTAGTTTGGCTCTTGGTGGTTGCCATTGTTTTTAGATTATCCTGTGCTTACCATCAGGCATATTTCAGTAACTCTGCCATGCTACAATCTATATTAATATTATAAGGAGATAAAGTTTGTGTGTTTGTGATGTTGCAGGGGATAATCTCAGGAACTATTGGTACAATTTGAAAAATTCTTTCAGTGTTTTATATGGCTTATTTGTCGAGGAAACTTATAGGCTAATATATATTATCATGCTAGGATCAATAGGAGTGGAACACCAATGAAGATTGTTTCAAAGAGAGCTACCACCGCATGTTAGTTATAACCCAAAGTGACTATTCCACGCGAACGAAGTCGCGGGCAGAGGCTAGTTTTCTATACATATAATAAGAATGTAAATGAAACGTGTCTGTACTTTTTGATTTTCGTGAAAAAAATTTTGTGCAGGTATGTTGTCGGAATAAGTAAAAGAATACATTTGAATCATTTTTAGAAATGTCTGTTTGTTTGGATGAACACGTATCACTGTTAATAATATAGTAATGTACTGTGTTCATAGTAAAACCACACCAAGAAAATCCTAATGCATATCTTTGAGAATAACTTAGTCTTTTGTTTCGTTAAAATCGGTCCACTCTATCAAAAGTTATTGTAATTTAATGACGAGGCGGCGTAAGTACAACAGAAAAGCATATAAGTAATTGAAGTTAATACATTTAGCTGACGTTATTGATCACTGTTTTTCGCGGACGAAATCGCGGGCACTATGTCGCGGGTAGAGGCTAATAATAAATGAAGAGGGTAGTTGTCATACCATCGGTTGAGCGGGTTGTGGGGGCGGGGCGGTGTGGGGAGTGTGGGGGGTGTGGGGGGCGGCGAGGTGCAGCGCGTCGGGCTCGAGGGCGCCGAACTGCACGTCGAGGAACATGGCGCCGCCCGCCTCGCCCCCGCCCGGCATCTCCACCGCCGTCGAAGGGATCTGTTCGCAACACATTACACCTTATTATATCACACGATTACGATTTTTCACGCAGACATTAAAAAAAAAAGAGTCTGCAGAACAGAAGGATAAGACGAAAATCACATCATCTCAAAACGATTATTTAACAGAGATTTCATAAATACTGGAAAGTATTCAGTACTTATTTTTGTTTCAATTTGTATACATACACAAATTTTGTATTAAGGACGCGCTCTCAAAAATGTCCATTTTCACTGTTTTTCGGCAAGAATTACAACAAAACTACTCAACTTTGATAAACATAATGACTAACTACAGATACATTGAACCTTTAACAATGTGGTACGGAAGATTGTTTTTTAAAACTAATGAGTTTTCATTTATAATAATCAATTCTCCGTAGTCTCCTCGCGCAAAACAGCCTGAATTTCGATATCAAAATCTCAGTAAGTTTACGGTTTTCTTAATTTAAAAAAATACCTGATTATGCTACATATAATCAAGTTTAAACAACATAAAATAAAATCCAAGTTATGTATACTACATCTGAGAAAAAAATTATTTAGTTGTGAAAAAATTTCACCATTTTATGTTAATAATGAAGACTTTAACTCATATAGAATAAGGTTCAATTTATTTCTTTATTTAGATTCGATTGCCACAAAAGTATGAAAGAAGGATGCACATCGCGTTTAGACCGTGCTCTGGCGCCATACGGTAAGGACGTGTACGTCGTTTTGTACTCGACTTGAAAAAAATAAATCGCTGTAGAAATACGTATACACTTCACAAAACGTTTTGATCATTTCGAAATACTAACCAACTTTTTATAGTGGTTTTTTCTTCTAGTAGTAAGAGACATTGTAATTAGGTTGAAACAAAAGTTCTAAATTTAGTTTTTATTACGTTAGTTCTTTTTAACCGACTTCAAAAAAAGGAGGAGGTTATCAATTCGACTGTATGTTTTTTTTTTATGTTTGTTACCTCATCACTTTGGACTGGCTGAACCGATTTTGATTATTCTTTTTTTATTTGAAAGCTAGTGCTTCCCGTGTGGTCCCATTTTTTAGTCCAGTTCTATCAACGGCATCCAGTGCAAAACCGTATAAGTGTTAAATTTGCATTAAGTGTGTATACGACAAATAGACGAATAACTCGATATCATGCCAACCGATTTCAATGAATCATTTTTTATTGTAAAGGATGTTCTTCAAGGGTAGTTTGATGAGAGTTTGGTTAGGTTCTGATTATGGGATTCGTGACAAAGTAAGACAACTTTCAAGAAACAAGCCTACTCCATTCTTAAGGGCCGGTAACGCATCTGTGATTCCTCTCGTGTCCATGGGCAACGGTGATCACTTACCATCAGGTGACCCGCATGTTTTAGTAAAATATATATATATACACTATTCATATGTTTTATTTAATTTTTAGTGCCTAATTTTTATGCCTCTGATTAATATTGAAGTCGGTTAATACTTTTTTTTGAAAATTTACTTTTATGTTTTGAGGTACTGTTATAGAACTTCTTGACGGGTAGAAATACATATGTCGTCTTGGTAGTCCTCTTGTTAGTAGTGACGAGAGCTCACCACAGGACTTAACAAGGTGAGCTGATGGAGGTCTCCAGAAATTGTTTTCGAACTCCTTAACGGGTAGAAATAGATATGTCGTCCTTATAGTCCTTTTGTTAGTAGTGACGACAGCTTACCACAGGACTGAACAAAATGATCTGATGACGACCCACTTCAAAAACTGTTATGGAAGTCATTGATGAATAGAGACAAATATGTCTTGTTTGTACTCCTTTCGTTAGGTAATAACAAAATGGCCTCATAATGGACTCTTAGAAATGTGTAGGGAGCTCTTTCATGGGTAGAAATATATATGTCGTTTTCGCATTCTCTTTATTAATTTTTATTATCTATTCAGAATATATATAATAATATCATAAACATGCTGCAGAATTTACAAACAAATGTAATCTTTCAAAAGAATATAAGACTTATTTTTTATAAAAACATGATCTCTCAAGTCTTGTTTATAATGAAACGAATCATTTGGTGAAAAGTGTATCTTAGCTAGAGATGCAAAGTTTGTCGGTGGAATTAGGGTTCGTTTTACACAAAGGCCGTCATATGCTGCCCGTTGTACTATCGGTATTACAACTTACAATTTAGGTGTTTTGTAGTATGTTGTTCACAGAATTATTTTTGATATAGAAACAAAAGCTAAGTTAAAAATTCTCTTATCTAAATCTCTGAGCACATACTCATGTTTATAGCTAATATCTATATGTACTACAATTCAGTTATCACGATATAGCCACTTGTCTAGCCCATGAGGAATTAAACATTAATAAGACACTATGATACTTTTCAGCATAAACTCTATATTTCTAGTCACTCTATACTCTATAAACATTTTGGTATCACGACAAAGATACGCTTACGCAGCTAGCGCATCTACGCATAAGAAATGTAACTTTCATCAGATAGACTAAACATCTGAACCGAAACCTGATGTTTGTAGATACTATGAATACTAAAGTTCAATTATCATGATACAGCTACTCATCTGATCTATAAAATGAAACGTTGATCTGACTCTATGAGACTAGACCACTGATCGCAAAGTTGAGGTTTCTAGTGATTATCAGTACCGAAATTCTGTTATCATGATACAGCTACTCATTTGGTCTATGAGAAATTATACTCTTATCTGATACGACAAGACTCAACTTCAGAGCGCAAACTTCATGTGTATAGCTATTATTAATATAAAAAAAAATGTCACGAAATAGCTCTCATCTGGTCCTAAGATATGAAACATTTAGCTGACACTAAGCGTTTGAGTGTAAACTCAATGTTTCTAACTATTAGTACTATACTAAGATTATCATAAATACTGTTTTCACCAAACTGTAAAAAATTTAAACCTTGCTCCTACACTAAGAAACTAAACATCTAAGCACAACTTGATGTTTCTACCTATTACCTAAACTACGATCCAATTACCATAATACTACTCTTCATGAAAATGTTGAGAAATTAAGCCTTGATCAGTTACAAAGGGACTAAATATTTGAAGACAAATTCGATGTTTTTGTCCATTACGTTATACATATTTACGTTCAGTTATACTGTTTTTGAGTGAGTATAACCTTGAGAAACTATAATTTATTTTGGTACTATTGCATCAAATACAACAAAAAGTAAAACGAGTTTTTGGCGGGATTTTAGTCTGTCATGTAGTGGATTTTATATTTTATTCATAATCTTGTGTTATTTGACTATATATTGTGTAAATTTGGTGGTGTTTTACGTATTATAGTTAGTTTATTATGCATAAGTGAAGTGAATGGAAAATAATAACACGGAGCATGAAATTCTGAGATGCCACAAAAACTCCCTGGTAGGTTCTAGCAAGGGATCCACCATCTTGTTAGAATATGGATTCACACGTTGCTTAATATTGGAATGATCACACGAAGCTTGTGATATTATTGACTACGTGATAATGGCAGTAATAATCGGAAAGATTGATTGCCAAAAATAAAGTTAAAAAAAAAAAAAGTAAAACATAAATAATAAGTAAATATTGTGATAATTTTATAACAGTATCAAAGTCGTTTATAGTGCGATTTTATTGCTGCGCTTATCAGTTTTTATGTCAGTGTGAGTGAGCTATACGCGTATAGTAGAACTCGAAGCCGAAATTGAACTTCTAAAATTTGAGAGCGCGTCCTTAAGACATATTGATCCTATAGAACAGAAAGATAATACCGAACCGAACATCAACAAAATAGGGAACATTCCTAATTGATACATTGTCAAAGAATCAAATACAAAATAAAAATACACTTGTGAATCTTCAATCGTCAACAATAAAAGCGTCTTCACTTTTTATTCTCGAAATTCGCTATTCACCGGACTACATTCAGCCGATTTTGTTTAGGTAACTAGCACAAGAATGCACACATACTTAGACTTGGGCTGTTACCGAAATCCTAGATCTAACCTAGCTAAACTATTGTAAGCTATTCATACATAGGGCTGTTACCGAAATCCTAGATCTAACCTAGCTAAACTATTGTAAGCTGAATAGCTGAATACATATACTCATTTGTAAATCATACAATTAAAATTGATCCTATACAACAGAGAAACAATACTGGACCAACCATCGACTCAATAGAGCGTATTCCTAGTTTGATACATTGTGAAAGAGTCAAACATCCCCCGAATAAAATCGGCAGAGTTCCGCAAGCGGTCGCCTTAGTAGTCCGGTGGAGCTTTAAAAGTCTTGCAAGGTCAATAGTGTAATCATTTCAAGAAAAAAAAAGCGAAGACACTATGCTTTAGTTGTTGACGATTGAACACTCACAAGACCTTGCTGGGTCTATAGCGTAATCAGTTCGAAAAAAAAAAAACTTGAGTGGTGTCAAGGGACACCCGGATGGAACGAAGTTCCTTTCGATTAATTAGTGAAGGAATTGTAATAAAATTTTATTTTTTTTAAGTTACAATAATATTTTTTTTTATCATTAACAAATATAATGTTATATAAACTTGATCAGTACGCTCAATTTTCGTAATAATTGGCTTGTGGTAACTGAAGTAGGAAACATATGTTTGAGATCATTATTATTATTTTTTTTTATTATTTATTATTTACAAAAAACCTTGATACACTCAACAAAAATAATCGTCGCGACACCACACTGTTCAATGCGAAATAGAAATGAAAATATCTGGCTTGCTTTCTATAAGAGAGAGAGAGACAGACAGAGAAACATGCGACGCCGCACAGCTTACAATAGCTTACTATAGCAAAAAGTGTCGTGACAACTTTTCGTAAGAATTTTTTCCGTCTAGCCCCCTTTCACAACCCGCGATAAGGAACTTCGTTCCAAAAAGAAAGAGTCAAACACAACATCATTACACGTGTGAGTTCAATCATCAACAACAAAAACATAATGTCTTCACACTTTGTTCTACAATCTCAAATATTAAATGCTAGTGATATTGACACGCTCTTTATCAAGTCGACTGGACCACCATGGGATGAATGGTTTAGATTCACAATTGTATCCGGTAGATGGCGATGCAGTAGAATTTTAATTTTTTTTTTTTTTATTAAGGCAGGATAACGTCTGCTCGGCCCGTTAGTGAATAATAAAAAACCAACCTTTGATGGTGGAGGCACTCTCGCCCGCTGCGGTTTCCTCTGACTCGTGATGTCGGAAGAACCGTAAACTCCATAATTCGTTGTGTACACACCTGTTAATAAATGTACTATTATTTCAAACCAAACTTTATATAAATACTAGTCAATGACAACTATTTTGCTTTATCATGGAAACTATACGTATTATCTAGTTTAATTGTGGGCTACAAGGAATATTTTGTTTTTTTTTTTATATCAAAGGAGGCAAACGAACTGGTGGGTCACGTGATGTTAAGTGATCACCACCGTCCATAGACACTAGCGACATCAGGGACGTCGCAAGTGCGTCGCCAGCCTGTATATGGGAGAAGGGGGAGGGGAAGGAAAGGGAAAGAAGGAAAAAGGAAGGGACGTGGGCCTCCTGCTCTCTCACTAACTGAACGAAGCACAACAATGCAAGCACTGTTATTTCACGTCGGTTATCTATGAGAGGGGTGGCACTACCCCGGAGGAGCCGACCCATTCATGCTGAAACCAAAAATAGCTTCAGCGGGGCTCTACCACCTACAAAATATAAATAACAAATAGATGGTAGAGTCACACTGAAGTTATTAATGACTTCAACATGAATGGGTCGTCTCGTCCGAGGTAGTACTACCCTCTAACAGAAAACCGACGTGAAGTAACAGTACTTGCATTGTTGCGCTTCGTTCGGTCAACTATAGCGGCGGAGGCCCACCTCTCCGCAACGTACCTGCGACTCCCCTGGTGTTGCAAGTGTCTATGGACGGTGGTGATCACTTAACATCAGTCGACCCACCCGTTCGTTTGCCACCTATATACATAAAAAAAATCCGAGAATTGGTGAACCGATTTTAAAGGTACCTGTTTAATTTTAATTATGGCATATCCTGCAAAGATATACTATAAAAACCTTATATCAACCAATAAACGTTTCGTGAATAAAAAATTAGTGTAGACTCTATTCATATAGACAGATAGGCTCGAGTCTTTTTTTTTTACATTGTAGGTTTCGCTGTTACGACTACAATGTCATCTTGCAACAACAGTGTGGTCTAAAATGATAAAAGTGCTACAACTATAAGGCGACTGGCTCTCAAATGAAACTGCCGGAAAACAATAAGTAACCCCAACTAAGGTCGAAATTTGACTAATTGTTCTTAAAGCACAGTCATAAATGGGTTTTATTATGTACTAGCTGTGCCCGCGATTTCGTCCGCGTCGATCCTTATGTAAAAAAAAAACAGTGATTAATAACGTCGCCTGAATTTATTAACTGCAATTACTTATATGCTTTTCTCTCGTAATTACGCCGCGTCGTCATTAAATTACGATAACTTTTGATGGAGTGATTTTAGATTTTAATTAAACAAAAAACTAAAGTTATTCTCGAAAATATGCTTTAGGATTTTCTTGATGTGATTTTATTGTCAACCCAGTACATTACTATAATATTAGCAGTAGATATTTATATACATTATTTTTTTTTTCTCGAACTGACAACGCTATTGACCAAGCAAGGCGTTTACAGCTTCACCGGACTACTACATATTATTAGCAGTGATGCGTGTTCATACAAACAGACAGACATTTCTAAAAATAATTGAAATGTATTCTATTACTTATTCCTAGACACACGTAAAAAATATTATTCACGAAAATCGAAAAGTACAGACACGTTTAATTTACATTGTTATTATATGTAGAGAAGACTAGCCTCTGCCCGTGACTTCGTTCTCGTGGAGAAGTTACTTTGGGCTAACGATAACGCGCAGCGGAAGTTCTCAAGTAGAAAAAAAAACGATTTTTAAACATTCTTCATTGGTGCTCCTGTACGTGATCTTGGATATTGAAATACGCTCAGGAGAGCACCAGACCAGTACACGACTTCCCGCTTCCTTCTTCCTTCAATTTTCCCCTCCTCATTGTGATGTATAAATACCGAATACCGAATACCGAGTATTCGACACTTGCATATCCAGTCCTATTCCCTCCAGTACAGAAGTACAGATATAGACTAGCTGTGCCTGCGACTTCATCCACCACACATCCCCAATTATTAGACGAAATACACTCAAATTATTTTATTAGTTGCGAGCACAGCTAGTTAATATATAAAAATTCGTTTAGTACAAGGACACCTCAGGATGATAAATATTACCTTGCGTTTCATAATATTAACTACTAGCCTCTGCCCGCGACTTTTGCTCCTTTCGTTCATGTGGAATAGATACTTTGGGCTAAAGTTAACAAGCAGCGGAAGCTCTCAAAAGTAAAAAACCCCGATTTAAAAACATTCTTCATTGGTGCTCCGCTCCTAATGGTCTTAGCGTGATGATATATAGCCTATATCTATTCTTGATAAACGAGCTATACAACATTGAAAGAATTTTTAAAATCGGACCTGTAGTTCCTGAGATTACCCCCTACAATGTCACAACATTACAAACTCACAAACTTTACCTCTTTATAATAGTATGTATATAGATATAGTAGTCCTGTGAAGCTGTTAAGACCTTGCTGGGTCAATAGGGTAGTCATTTCGAAAAAAAAAAAAAAAAAAGAAAAGTATATAGATATAGAAAATTCGTAAATTTTCCATGTTACAACGCATAAAACCCGTTAATAGATAGAAAAAGTGATCAATTGAATGTACTAACTGTTTTCGTGCCTCTGCGACTGTTGCGTGAGTTGCGTTAGATACTGCGACTGGGCCGCCGTCAGGCTCCCCGACATTCCCATCGGCTGCAACAATTTATACAACTAACTTTACTACTCCGAGACTATACAGTATCACTTCGTTAAATGTAACCTGAAGGGAGACACGACTTCACAATTACAGAGTTGAAATAAATCACAAATCATATGACACGAAATAATGTTCAATGTAAATATTACTTCTAGAAACTACAGTCCAAAAAAAGGTGACAAGTGATAGATTGGCCATCGACTGTCTCCTTTGCTGGACATGAACTGGATGATCCAAAACATTAGCAACCAAATGATTCATTACGACCATCTGTTGAATTCCTCATAAGAGTACCACTATTGTGAGTATTACACGTAATGCATGATGGTTGCTGTCTAGTAGGACACAATTATTATATCAGCCTGGAAATATTTTTGTATAATATTAGCAAAATGCAGGAGCAGATCTGGTATGTATAGTATAAGCAATGAACCTGTAAGGAGCATTTCCAAATACACGAGAAAAACTGATAAGAATCATTTCCAAATGCAAGAGAACTGGTAATACTCACTTTTAAACACAAGAGAACAACTGGTAAAAACAATTTACAAGTAGCTACAACAGGTAAACTAGTAAAAATTGTTTCCAAAAAAAAAAGAATTGATTAGAATCATATTCAAATACAAAGAAATGACTGGTAAGATTAATTTCCAAATACAAGAGAACAACTGGTAAGGGTAATTTCCAAATACAACAGAACAACTGGTAAGGATGATTTCCAAATACAACAGAACAACTGGTAAGGGTAATTTCTAAATACAACAGAACAGCTGGTAAGGGTAATTTCCAAATACAAGAGAACAACTGGCAAGGGTAATTTCCAAATACAAGAGAACAACTGGCAAGGGTAATTTCCAAATACAAGAGAACAACTGTTAAGGGTAATACACAAATACAAGAGAGTAACTGATAAAGATCATTTCCAACTATAAGGGAACTGGTAAAGTTAGTTTCGAAATACATGAAAAGAACCGGTAACATTATAAGTAACCATCTTCCACAATGTATGAAAAAACAACTACAGTATATTGAAGATGAACGTTCTCGGTACCTGGTGCTGCTGGTGCTGTTGGTGCTGCTGGTGTTGGTGGTGCTGGTGGTGGTAGGGATCGGGGTGAGCGGGCTCGGCGGGTGCAGCGGACGGGACGGGCGCCGCACTCACCGGCGACTGCCGGCTACCAGAGTTCATTTGCTAAACGAAACATTATTACTTTTACTATATCATCTATACAACATTAATAACAACGTAAATCTCATGTGCCCAAAGTTTTTAGAATCTGTAAAAAAACAATGTTGCCTAGGAATAAGTAATAATAAACATTACAACCATTTTCATAAATGTCTGTCTATTGGATTGTTTCAACACGCATCACTGCTAAAGTTTTTTTTTTTTCGAACTGACTACGCTATTGACCTAGCAAGGTCTTAACAGCTTCACCGAACTACCACTGCTAAAGTACGTTCACGATAAATCCTCATCTAGAACTCATAGAGTATATCCATAAGTAACATTTAGTCATTGTTTCATTAAAATCAGTCCAAAATATCAAAAGGATATTATTAGTTGGCCCCACGAAGGTTACCCCGCCTTGATAATGAAAAGAATCCTAAAAGTCAACCACAGGCGTCACCTGCCGAGTCCAATTGTGACACCAAACCAGTGGTTCTCAAACTTTTTAGGCGATTTTTCTAAAATAATTATGACCTCCCATACATAATTTGTAACCTTTTTCATCATTATGAGAATCACTATGAAAATAACAAAATCACTGTGAAATTGTTATCAAAACATCGTAAGTAAAATTACAAGACATATAATGAAAACCTTACTTGACTTGACGACTCTAATTACCCAGTTAATCTATACTAATATATAAAGCTGAAGAGTTTGTTTGTTTGTTTGGTTGAACGCACTAATCTCAAGAACTACAGATCTGATTTGAAAGTTTCTTTTAGTGTTAGATAGCTCATTTATCGAGGATGGCTATAGGCTATTCCAGTTATGTGGCTGATCATAATCCCATCCCATTCGATACACTATTAGTATTCACATACATAATGTACACGTTACCTGTTACAGTAGATGATGTGCGTGTGATACAAATATTTTTGAAATAGTACTATTGTAATTTACACTAGATGTGTAATCACAATTTTAAATTTATTTAACATATTTAAAAAAACGCGTGCGAAGCCGCGGGTGACAGCTAGTTAGGTAATATTTTGGTAACGTCAAACGAAATTATACCTAATAGTTATTTACAGCAAATTTTTAAGAATCTGCTTTTTTTGTTAAATTTGTTACTGATATCTAGCATTACATTTAAATAACCCAAAGCGAAATGGTTAAAGTCGTGTCGAGTCCATTTTTAAATTGACCCCCTGTGGGGCGTGGTCCCCACGTTGGGAAACACTGTTCTAAACCATTCAAGAATCTACCTGAATGATACACACATAATTAATAAAAATAACTCACGTCCATAATGGAGTGGTGGTTGTGATGCGAGGTGTGAGCAGAGTTGTGGTAGGTGTATGTGGGCAGGCTCGAGTCCGTCGGTCCGTTCGCTTCAGGACTCTCCCAGTCTTCCTGCAATTTATTTATATATTTACAATGATAGATAATGCAACAGTCCGATGAAAATATGACAACAATAACATGAAAGAGAACACTGAACTGTAAACCTACATCGCTTTATCACATCGACACAATTTACACTAGAGAGTTTTTGGCGGGATTTTAGTCTGTCATCTAGTGGATATTATATTTTATTCATAATCTTTTGTTATTTGACTTTATATTGTGTAAATTTGGTGATGTTTTAAAGTTAGTTTATTTCTTAGTTTTTGTTGTTAGTTTATTGTGCATAAGTGAAGTGAATGGAAAATAATACCACGGAGCATGAAATTCTGAGATGCCACAAAAACTCCCTGGATGGTTCTAACAAGGGATCCACTATCTTGTTAGAATACTGAATCACACGATGCTTAATATTGACATGATCACACGACGCTTGTGATATTATTGACTACGTGACAACGGCAGTAATAATCGGAAAGATTAATTGCCAAAAATAAAGTAAAAAAAAATACACTAGAATAAATAATAAAGTAAAAATGAATTCATCTATCTATACATATAATAAGAATTTAAATCTAATGTGTCTGTACTTTTCGATTTTCCTGAAGTACCATGTTTACAACAAAACCAAGAAAATAATAAAGCATATTATCAAGAATAACTTAGTTTTTATTTCATTAAAATCAGTGCAATGTATCAAAATTATTGTAATTTTAACGTCAGCTAAGTAGAGAGAAAAGTAGATAAGTAAATAGACTTAATATATTCACATGATTTTATTAATCACGCGTTTTCTTTCACATAGGGTTCCACACAAAGAAAGTGGCAGTCAGAGTTAATAAAAAGTAAAATTAACCTATGGAAAAGAAAACAAGATAAAAAATATAATCAAGAATATTGAGATATCAAAAGCTCGATATATAGTTGAATATATCTAACAAGATGTGTTTGAATTCGAGCTCAAAGTACAAACAAATCATTCAATTGGACTGTAGTGAGAAGTATTATTCATAAAAGTTTTAAGGATAAATGTTTTGGGAAATTGATAATCAAAATTAGTTTTAAAATTTAAAGACTCAGTTTTTATATATATATATGTATGTACACAGACATAGTAGTAACGTCTATAGACACCAGCAGCACCATAGGAATCGCAAGTGCGGTGCCTGCCTGTGTTGGTGGGGTCGAAAGAGTGGGCAGCGAGGAGGGGAGGTGGGCTTCCGACGTTCTCACTGACCGAACGAAACGCAACAATGCAAGTACTGTTACGTCACGTCGGTCAGTTACACAATACGTATATTAATATTTATCTTTTAAAGGAACTGGTGGTCACGTCTTCGTTCTCATAAGCATAATTTTATTTGTATTATTTAACGCCTGTCTTTTAATGTTCTATTCATAATTTTGTCGACATTGTTTACCCTTTAAGGAAAAGCGTAACGTACAAAATCCTGGTCAGATTCATACAACAAGGGGCACTTCAATTTTATTTATATGTACATATTAAAACAATTAGATTTGCTTTACTACTTTTGATCAAATTTAATGAAATGGCATTTCTTTACTACCCGAGAAGTGAGAATCTATGGTCTTCGTTACCAACTATTTTTTATAAAATATTATTACAATGCTGTGTTAATAGCCTATGCTTAAACATTTTCTTTTTTTTCATTCAAATTGTATAAATTTTCTTAAAGAGAAGTCCCAGCAGTGGGCAATAAGGAAGTAGGCACAGTAGGTATTTTGAAAAGTAAATCCCAGTAGTGGGCAATAAATGAATAGGTAAGTATACTGACCGTAGCGTTGTTAAGCCCCGACGCTGACTCGTCCACCGCAACATTCTGTACATTGGAACTCGCCGTAAATACCTACGCACAATAGTTATACGTTACACTGCCTTCTCGATAACACAATCACACTTAGCGACTGCTGTCTTTATTCTAAATCTATTTTTTTTTTTTATTAATCAAATCATGACAAAGTGACTGCTCTGTATCCGTGGTAAACCAAATCAACAGCGATTCTGAAGATCTAAAATCCGTCAGTGTAAAAGCTTTCGGAAGCGAGAGAATAAGAGTCGCTCTTGAGTAATTTATCTTGTGTATGACATTAGTGATGCAGTCTTATAAAGACACTCAATCACTCAGCTTAGTTATGAAATATACACCGGCTATTTTTTAATCGCGAAAGCCTAATCGTGTGTCACTTATGGTGGTAACAATTCTGTTGGATATATTTGTCCTACTACCTATCAAATATCTCATATCAAGTTTGATAAGATCAGTTTCAAGTACACAAGATGAAATTGTAAGTAGCATTCCCAGATCAAGGGATAAACTGGCAAGGCTCATACCCGAATGAAGAAATGGACTGGTAAGAACTATTCCCAATCCAAGATATGAACAGGTAAGAATAATTCCCAAATCGATACTTGAATTAGTAAGAATAATTGCAACATCAAGGCATGAACTGACAAGGATTATACCCAAATCAAGTAATGAACTGGTAAGAAGCATTCCTAATACAAGAAATGAACTGTTAAGGATAATTCCCAAATCAAGAATTGAATTAGTAAGAATAGTTCCCAAATCAAGAACTGAATTAGTGAGAATAGTTCCCAAAGCAAGAGATGAACTGGTAAGAATCATACTCAAATCAAGAAATGAACAGGTAAGAACCACTCCCAATACAAGAGATGAACTAGTAAGAATAATTTCCCAATCAAAAAATGAACTGGTGAGACACATTCCCAAATCAAGAGATGAACAGGTAAGGTTCTTTTTAAAGATACAAAAAAACTGGTAAGAATCTCTCCTTTTTTAAACTACACTGAATTCTATTTTTTTATATGAGGGGGAAATTTTGCCTTTGTTTTTTTAATTTCTACCTAGATATAGAACGAATGTTTTATAGTATACTTAAGTTTACTTCTAAGAATTACCTTAGTGTCTGAAAGAGATCCTGACCACTCCTCATTGTCCCAATCTTCTGTGGCTGGGAAAGCGTCCACAGCATTGGTGCCTGACAGTTAAATAGAGTCGGTTTATTAATATCTCTAATTTTATTGCAATAAAGATTGTATAATCATATGTGAAGATTTTATTAGATGACTAGCATCATTTTGTATGTAATTTTATATACTGTATGATCAATAATTTAAATAAGATTTTTAATCTGTAAATTACATTTCAATAAGATTCTTTTTTTTATATATTAAACATTAATACATTTTGACAACTATTCTATGACTAATAGAATATTATTTAGTAAAGTTAATAAACACAAAAATATAATAGACCAGAGTATGTTTAAAAGCAAAACAGCTTAAAAGGAGAATATATTCAATCAAACAATAATGGTCATACATTTACGCCAATTAAAATTAGATAACCAATACATAATTTTAATCATAACATGATCAGTAATTTTGAACAATATTTTGAAATGGCATATTTCATTGACAGATAGAAGTATATTCTTATTTTATGAATAAAATGTAATGCATTTTAATATTTTTCTATAAACATTCTAAAGTTCATGATATTTATTATTTGAGTGACAATAAAGAATAATACAGCTGGAATAATTGAAGATAAAACGTTTTAAAAAGAAAGCCGATTTATTCAAAATGATGGCAGGTGTAAAAATGTTACAGTGGAAATTGTAATCTTTATTCATTTTGATTAACCTGAGTGATTGAACTATTATGTATTGGTAATGCAAAAACATGGATATATAGTGTGTAAGGTGATACAGTAGGCACTAACCAAGATTGTTCTCGGACCATTCGTTGTTCCCTCGCGGCTGTCTGCCCCCCCGGCCCGGCGCCCCCCGCCGTGGCGCTCCGCCCCGCCCCCCGCGGCCCCCGCCCCGCCCGCGCCCCGAGCCGCGCCCTCGCCACCCGCCCTCGCCCCGCTCCCCGCGCTCGCCCCTCTCGCCGCGCTCGCCCCGCTCCCCGCGCTCGCCCTCGCCCCGACCTACCGCACAACCACCCACACTGTATTTGTGTACCACACCACTTACATAAACTTACATAAAATAAATAGAAAACGGCCCTGACATCGAGAAGAACCGGCAGACTCGGTATGGTTGATATCTTCATGCTATATATTTTTATAAAACATAAACAGTTACATTCATCTTTAATGGATGTACAGAGAAGGGCGTGATTTCCAAACGTCACGCTTGTCCACATATTGATGCACCCTATAATAATAGGCCTTTAGATATTAAAACCCGCTTGACATGGTTCCTGAACTCACTATCAGGCAAATTCGTTATGTGTTTTGGGACTTTGTTGTAAAACCTAACACCATAGCCTAAAAATCTGTTTCTGGTCTTATTGAACCTGAAGCATGGAATGGACCAATTAGCAATAAGGCCGCCCTTTGTAGTAATCACATATTACAATAATAGTATATGGGTATAATGTTTTTTTTTTTCTCGAGCTGACTACGTTACTGACCTGGCAAGGTGTCGGACTACTAAGGCGAGCGCCTAAGGCACTCAGCTGATTTTATTTGGGCAGTTGCTAGTTAGCTCAAGGGTACACAGCACACCTCGGCTTGGCCTGTTTCATGCAATTCGCAACCTATCTGAACTAACCTAAGCTAAACTAACTATTCATGCATGTATGAGTTGTTGAAACATATATGTGTACCAAGCATACACATACCTCGATAACTCTTACATATATTTCATATCGGATAAAATACGGGTATAATGGTGTACAATAAAGATTAAAGAAATAAATAAAGTCCATTCACACTCTATCTATGTAACATATATATATTCGCATTCTCTTGTTTTACTACCTCATTCATAAAGATTCAAGCATAGCTTGATTGACTATACCATTGAACTATCATCACGTCTTTATCAATGTTAAACAGTAATGGAATTATTCCTGTCATATTTCCCTGTGTATAGTAGCAGACAGAAGTAGATTAATATTCATTTAAACAGGTTTGACACTGTATAAATAAACAAGCTTTCCCAACATGGTAATGATTGACCCATGATCACTTGTTTCTCAAAATTAAAGAAGCCTGGAAGTACCCTGTGATATTTCCCTGTGCGTAATAACACACAGGCGGTAGACAAGTATTCATAGTGCAGCACATTTGCATGGATTTGACTCGTATGTAAGAATACGGTAAACAATTAGCAATCACTACTGTTGTATCAATATAAAACAGGCATGCAGCTGTTACTGTCATGTTTCCCTTAGTCTAATAACAGATAGTAGATAGTTAAGTTCGGGAGCGCTGGGATTGACTTTTTAAAAACTAATAGTCGATTTTAGACCTTTATTATTATAATGTCGATTTTAGACAAGTAAATATTCTTAAAACTAACTTGGTCGATTTTGAGACCTCTAAAACTATGTCTTAACCTAATGAGAGACGATGCTAGAATCTCTCGAGAAACCTTAACATGTTTCTCACATCGGTTATTGGTGTATGCTGACCTAGCGTCTAGCTCCCGTCCTGTTCGGAGAACACTAGGTAAGCTTAACGGAGTTTAGACACGTGTATGAAGTCGGTGGGAATATAACTCCTCCCGCCTTAGATCGAAGTTATCGGAAAAGCTTCTGAGAACTTCGATTTTAAATTAATAGTGGACGCGGATTACATTGTTATGTAGAAACGGGTTGCTGTTCTATGGTTGGAAGAGGAATCCGTTTCTTACGGTATTTTTTTTTACAATTGGTGTTAGCATATAAGCAATTATAAGTATAATTAACATAATTACAATTATATAGAGCACTATGGTAGAGGCACTGACACTATTGCTTTGCACTGTACTACTTTCACTTTGAACACTTTTCTTCAAAATATGATTTAAATGATGTATGTCGTCCAGTGGAAACCCTTTTTAGATTCATAGGTTCATCTCCTGCAACAGTGAGGCGTCCGTTTTGTTCTTTAAGACTTGGTAAACTGATTAGAGGTATGTGCTTATATGCTGTACTTAATGAGTGGTAGCGTTGTACATGGATTTGCATTCCGCCTATGGA
Organism: Antheraea mylitta; assembly: GCA_014332785.1. NCBI lineage: Eukaryota > Metazoa > Arthropoda > Insecta > Lepidoptera > Saturniidae > Antheraea > Antheraea mylitta. Next base: position 1,749,774 of record JACEII010000040.1, read on the forward strand.
TGCATTACAATTTTCCTGAATTGTTATTATATATGTACCGCGTAATTGTTCGCGTGTGACGTCATTACCACAAGTACAAGATAATATACTTGTGTGTTCTGAAAAGATGATCCAACTGTTTCCGGTAATCTTTTGAAGTTTTATGTTTCCTGGATATACTCGTCGTGGGTGACAAAGTGAGAGGTTTTGGCGGTACCTTAAGAGCTGTTCAATACAAGTTTCCTCAGTATATGGTATGATGTCATTTTCTGAGCACAAATACTTCTCATTCGTAACCTCTTTACATGGTGACGCAATCGGATAATACTTTTCACCTTCTACGAGTAGGTAAGGGAAATCGGGAACAATAATGAATGTTTGGTTATCTGCATTATGGAATATGGGTAAGGAATACAATTTAAAATAAGTATATATGAGCTTATCAACTAATGGTATTTCTATAATAAATCTTACTTCACTATCTTTAATATAAGCCTTAACTATGAACGTCTCCTCTATTGTAATTAAGTTCTTTTCATTAATAGTATACATTAAATTATCGTATTTGCTAATTTCCATTAGCGTAATCAGCAGTTCTTGTGAATTAATTACAGATTTATGTAATACAGATACCTTACTGAGTGCAAGAGCTGTTTCTATTTCGCTAAGTTTACTGTGAATTGTTCTGAAATTATTCATGAAAATGTTAAATTCGCCAATCAAGTATGTATAAAAGATGTAATTTGTTGAAAAACTTTGAATAATGGCTTCAAATCGTTTAAGACGTTCGTTCATTATTTCCATATTATTATTCATAATATCGGTTGCATTTACAACATGATCCAACATTTCAGATATTATAGTAATTTTGTTAGAGGTAGCCTGTTCCTTGGTTTGGAGGCCGGTAATTAATTCGTCATAACGAACTGCATCTTCGTGATCAAGGTTACCTGTTATTACTTTAATTAAAGATCCTATAGGGTTAATGATACCTCGTTTATACCTTTGTAATTGAAATGGAATTAATTGTTGTAGTTTTTCTATAGTTTCATCGCGTAAGTATTCTATTTGGCTTTTTAGTTCACCTACTTCCTTTTCAAATGTCTCGTTCAAATGTATAATATTACAGAATTCAGAATATTTTTGTATATTGAATGCTAAATCTGATTCGATATCTTTTAGATTAATGATTTTTACTATAGCCCATTTGTCATGTTGTAAAAATGATAGACCTTGTTTGATTGGTAATATTCCTGGGTTATTGCTTATTTGCCGAACTTGAAGGCCCTGGTTTAGGGGAACCTGGTTTAGATGAGCTTGGATGGTCGACGTCCATATCAACAGGAGTATGCACCACCTGTGAAGGGCGTTTAATATTTTTAATCGGTACCTTAGTATCCCTACCTTTTATTCTAATGGAAACAACATTGTGTAAGACGGGTCCAGTAATCGTCGCCTTGTGATATTTTGATTTATCCTTAGATTGTCTTTTATTTACTGCCTTTACAAATACTGTTTTTCCTATCTCTAAATTAGGCTCACTCTCACCTCCTCTCTTTTCCTTAATTTTTCCCTTGATGTTTTCCATCTTTTCCGATAGATATTTATATAACACGTGTGTCCTTTTCCTATGGTCTTTAATTAGCTGTTGTTTATACATTTTGTCAAATTCGACGTCAAAAGTTGAATTTAGTTCTGTATGTCCAAAAGCAACTTCGAATGGAGAGAGGTCAGTTGTATTATGAATTGTGTTATTATACGCCATTACCGCATACGTCATTAGCGTTGCCGCGTCCGTGCATTTTCTTTGATATTTAGCTAGGCGGTAAATTTCTATAATGGTGGAGTGAAAACGTTCTATTAACCCCATAGAATTAGGATTATTCGGTGTACCTACATGTAAGCTTATTCTATGCAAATCTGTTAATTCTTTTAATAGTTCATTATTAAATTCGGTTCCGGGATCGCAACTTATCTTTTGAGGGACGCCGTAAAACGAAAAATACTTAATTAGAGCTCTAACTACTTCCGGTGTTGTTCGCGATGGTACTTCGATCGCTTGTCCTATTTTACTAAAAGCGTCAATTAATGTTAAGTAATATTTTGATTCTATGGAAAAAATGTCAATAAATATTTCTTGGAATGGCGCGTTTTGAGTTTGTGTTAGCTGTAGTGTCGGTTTTATAGGTTTACGGTCGTATTTAGAAGTTTTACATTCCTCACACGAGTTAATAACGGCAGAGACTATTTCTCTCATATTTGCCCAATAGTAATTTCGCCGAATTCGTTTAATGGTTTCTGTAATTCCACGATGGCACGTTTTACCTTCATGTAATTTTTCAATTATAGCTTTTTGTTCGCCTTCCTCATCGACATAAATCACGCGTTCGGTGCATTCGTAGAAGTTTACGTAGCCTTTCTTAAACAATTCTAATATAACGTTACTGAATTCGCGCCTGTGTTCTGGATTTTCGAAATAAATGAAATATTTAATTTTTGGTTTAATGTATTTCTTCAGGAAATCTTTAATCAGATTTGGTTTGCCAATAGGTAAAAAGACTTCTAACACCTTTTGATTGTCCCTGGATAAATTTTTAACATTATACTCATTACGGAACCAATTAAATACTAATATTTGATTAGGCTTGGTATCGACAGCCTCGTGTAATATGGGTATACCTGTGAATTCCATGTCTTTAGCAGAATGTATTGTACTTGTAGAGTCCGTCTCTGTTCTTAGTGGATAGTCAGGTTGTTCGTCGAGTTTAATAGTGTCTGGTAGTGATATAGGGCTAGCGGTCATAGTTCGTTCTGAGTCTGATATGGTTATTGTTTTTGAGTCGTCGGTAGTTCGTCTTTGGGGTAGTGTTTTAACTTTATTTTCTATTTCTTGTAAGTGTTCCTGTATCAGTCTGTCTTTGTCGTCAACGTTAACTATAAGAGATACGTTATCATCTGTTTCATCAGTACTTAATGTGTTAATATTTAATTGTGGCAAAGCGTCAGCGTTTGCATTTTGTTTGCGTGTAGAGTCGCGTTTCTCTTCATTAGGATTGTCAAGTTGTAATTTTTCCAAATTTTTGGTCAACAAGTGATCAATTTTCATGTTTGTCGAGTCAGTCGTGTGATTAACTTCACATATGTCTGAGGTAATTTTATCAACCGGTAATTTAACGCGATGCTCTGAGGGAGCCTCGAGTTTATGTACGTATTCGTTTTCGTATATTATTGGAATTTCCGTTGCGTTAATTTTTAAAATCTTATCCTTGAAACATATATTCGCGTTTAACCGCGATATCAGATCCCAACCTATTATACCGTCATATCTTTTGTCTACATCGAAGATATAGAATTTATGTAAATCGGATTCGTTAAAAATTGAAAATATTGGAATATTTATAACTTGGTCATGGTTAGTCGACGCGTGTGTACTAGTCACTATAAACGGTTCGTATGATTTATACTGTGTGTAAAATTTGTCTGCCTTATGTGTACTTATAACGGAGTGTGTGCTGCCTGAGTCTAACATAAATTTACCATCTATCTCGGGTATATATATGTAAGGGAGTTTACGAGAGCTATCGTAATTTACTTGTATTCTCTTAGTATCTTTTTGCGTTATATTTATGTGAAAATTTTGAGTTTCATCTTCTTCAGTATTATCAATAATAGGACGACGTGTTATGTCCTGTAAAGGATCTGTGTAATAATTTTCGTATGAGTCGACTGGATATTGATAATAGTCGTAATGGTATGCATTGTGATATACATTGCTATATCGAGGATCATACTCACCTTCATCGTGTGTATAGATCTCGTTGACGGGTAGTTTAACCGGTGCGGTACGCATGCTGACATCGTTTGAATATTGTGGGGTTGATCGTTGGGGTTGTGGTGGCTTATAACCAAATTGACCGGCTTGCGGACGAAAACCAAATTGTGTATTATTATTAGCAGGTACCTGGGGCGATTTATACCCAAATTGTCCCGCCTGAGGTCGAAAACCAAATTGTTGTGGCTGCGGTGCACGATCACCAAATTGCTGTGTTTGTGGTGGTCGGTATCCGAATTGTTGCGTTTGTGGTGGTCGGTACCCGACTTGCTGTGACTGTGGTGGTCGGTATCCAAATTGCTGCGGATGTGGTGATTGGTAGCCGAATTGGCCTACTTGAGGGCGAAATCCGAAGTGCTGATGTGGCTTATTTACTAATGGAGGTTGAGCTAAATTATTACTCACCTGTCTGTTGTGATCAGTCACTGGGTTTCTGAAGTGTTGTGGTGGAGTAGACCTAAATAGTAATTGTTGAGGTGGGGGTTGTAGGCGATGTTGAAGCATTTTAGATCTTAAATTATATTGTTCTTGGAAATTTACTTCTTCTAAAACATGCGACAAAGCGTCTTCTAACGTTTGGGGATTTTTGAGTCTAATTATTCTTACAATATGTTCCGGTAAATTATAGAGAAATATGTTTAACGAGGTATTATTATAAATTATCTTTTTAGCTTCTATTATTTCCTTAGAACTTCTTTGGTTAACCTTGGATAATAAGATGGCTCGAACGTCTTGTATACGACTACAGAAATCTAAATATGTTTCGTTATGTTTAATTTTTAAAGTTTCCAATTCTATAGCAACGCACTCTTCGCTACGCGGATCACCAAAATGTTGGATAAGTAAATCTTTTAATTGTGTCCATGTCTCATCTATATCACCTCTTTCACTGATTAATTCAGCTGCCTTGCCCGTTAATTTACTGGTAATAAACTGCATGAGAAATTCATTTCTATCTGTGGCTCCTTGACACTTTTGGATGACAAATTCGCACTTTCTTAAAAATAAACTAAGTAATTTTGTATCTCCGTTAAATTCGGGAATTAAATTTAAAACATCTTTTGGTGGTAATACTGAACTACGCGTTTGAACTGGTGACGGGGCAGGTCTAGGCACGGGTGCGGCTTGTATCGCGGCGCCAGGAATTTGCGCGTAAGCGTTCTCGATAGCCATGGTAGACGAGATATGACACTGACACGATATTACAATTTATAAAACTTAAATATAAGTGACAACTTAACTAATATATTATTAAAATTTAATGGATTTTACACAGTATCATAAAATAATTAAAGATAAAATAATATAATATAATTCAATAATGATTTTAATTATTGAATTTAAGATACTTTCGATAATGATTTTAATTATCAATTGTATTTATATAATCTAAAAATAAAGAGTAAGTAAAATTGATAATGATTTTAATTATCGAATTTATTTATATAATCTAGTAAATAATAATAGAAATTGACAATGATTTTAATCGTCTTTTTCTTTATATTAATTAAGAGAAAAAAAATAATTAAAATATAATAAGTAAAATTAAATGTAATTCAATAATGATTTTAATTATTGAAATTACTTTATAATAAGTGAAATTATATCAATAATGATTTTAATTATTGAAAATAATTATATAGAGTAAAACTAAGTCAATAATGATTTTAATCATTGACAATACTTATACAACTAATTAAATTTCTAACGTGATTTTAACAATTAGAAATTATATGAAGAGGGATTTTGGATAGGAAGTAGAAGGCTACTACTCACATTCCGATTTTTCTCCTCGTTTTCCTCCTCGAACAGTTAACTTATTTCTTTGGTTCGTGGGATTGTCCGGCACTCGCGACGTGTATTATTTCGAAAAACACTTATTTCGCGGTGGCACAAACAATCCTACCGGCTGCGCCAGTTAAGTTCGGGAGCGCTGGGATTGACTTTTTAAAAACTAATAGTCGATTTTAGACCTTTATTATTATAATGTCGATTTTAGACAAGTAAATATTCTTAAAACTAACTTGGTCGATTTTGAGACCTCTAAAACTATGTCTTAACCTAATGAGAGACGATGCTAGAATCTCTCGAGAAACCTTAACATGTTTCTCACATCGGTTATTGGTGTATGCTGACCTAGCGTCTAGCTCCCGTCCTGTTCGGAGAACACTAGGTAAGCTTAACGGAGTTTAGACACGTGTATGAAGTCGGTGGGAATATAACTAGATACTTATTTATTATGTGGCTCACTAATATGAATTTAACTCTACATTGACTGATTAAATAGTGGGGTATTGTAGTTTTAATTAAGGCATTATGAAATTGTCTGCTAATGATGCTTGTGCAAATAAACATATGTACCTAGGTGGTTGTGTTTCCATCTACAACACCTCATGTCACTCAACACAGTCCAGGATGGAGAATTACAAAGTTGATAGAAGGAGATAATACACACACAAATAGACATAGAGACACCCCACCTAACAAAGTGTCTGAACACAGTAATGAGGTAATGATTGGGACATCACCGCTTCTTTCTCAATATAAAGAAGAGATGGAAGTCTCCTTTAATATTTTTCAATGTGTAATAACAAACAGTTATTATAAATACGTATAAGGGGCCATTCAAGTATTATTTATTACGTAAGCAGAATTTTTCTAATTTCTGGCCACCTCATTCCCTTTGGTCAACAAAAGTAAGCAATGTACTCAATATTAATAATTACGTAAACATTTATGTAAGCATATTCAAATCTGTACTAATTCAGTAAATAACTATAACGTAATCATCATCCAGATCCCCAAACCCCTATGTTTTTTTTTTCTCGAACTGATTTCACTATTGACCTAGCAAGGTCTTAACAGCTTCACTGGACTAGTACCCCTATGTCATCAAAAATAAGCAAATCGAGGTCCCCCTCCCCCATCAAAGCTTAAGTAATACTTCAATTTTCCCTAAGAAAGGTTAGTACTAACGCGGTCGGGGCCCAGAGCGGCTGCGCGGGTCGCGCTGTGGCTCGAGCTCTCCGTTGTCGACGGGAGCGGGCGGTTTCTTTTTCTTTTTTTCATTTGTCTGCCACTCCCCCTACAAAAACATCAAATGCTTCATCAACACACCAAAACACTAAAATGATAGTAGACACTACTTTGCACTTCCGCCTGGGATTGATTGACCACCACTACGTCTAAGCGAAACACGTTCACGTTTAGACGTAGTGGTGGTCAATCAATCCCAGGCGGAAGGGCAAAGTAGTGTCCACTATAATTTTAATGATGGATATCCGCAAAATAACGCCTTCTTCAATCAAAGACTAAAACACATTTAAAAACACTAGGGTCGTCCAGTGGTTAAAATTCGATCATAATAAGGTATTTGCACTCAATATCTATCTTCAATTCCTTATCTTAATTTTAAAACTGTCGAGTACTGTACAAATATTGTAGTATAGATTTCAACTGCATTAATGTAAGCTTATACCTAGAGAACAGTACTTAGGTCTATATAAAAGTTATCGTATGCTCTTTACCGTGCAGTGAAATCATGTGTACAGAATTTCACAATGATCATTTATGTATATAGTTTGAAAGTTTAAGATTATAAATGTAACAAGTGTGAAGAGTGATGAATTGAGACTAAAACTGAGTTTTAAAACTGAGAAACATTTGTGTAAATACCTGTATCCGTTGGCTCTCCTCTAGCAGAAGTTCACAGGCGGCCACCAGATCGTTGTCAGTGTCGTGCAGCGCCGAGCACACCTCCTCCTCGGTGCGACACGTCATGTCCATCAGCTTTAGCACCTGACAACATAAAACAACAATCCATATTCATCATGTTACACCTTTTATAAATGAAGCGAACGTTCTAAAGATGGCAGCCTGTAGGGAACTGCATATGGCCACTTTGCTTTTTGACTTGATCAAAAATGAAAAACCTAAGTACCTATATAAGAAGCTAACATGGATGCAAACATGCGTTTTGTGTCATATATATATTATATATCCATTTTTGTTACAAGTTCAAAAACAACAATACCAATAGCGTTACTTTTATGAGTGGTTCTGATTTTAGTAGACGTACTTTAAACTTATCTTTACTTATCTATGTTTTGTATATTTTCTGCTTTCGCGCAATATCCGGTATTATTTTCAGGCTTATGGTGGTCAAGATGCCGTCGAGATAGTAATTAGGCTTTTTCCTACAGGCACATTTTTTTAAATATTTTTTTGTAATATTGTGTAAAATTTGTAATTTTTTCAATATCTGTATTTTGGTATTATTATTATTTGTGTAGATATTATAAGTACTGTATGAGTGTAATATTTTTTTCACAAAACCGACTACAGTCCGTACATTACTTTGGCCTCTCATTGAAAATCAGCGCTGCAGTACCACCCAGTTGTACTGCAGCATGTAGCTGAATGGGGGTGTCATTGTTGGATTTTAAATAAGCAATGTATATGTTAACTTTATCTAACTTGTTGTATGCGATGTTTTCCAACAATAAAGAATTTTTCTTTCTTTCTTTCAACTAAAATTTATTTGGTCTATGATTATGCCATAATAACCCCCTCGTCACATTTATCTTTTATCGTTTTTAACGGGAGTTACCTGTAGACCTATCTAGACGAGAATCCTTGCAGCCTTTCAGAGTCGATCGACCATAGTGTAACAATATTACGATGGATTGCAAGCAGTTACAGTCTGGCCAGTACTATATAATACACATTTAGATAAACGCCTAATCCATTGATCTTATGACAAGTGAATTGCCACATGTATATGACAGATTTTATATTTCACTTGGCATAGTCCGGTGAAGCTGTAAAGGCCTTGCAAGGCCAATAACATAGTCAGTTCGAAAAAAAAAAGTCACCTGATATATTTGATGTACTTTAAGATTTTTTTCCAACTGTTTAGACAGTCTTGCAGATGGACATTTACTGCCTTACAAGGATGTGTTTTGGTCAATCACTTAAGGTACTCAGCCAAATGACAACAAGCTCAAAGGTGCTTAAGTGGCTGAACCTCAGCTTGGGCTGTTGTTTTAAATGCAACATCATAAATATGTTTTAGTTAAACTAGCCAAGCTAATTATACATATATTAGTAAGACATTTGCGTATAAGTATGCTATATATATACTACCTGTGTGCCTCACAAATTCAAACATGTATTTTGCCACTGGCAACTCAGATGTAGAAGATATATTAAACCTAGAGGTGCAATTCAAATAATCCAAAACAGTCTGTTAGTGATTCACAACAAATCTTCAACTGGAAGGTGGTAGACAGTAGGATGAATATTAGAAAAGGTTCTACTACTACTCTATTACTTGTTCAAGATGTTTCCCTTCACAGAAATCAACAACTCATTGCACGATTGGGAGTGCTCAGTGGTAACCACTTATACATGTGGTATTACCAATAAATATGCAGACTTTCTGGAATAATTCCAGTTCCATTTGCATATCTAAAAGATAAAAAAGCAGACATCTTACCATTTTACGAACGTCGGACGCGTCATCACTTTTACGATCGATCATGTGTGCCATGCGGAGTTGTTCTGTTGTTGCCTGGAACATGACAAAAGAAAACTAGATTTCAAGAACACATACCATGGACAACAAGGATAGGAAATCCTTAGATCGTAGCTAATATCTTCTCCATACTGGTATGGATCATGAAAGTATGATTACATAGTATAAAACAAAGTCTTTATCAAGATTATACTCTTTAATGAAACATGTATAATTGTGAAATTATCTATTCGTAGTCACTTTCTGAATTTTGATTATTTACTAAAAATTACTCAAATGCGTAAGGAAATTAAACAATAATTATTGAGCAAAATTGAAACTTAATTGTTTGAAGATTAGAAAAAAATTAACCAACCTGTGGTTTAACCTTCTCCTTGGGTTGTGGTTTGTCTGTGTTCTTTCCCTTATCCTGTACGTGCTTGCCATCCTTGCCGGCTTTCGCACCACCCTTGGTGGCGCGCGCACCCAAACTCATCTTTATTCTACGTTATATTTACAGCCTCTATTTACAAGCAGCTGAAACAACAATGTAATATATCTAATACATTTAAACGTGCAATTCTTGTATATTTGTATATATTCAGGATCTCAGAATCGGCTTCAACTATTTTCATAAAACTTAGTATGTAGATGATTTCGGTGAGGATAAATTGATTTAACTAGATTTCATTCATAGAAAACTTTTTATCTGAGTTTTCAGGCAATGAAAAAATATAGCTAGAATATAAAGGTAAATTTCGCCGCTGCTGTCAAAACAAAAATAGCTCACAAGGAAATCGGCTTCTTAAAAAATCCGTCTAACCCCAGTTCGAATCCGAGGGACAGCAAAAAAGACACCTTTTTTAAATATATATTTTTTAATGAAAGATACTAATTTGTGAGGCAAACCTAACAGTTTATTTTAATTTATAGATGTTTTTTAAAGAACCGACCGGGTCGGTCGTTCGGGGTCGGTCGGCCAGGTACATCATCACACGTTATAAAACAAAACCCTCTGCCACGTTTATCTGTCTGTTCGTGATAAACTCAAATTTAATCGATTTTCATGCGGTTTTCACCAGTAGATAACCTGACTCATAAGAAAAGTATAGGGTACAAAATTTGTCAAGATTTTTTTATCATGGCGGAACAACGCCAGTAATCCCATAATTCTAAGCCTTTCAATAGTTTGCTGAATCATTACCAGATTTAGTGCATGCGAGACATTTTGACCGCTCTGATCATAGATGCACAAAATAAGATGCACAAAATAAATGCCAATTTTAATTTCCAGTAAGAAATATTTTAAGTTTGTACTAAATTATGTGCAAACCCGAACATATGGCCTTATTTAAGGCGGCCAAAAAAATGACGAGCACTGTACAACTGTTCTGGTGCTTGAGTATTCAAAAAGGCCTATGTGTTTAGGATTATGAAATTGGAATTTTGTAAGTAGTCCGGTGAAGCTGTTAAGATCTTGCTAGGTCAATAGCGTAGTCAGTTCGGAAAAAAAAGTTTTGTACTGGTTCGAAATTTTAAGTTCAAATAACTAGAAGCTCGAAGACAAAGTCATGACACGAATAATATTCCATACAATATTAAATGTGAACTTTATAAAATCCAGGCTGCACACCTATATGTACATGTTTGTGGAGCTTTCCATCTACAGTATGATTATATAATTAAATAAAATCAGAACTGAACATTAATTAGGCTGTCAAATTTCTCAATATCATATTTATTTTGTCAATCTTCTTTGACTTCTGTGTCACTCACTCACACTCATAGTATGGACATGATTTCTTAACCCGAAATCTTCACTATTCCATACAATTTTTTTATACAAACATCTTGTTCTAACTATTACAAGCACAATGAAAAACAGAATTAGCCAAATAGGTGTAGTCGTTCTGAATTATATAATAGATTCATGTTTACACACTAACCCATATGTAGGAAGAAATCTTTAAATCTCACATTTATATGCAAAATTAATGTCACACAGTTAAATACTGATATTATTCTAGTTGTTATAGAAGATAATAATCAATACATATGTTTGACGAATTCGGAAAAACCGAGTTCTACCGAACGACACCGAATCCTACGCACTTTTCAACATTAGAAATACTGGAAACTTCGATTATGGAGACATTATTACTTATAATTGCATTAGACGCGCTACATGCAATTATACTATAAGTAAAAAGCTGTAGATACGTTACCTACATGATATTTTGACAAAACAAATGGCAGGATAACGCACACATACGTTAAGTAATATTGTAGCAGCGTTAGATAGCGTTAGGTAGCAGTCTTCGATAAAATATGGAAGTAAGATAGCATATTTTCAATATCGGTGGTGAGAAAGAAAGCAGATTAACGGGGCGGCCGTCAAAAATAAGGTACTTAGCTAAGTTTTTAACAAGCCGCTGTCGAATCGCTTCTGACGTATCTACAGCTATTTAGTTATAATTGACTACAATTTGATGTTTAAAGTAATTTCATAAAGATCACACACAGCCTATGACAATACAAAACCGACCTTAATGCGGAGGTTTCCAACTCTCGAGAACCGAAATGTATATGTTGTCCGGTACTCTTTTTAAATCTGACAAAACAGTACGACAGAAAATGGCAGTGGTGCTATAGCCGACCTGTTATCACAATTAAAACTAAGAGACAGCCTTATAAGTTACCGATGAAGTCTATAACTGTGAAACTGTTCACGAGATAATAACATAAAAATTCAAATTAAATGAGAGTTTTCATTTATACACCCACGTCAGGGATGTCACCTGCAATGTATACATCCTCCATTCCGAGCACGTGATAACAACGACTCCTCTTTGTTAATATACGAATATATATACATATGAAAGGATAGCGAGTTGAAATCTATACATGAAATATTTTAAACAAAGAATAATATTAAAAGTGGGGGGGGAGGGAGCGTAGAATCAATGACAGGACTTGCACATACATTCAGCAATTGATTTTTAATTATTTAGATTATTAATATTAACGAAAATGTCACTCCGATATTACATCTACAGTCCTCGCCAATGTTTTTGATAGATCTGAATATAACTGCGCCGAACACAGATTCAAGTATAAATAAGTATTATACATATGTATAACATTGAGAACTTAAGTATACATAAATACCAATGTTAAATTCCTATGATAAAATTTTACCTTTGCTTTGTTATAAGCTCTTGACTATAAAATCAGTAAAGCCTAGTTTAAAGTTATAGTTAGAACGACCAAAAATATAGACTAGGGCTGTAATTACAAAAAAAAAATGAAATAAGTAATTAATAAAGTGTATCGTGAAGACACAAGAGGGAATTGAAACTTTTGTATTTCATGCAAGCATTTAATTTGAAAAAAAAAAATACAACAATAAGTCAACGTTATGCGGTGTTTCATGGCGGTCACCCATCCAAGTACTGACCGCACCCAACGTTGTGCGATCGTCCGAAAACCGATGTTTTGTTTTCCGTCACACGAAAAGGTTGCCGATCAAAATACCAAAACCCTACTATAAAGTTTCCATTCTAAAATTACTTAAAACAATTGCAAAACCATCTAGAATCATCCTAGGTCAACTGATATAATAATGGCCGTTTAAAAAAATACTTTATAAAATTTAGACCTTTACAAGACGATCGATCATGAACCATAAAACAATACCGCCAACTCAGAAAACAACCCAGTGATCGAGAAGAATCGGTCCAGAAACTCGGATCTGGTCTATATTTTTAGATGCCTTTTTTATCACAACTATACATTGTTGTCACGGTTGCTTTTAATCGAGGTACGGAAAGAAATTACAACTCCAGACAACACTGTCATTTACGTAGTGAACCCTGGGCATATGAGACATTGGAGAATAAAACCTACATGAAATTGTTCTTGAATTTACTGCCCGGGAAATCAGTAATGGTACCTTATTGTACAACCTAAAAAAATTACGACTATTTCCTAGTATTAAAATCATATGTATTTTACGACAGCGCGTATTTCACGTCCAATTCTGTAAATAACTAATACGCACTTGGTAAAGTATCCATTACTGCGCAAAAATCTCTTATCGAATGAAGACAGTTCGGTTATCGTGCGTGGAGTGGAATTCAAATGGATTATTCAATTCAGACCCTAAGCAGGATGAGAAACTTAAGACACCATCGTTTCTTAGTATCAATAATGTTCATCTTCTTCTTTGTATATTTCTGAACACTTCTGTTCCAACTCTGAGAACGACTCTCAAACACTCCATTTCATCACAAACGTATCACTCAGAACCAACTGATAAGATATCAGTACCTGCCCAAGCCGAGGTATAGCGTACACCCTTGAGCTAGTTGCCCAAATAAAATCCGTTGAGTGCCTTAAGCGCATGTCTTAAGTAGTCCGGTGAAGCTGTAAAGACTTTGAGATTAAAAAACAACAACTGATAACGCTAGAAGCTTATCACCATAAAAGTTTGTATAACCTCCCGTGAAGAATATTTCTATGTTATACCCATTTCGCTTGCATACGTCACTGTCGACGCTGCATCACATCAATTCCTATAGCAAAATTCGTAAACCTAGATATCTAAGCATGAATAATACATGGAATAAAAGATGAAGTATAAAAAGCGTAGTTTTTTATCAAGATGTCGTCTGCTATCTCTGCCCGTTGGTGAGAATCATGCAAAAACCGCTAATCGAATTTTTGTAACGGTTCTATTGGATTATAGCCCGAAATAAACGATTATCTATAAAACCGTTAAAAACAGAAATCAAACCCCAAACTCGAATTTTCGGCTTTTATATTAAGAAATCGCTTTTTATTTTGTTACTAGCAGCAGACATGGCAACAATCCGGGAGGCTGAACAATATAAGTAGATGTTTTCTTTCATGTCGCAAACCGAAACATACGAAAAGAAATTGGTCCGGAAAATAAACAGAATCTCGACGACAGCGCCAACGAGCAATCCAGATAGTCCCATAAGCATGGGATAAACATATTATCAAAATTGATCAAGCAAATTTGTAGGGGTTACAATTATGAAAATACAACACCGGGATGTTATCTATATCTTCTTCTATATCTATACGTATAGTATAGTATTTATATATACTATAAACTATATTTATTTATATATAACAAAACTACGCGTTAATTCGAACTCATCGGCACCAAACACTCAACAATTCAAAGTTGCAGAGAGAAAGAAACAGAAAGATAGTATGTACCTCAGAGCAGCGAATCCTAAGGCAAATATGTACGAAAGTGATGAGAAGGCATTTCAGGCATTTTTTTCTCTTAAAAAGAGTTTTTGAGTAGTCTGAGCAGCAGAAATGTGCTTAAAATCAAACCAGTATAGAGTTCTTTCGAAATATTAATTAATTCAAATTATGAATGTACCTCTAAACTTTTGTTATCATTAAAGAATAGTAGTTAATAAATAATAATTGATTGACATTTAATGTTTCGAACACTCGATAATTCGTAATATTTTAAGAGTCCCTCAAGTTTCGAAAACGAAAGTCGACTGTATATAATAAATCTACCGTCTCTGTATTTTCTAGATCTTTATGAATCTCTAGATCTTTTGTTGCAAGTGTCTTGGAATCAGTAATAAAATACATTTCAATCTTAGAAGTATCTGCCTCTCAGTTTGAAGATGCATCACTGCTAAAGTACTGCATTCACGATAAAACTTCACGAAGAAAAATATAAAGCATACCTTCGAGAAACATTTAGTATTTGTTTTATTACAAGCGTTCATTCTATCAAATGTTATTGTAATTTTAATGACGGAGCGACTTTTTAAATTACATTGTAAGTGGACGGACTGACGTGACAGGTACAGCTAGTACATAATGACTTATAAAACAACCTTACATCGCTCTGAGGTAAAGTAGTCATTCTATACAATAGCTGCTTGTAATAGACCTTAAAAAAACCAGAGGTCTAACTGAGTCCAACTTATCCTGAGTCATTCTATACAATAACTGTTTGTAATAGACCTTAGAAAGAACAGAGGTCTAACTGCGTCCAATTTACCCTGAGGCATTCTATGACAGTATGTGTTATAAACTACTCTCCCTAGGGACTAAAACTGTTTTGCAACTCATTTTGCGATAAAAATCTAGGCAAGATTGCCATTCTAGTAGAATATTGCTTAACTTGCATTTAACTTTGACTTTATTTAAACCATTGGTCTGTGAAGAGAGATCACAAATCAGCAAAATGAACATTGATTTGCAAGTTGACATAAGACTCAAGTTACTTGTATGTAATATGAATGTGTGAACATTCTGGCATTTTAGCATTTTGAATACCAGGTTCAATACATAGTCAAGAATATACACATATATATAGGGAATTAATGATTTTGTTCAGTTTCAGCTGCATGGATTTTGTGTTCTATTCTACCTTTGTATCAAAAAAGTTACAATTTAGCAAAGAAAGAGTCAGTTCACCTGTTCAAATATCAAAGATAAGTATATAAGATGAGACTATAATAACAATATCAGATATCTACTAGAGACAATATGTAGTATAGTTTGGAAAACACATACATGCTTGGATGTCAAATACGTGAAATGACACTCTTTATGTATTAGTTTATTAAATTAAAATAATTATACCCAAATAACTGACATAATAGCCACAATATATTTTATGTATAAAATTAGCAAACAGGCCACGACTTTGTCTAAGCTACATTAAAACATAACAAGAAAGTGCAGTCTAACAAGTAAAACAAATAGTATAAAAAACGACAGGATGTAAAAATGATATAAGTTATATTATACATTTGATTATCATCAGTCAAATGATTTTTGAGTATATATACCTAAGAGGTAAGGCAATTTATATCTATACTAATATTATAAAGAGGTAAGGTTTGGGAGTTTGTGACATTGTAGGGGGTAATCTAAGGACTTACTAGTCAGCTTTGAAAAATTCTTTCAATATTATATAGCTCATTTATTGAAGATGGTTATGATATATATCATCACGCTAAGACCAATAGGAGCAGAGCACCAATGAAAAGTGTTTCAAAATAGGCATTTGGGCATGGGCTAGTATTTAATATAAGCAATTAGCTGCATGTGAATAAAGTCTTCACAAATAAAATTCATAATAAACAAAATCATACAAGTTAACTGTAAAAAGACTAAAACATGTTTAATTATTATATATTTATGAGCTTAGTTCAGTTTTGCTGTATAACATTTTTTTATTGCTATACCTATTCTTTTCTATGCACAGATATCACACTTAAACATATAATTGTCATAATTAAGAGAAATCAAAGAGCACCTAAAATGTTAAATAGGTTATATGATATATATTCAAGTTTAAAAGCTGTTTTAAATCATGTTTCACAATCTATACTAATATTATAAAGCTGAAGAGTTAGTTTGTTTGAACACTAATCTCAGGAATGACTGGTCCGATTTGAAAAATTCTTTCAATGTACTAGCACTGAACGTTTTAAAATCTGTTTATCTTTTAAAAGCTTCCGCTGTGTCTTAGCTTTAGCCTAAAGTAACTAATCCATGCAGACAAAGTTGTTGGCTGAAGCTTTAAAATGATAAATCTATTTCAGGATTATAGTAAGGTACGTAAACTTTAAAAACCAAGTTAAATTAAAATCCAAAAGACTGAAGGATGTGAATTTAATGAGTATGTTATGGAATCTATGGTATTCACTAATTTAAAACATTTTTTTTAATTATTGTAAACACAATAACTGCACATAAGTAATTAATTATACTCAACACATTATGTGAAAACAAACATCATAGAAAATAAATGTGAAAAGAGTACTATTGCCTAATTAGTTAATTCATACAATAAAAATGATCTAGAAATACCTCTATGTATTAACTACAGGATAATTCCTTTTTTTATGAACAGAAATATGGAAGAAACTTGTATATCAATTGCTATTAAATGGCAATTTAATACAGAAACTATGTCATGTTACAAGCAGCTATTTCTACAGAAATCTGTTTCCTAGCTACTTCAATTTTTTTTACATCTTACTTTAATTCATAATAAGTAATTGCCTTCTCCTAAAGTTCTTGGACTTTTCTATAAGTATCTCTTGTATTTTCAATATTCAAAATGCCGTGGGTGTCTTAAATTAAAATAGATAATGCATAGTTAAATTGTCACTGGTCAACTTTAGGACATGAAAAGATGAGTTATCTAGTCACTGACCAACAAAGTGTCAAGTTATCACTAATGTATACACTTATGTGTATATTTTCTATGTCACAAGTATTGATGTATATTTTGACTCAATGCTGACCCCTGTC
This sequence comes from Antheraea mylitta, assembly GCA_014332785.1. Classification (NCBI taxonomy): domain Eukaryota; kingdom Metazoa; phylum Arthropoda; class Insecta; order Lepidoptera; family Saturniidae; genus Antheraea; species Antheraea mylitta. The sequence goes on from JACEII010000040.1 coordinate 1,767,431, forward strand.
ACTTTCAGGAATTAAATGTGCTTTGTCAATTCAAATTTAGTTTTAGATGAACAGTTACAAGATTCAAAGTGTAACATATGGAAGGATTCCTAACTAATGGGGGAACATTGCTGATTTGTGGTGAAAAACAGTTAAACTTTCTTACATAATTTTGTTACAACAGTACAATATATCAAAATTAGTTTGGTATGAGGTACACAATGTCTTCATCATCTATTATGCAATAATAAAAGTTAATTGTAGTTTTAACTGACAACTATAAAATTATTATAAACATTTTCTGAAGTTTACCTTGCTAAGAACTTTCTTTCAATCAAAAATGCATAGAATAAAAAAATATGTATGACAAATCTAGTAAAAATTAGAATAGTAGAAACAAAAATTATTTAATTCAATCTGTGTATTTTTCATGATAAAGATTTAAAAAAAACAATATATCAGTAAGTACGTATATCAGAATGGAACCTTAATATTTTATATGGTAACAAAAGTATTAGAATCTTAGAAGTCTTAGGATCACAAAACACAATTAAGCTGTAAAGAAAAATTACAACATTTTATTTCGAAGTTGGTTGAAAGTCTTTCTAAGAATAATGTTATAAAACAATCTTAAAATAAAGTTTCATTTTCTCTATAAGTAGAAAAAAATTTAAAAAAAATTGCAATATGATTCAATATTGATGCATTATTTAATTGCAAGAGTTAATGGAACTCTTTCGTATTGATAAATAGTTAAAAATAATATACCTTTACGCCGGTCAACACGAACAAAACAAATGTTATCTAGATTGATAATTCAAATCAAGAACGCCCTGAATGAAGTAAAAGCGGTAAAATAGTAAACAAAACTACTAAGCGAGAAAAATATAAAAAAAGACTACTTAGACAAATAAATGTTTTCAGTACAGATAAAAGTAAGAAATATGACCTCCCCACCACTAAAACCGACACAGCCTAGAAGATTTTTCTGCTGTTATCCGCAAAAAGCAGGACAATGAATCATTACCGAAGTATAGTTATGTCCTCAACGTAAATTATGAATTTTCATTCAAACTATATAACAACAACAAATGACTTTTCCACGAAATTTTAACAGCTCACGTCATCAATTCTTTACACATTTGAAGATGAAACTGAATAGGGCAGCGGCACATGTGGGGGACGCCATTCTTGAAACCTCCTTCCTTGGTAGCAAAATGACAACCTTTGTTGAAGAAATAACAGTGCACGACACTAATTTAAATTCTCAATTGAACACACATCGACACAATATATTTTCTAAATTAGAGAAATTACCTTATTTACAATGTACAGTCCAAAATCTAACTGAATTTCCAATAAAATTGACCGATTTCCATACCTGTGAATGCGCTCAAACGCAAGCTGGTCACGTGACTTCCTAGTGTTGTGACTTGCAGGTAAAATCTTGTTATAATTATACTTTTATTTTAACAGTAATTTAAAAATATTTATAATTTCAAAACAAATACAATCATGTTTAATTGTATTCCTATATGTTAAGTTTTAATAAAACTCGAAATAATAGTAAATTTCTTGCCCGATTTATAGATTATACATTTTGCACTACATACACTAAATTAATCGACTACAAGAATGTAAATTCGTCTACAACTCTATGAATTTATTTTGTTTTTCTTTAATAATAGACAACTCAGCAAATTTTTGGTATTTTGTAAATTTTATTTTGATTTTCTTTATTTTTTATATTTTTTTTACATTCATTTTCAATGTTTTTTGGTAACGTTTTCTCTCTATACCTATTAATAACTTTATTAAATGTAATGAGAATACTGTTTGATCTCAGAAATGGTTCATTGTAATAGTAGAAAAGGTATTGTTAAGTACGGGTAGGTATCTAAATCATCGTAAGAATATAACACATACTATAGAAATAAGCTTTATATGTTTGTATATGTAAAAAAAACATTAATCAATATATTTTTCTAGACATTATTTTACTGCAGTTGATGGTACTAAGAAAAAACTTTGAGATTTTTAAAAGTATAGTTTAGGCTGACGACCAATTTATTCATTTTGGTATAGTTCAGGAGACAAGAACTATACATATATAAGTTAAAAATTATTCAGTTACACCTGAACATAGAATGTTTATCCACATTGCATAACATACAATCGACAATCATATTCATTTTAAGTTTAGTCTTACAATTTTTTGGTCTTATAAGACCTATCGCTTGCCTTACAAGAAACATTTAGATTTTCCATAAACCTCAATCAAGTATATCGAATTTTTACTACATATTTTCAATCTAAAAATCCCAAAAATACAGTTATATTACTTTTGTATATCCACGTATGAAAGAACAACTAAAACATTATTTCTTACTTTGCCTTTGTTATACGTTATCTCTAGTTACATTATTATTTATAAAAGTTTAGGTGTTTGTTGATTTCTAATAATCCTATCGATTGTTTTGCATTGATAGTTAGCTTGGTTTCAGTATGAATGGGTCGGTTCACCTGGGATAGTACCACTCTTTCACAGAAACACCGACGTGAAGTAACTGTGCTTGCATTGTTGCGTTTCGTTCGGTCAGTAAGTGCGCCGGAGGCCAACTTCCCCTCCTCTCCACTCCCCTCTCATTCCTAGAAACACAGGCTGGTAACGCACTTACGACTCTTCTGGTATTGCTAGTATCTATGGACGGCGGTCATGGAAGAAAAAGAACAGTGGACGTGTTAATTTAATAGTATTTCACATAGATTATTTATAATATAAAAATAATATTCTTTGAGTCCCTGGCAACCCTAGTTTTCCTTTTTCTTCCCGCTATTCTTTGTGTCAAATCAAAATATTCTGTTTTGAATTTTAGGTATACTTTGGTATAATTTAGATAATTCCCATGTCTCTTCTTGAAGATGTATTTCTTGAAGACGAAGCAGGCGAGGCTCAAGAATTAGAACGCATAATAGATGGTGATGAGTACGACGAACTAAATCGAGCAACGTCTCCAAATAGTGATCAACACAGTGAAAAAGAAGACGAAGCAGGTATTTTTATCCATAATCATGTAAAGTCCTCCTTCTATATTCAAATGAAGATATTAATTATAAATCGACATGTCTTCTAAATTCTCCTGTCTACATTCACTGAGATAAGTGGGTTGTTCTAAATTCTTCTAAGTTTTTTCTAAGAATACACTTTCTATTATCATGATAGATTGAGAAAGTAAGTGATTTCAGAGATCCTTTTATGGTACTATTATTCTAAGTTTGTTGGAGATTTAGATTTCTCGATAGTAAATCACTGCAATTATGTCCTACTAGCCTTTGCCCGCGACTTCGTTCGCGTGGAATAGTTACTTTGGGATAACGCTAACACGCAGCGGAAGCTCTCAAGACGAAAAAAACCCCGATTTTGAAACATCCTTTATTGGTGCTCCACTCCTATTTATCTTAACGTAATGAGCTATATAACACTGAAATATTTTTTCAATCGGATAAGTAGTTCCTGAGATTCCCCCCTAGAACATCACAAACTCACAACATCACAAACTTTACTTCTTTATAATATTAATATAGACTTAATCATGACTGGCATAAATTGAGTGTAACTCGTCATAGTTGCCTGTTTAGGTGTGTTACATTGCTGGCCAGTGGTTTATGTTCAGTAACAAGCAGTTAGTAGAGATTTCTACCAATGCAGTGTTAAATCCATCATAGTAGTTCTCTTTTGGTTTGTTATATTTAGAGATGTGGTAATGTATGTCCACTTCAGAGAGTTTGCAGACTGGTATGAGAGCAGCTGGCTATTTATTTATAACTCTATAGTCACTATTGATATTGGATTCTAATACACTAGAATCCAATATCATGTGGTACAAAGACTGTGTCATGCTTCAATAAAAAAAAAAAATTGAGTCCGTAATAAGTACTACCAACAGAACTGAGAGAAAGAGAGTCTCTTTTTGACATCTATGTGATCTCAGGATAATAATTGCTGTTGTGGACAACTTGTCTTTTAATTTTTTTAATTAATCATAGTTTGAATTATACTCCATAATGTGTTTATTGAAATTATTAACATTAACCTGATTTTCACATTAATGGTACTCAAAGAAAGAATAAACTTATAGTAGGGTGAAATAAATATTTTAGCGGTGCTCGCATAGTGGCCAAGGTGTATTTTAAAATGTGGGTATTATGAGATTTAAAAATGTTTATACTCAGATGTGTAAAACTCGAATAATATACATCCTGTAGCGTCTGGCTTGTGTGAACCAAATTAGAATGGAGATATTAGTTATTACTTATGAAAATTATAAATTGTCAGTATAGGAAATTATGTTAATTTTTAATTTCAACTAAAAAATGCACTATTCTAGAGTGATAGATCAAATGTGCATTAACATGTGTAAAACAGCAGGCAAAATCTAGTAATAATATATTTTAGAATTTTGTCTTTCTGAAATACTATTGTGAAATAACTATTCATTCATGAGATAATATTAAATTTATATTATACATGAGATTAATATCATAATTAATAATTACAACATTCTAATTGTATTGCTATAACATAATGAGTAATATTGTTGGACATATATATATATATATATATTTTTTTTTTTATTAGTGGTTTATGTTTTACAACACATTTTCTTTATTTCTTAATTTTATCATCAAATAATATAGTGTACTTAATATAGTGTACTGGCTATCTATAAATCTTTATTTTTCAAAATTTCGATGGTTATGAGAGTGACAAAGTAAACATCAAAGATGTTGGTGTTCTTTAAAATATGTTGTAACAGAATACAAAAATTTCACATGCAATAGTGGCAATATCCAGACACATTGACACCTGTGTCTATTATACCGGTATAGTGATGATACGGTTAGTAGGTTAATCCATGGGGCCTTGTAGACAATCAGGTGCGGGACATTGTAAATTATAAATTAAAGATGGCCATAAAGGATCAAAAGGATGCCATAAAAATAAACAAATAAATATATAAAACAATAATAAATAAATAAAAAAACACTAAATAGTTGCTCACAGATACGATTTTTGACATACACAATGAAAAAAAACGAAAACAAAAAGGTGTGGACCAAGAGTCTGCAGAACAGCAGAACAGAAGGAAAAAAATAGAATACAAAATGTTATAAGTATTGCAAATAATTGTCAAAATTTACCCATCTCTCACCAAATAGCTTAACTAAGCAGCAAAAACCATATAATTCTATTACAAAATTGTTGATAATTATGTTTATAGAAGAAGACAAGAGGCGGGTGGACCCTACACAGTCTAAGACTAAAAGGGTGGTAAAAAATCCCAGGTTTGTATTGAACCCTGCTCGACTGACTGGCCCCAGGGGTATTCAAGTGATACCAGAGCATTTTAAAGATTTCAAATTTAAAGGTACATTTTTAAAAATACCATACATAATACATTAATTCTGAATATTAGTCTAAGTTATTGTGTGTCCTTTACAATATAAATGAAATTGAATATCTTTGTGAGGCATTAATTAATTTATTATTATATATTATTGTGTATTCTAGATCTGTTAATGATTTATATTGTGCACTAGCCTCTGCCCGCGACTTCGTTCGCGTGGAATAGATGCACTAACACGCAGCAGTTCTCAAAAGGAAAAAAAATCTAGATTTTGAAACATTTTTCATCTGTGCTCCGCTCCTATTGATCTTGTCGTGATAATGTATAGCCTATAACCATTCTCGATGAATGAGCTATACAACATTGAAAGAATTATTCAAATCGGACCAGTAGTTCCTGAGATTACCCCCTACAACGCCACTACATCACAACGTTACAAACTTTACCTCTTTATAATTTTAGTATAGAGTTATATTTTATTGTTTGAATATAATTTGTGGGAAATTAGATGTATAGGTTTTCTATATGCTTTAGGAAAATATCTCCTTGAAAATATGTAGCTCAATGTATAGTAAGTTTATGCTTTTTATTATTAAGTAAAGAATTAATCTTACAAAAGTAACATGTGTATAAAAAAAAATGAGGAAATTTATGTTTTGCATACAACTAGTGATATAATATCAATATTACCTTTACCTAAAGTAATACAGGTATACATATATATTTAGATCTATAGATACATATAATAAGTATGTCTAAACAGTTATGACACCACATTACTGAATAAGGGTCTCAGAAAAATGGTCTTACTTAAGTAGATCCTGGATTTACTTTGCCTTTCCTTGATTAAACATAAACATCTGCCTATCTAAACCTATGGTCCAAACACTTATGATACCACATTACTGATTAGCACCCATGCAAAGTTCGAGCAGGTCTCTAATTATCTATATATAACAAAAAATCCATTTTCAGGTAAAGGTCATGAAAAGGAAGATTTAGATTTAATTCTAAAAAAATTAGAACATTGGGCGTATAGATTGTATCCGAAATTCGAATTTGAGGATTGCCTTAAGAAAATCGAGACACTTGGTAGAAAGAGGCCGGTTATGGTAAGAAAATAATATCCTTACTAATACCATATTAAACACGAAAGTGAGTTTGAATGCTTGGTATGTGCTACTAATTACACAACCACAACCATTCATTATTGAATTTTGCATACATGTTGACAGGGGTAAACAGAAAAGTATAGATACCTTTTATTCAGAATAAAAACTTTTTAACAAAAAATTAAACCGCCGAAAAAAACTGAAAAGCAAAAAATAATAAACCTTTTACTCTATTCATCTTAGTAACTCAGTTTTTAAATGAATGTAAGTATACCTAAGAAATTTTAAGTCCCACTATTCCTTTGCCTCCTATGATAAAAAAAATTCAATTTAAAGAATAAAGGTATTCTATTGCTTGATTCGAAAGCTTGGAAAATTTGAAATTTACTATGTAATAGGACACGACAATCGTTTGTGTAAATAGGGCTAGCACAACATGTTTTCCTTTTCACTCTCTCTTGTCAGATGTCATGTATTCACATACCTTTTATATACATAATACTATTCACAAATATCATCCAAACTTTTTCGCGTTTCCTTTACTCCTATATCCGTCGACCTTCATATTTAAAATTCTTCTAGTTACTTAATATGAATGGAGACCACTTTACTATACACTATATATAAGACACGCTTTAGAGGCATACTTAGTCTGTTGCGTACATCAGCTGGTGGATCGCTACCATCATCATAACCAAAGAGCCTGGTAATAGTATAAGAGCCTGTGATTAGTATCCATAATGTTTACAGATCAGCAATATACCGACGACTACTTATGAATTGAATGCGACAGTCTAATCCTAGGTGTGCCGTGCACCCTTGAGTCAGTCGCCCAAACATCCCAAATCGGCTGAGTGCCTTCAACGCTCGCCTCAATAGTTCGGTGAAGCTGTAAAGATCTTACCAGGTCAACATCGTTTTCATCTCGAAAGAAAAAAAAATGATGAACTGAACTAAGCCTATTATCAAATTAGCACTATGAATGGATTGGCTTGCCTGGGGTAGTACCTCCCTCTCATAGAAAACCAGTCTGAAGTGACAGTACTCGCATTATTGCGTTTCGTATGGTCAGTGAGAGTGCCGGAGGACCATGTCCCGTCCCCTCCTTCCTCCTATCATCCTTCCCCTTCCCCCAAACACAGGATGACAACGTACTTGCAACCCCTTGGTGCTGCTAGTCTCTGTGGACGGCAGTGATCACTTACCATCAGGTGACCCGCCTGTTCGTTTGCCTCCTATTAATTAAACCATAAATGGCATATCACTGAGGTATAAAAAATGGTATGAGGGAATCCTTTCAGTAAAAGAACGTATTTTCCAGGTACATTTACATAAAATAAGAAATGATCAATTAGTAACAGATGAGGCTATTGTCCAAAAAGATTCGAGCGATGAAGAAGATAATCAACCGGTAGAGGATGAGTTTGATAAACTACTCCAACAACAAATTGAACTCGCTCAGGCAACACCAAGACCAAGTTCTGCTAAAAAACCTGCATACAGCACTCCTCTGAATGATCCGTAAGTAATTAGTTGTATATTAATTTTAATAGTACGCTTATAATAATCTTATCATTTATTCTCTCTGATATATTGCTAACAATTAATCCTATCGATTTTAATATTATACATCTTTTTATTGTATTTATGAACACAAAATCTGCCTACATCTATTGGCAAAGCATATAATAGTACTTCAAAAATACTAAATACTCAGTAAATAAATTATCATTAAATAATCATGGACAAACTATATATCATAAGACTAATATTGAACTACTTTTTACAGAATATAAAGTAATTTTTGCTCAAAATGTAAACAAAACCAAAATTCTCTGTCTTATTGTTATATGGTAACATTAAACTTAAGCAAAAAGGGACTTCATGAAGGGCTAATTTTCCTTGTCCATGATTTATACCCTTATCTATTTTAATAAATAAATCATTCGAATATATATCTGTACATATAAGTTTCTTGTGTACATGTGTATGTCATCGAACTCTTTCTAAGCGGCTGGACCAATTTTAATGAATTTTTTGTGAGTGGTCAGGTGGATCCAATAATGATTTAGATTCACAATTGGACCCGGTACTTGGCGCTGCGTTTGATGTCCGCCGGGCCAGCTAGTGTTTTCTATTATTACATTAATATTACACTTTTTTCTTTAAAAGACACTTCCTACACTAGTCCTGTGTCACAGGAGACTTTTAAAATGTACAGTTAGTGGGTACAAAATACACCCATATTCAGGAAAATCATTTATGGCTTACAAAAAATAGCCCCTTGTGGGATTTGAACCCCCAAAACTTGGCGAGGTGACAGTGGATAGGTGCCTACTTAAACCGCATCGCCGTTTGTTGTATTAATTTTGGTGTATTCAATACTTGCAGAATACCCTCATTAATGCCCAAAGCAACATCATCGCCATCAATTAGCAATGAGCAAAGAGAAAGAATGCTAAGGAATCGGATATTAGCAGAAGAGAGACGTCTTGCTAAACTTAAAAGAGATAATGCATTTAATGAAAGTTTGAAAGGGAATACAAGTTCAAAATTGGATGTTGTTACTGAAGGACCCAGTGTAAATAATTCTTATAATGAAGATGCTGAGATTCACGCGGAAAATAATACCCTAAATGAAATACAAAATGATTCTTTTACAATCAAAGAAAGTGATGCAGGAGATAATTTGGGAATGAATTCAAAGGATAAATCTAAAGATGCTAATACAGAAATAAATTATTCTGATAATGAAGCTGTTGAAACGAATCCTAATGATAATACTCCAATAGATATACAAAATGATTCTCCGATAATTGAGAAATGTGATACAAGTTTAGAAACAAAATCAAAGGATATATCTAGAGATGTTAATATAGGAATAAATAATTCTCATAATAAAGCTGGAGAAACTACTGTAGAAAATGATACTCCAAGAGATATAGGAAATAATTCTCCGATAATTGAAGAATGTGATACAAGAAATAGTTTAGGAAGAAATCCAAAAGATAAATCTAAAGATATTGATGTACATGATATGGAGATAAATAATTCTGATGGTGCAATAGACAATAAGTGCATAAAAAAACTTAACAATGATGCAAATTTGTCTAAACTCAATGATAAATATACCAAAGAAGGTAGTGAAATAAATGATGGAACAGATGAAAATATTCACAGTAATATGGAAGATCAGAGCAAAGAGCCTGTAAATGAAGAAGTTATGGATATTGATTTTACTGAAGACTTTTAATTTAAGTTGTCACTAGTACTAAATCAATATCTTTCGGGTGAGTCTTTAAGTTTTAAAGTTGTACTGGATACTTGTTAAGAGATTTGTTAAATATATTATGTACTAGACGTGCCCACGACTTCGCCTGCGTGAGACTTAAAAAAAAAACAGTTGTTAATAGTACTCTTTTCACATGACGGAAATATGAATACTTACAACATTATATTCATCATTAAAATATAAAACAAAAGTCGACGATTTCTTCATATTCTATTTTATTTCGTTCTATTGTCGGCCGTCTAATTGCAAAATACTATAATACATTAAACAATTCCATTGCAATTATTTTATTCAAAGTCAGTGAGAATGCCGGAGACCCATCTCCCCTCCCTTCCTCTCTCCTGTCCTTTCCCCTCTCCCCCAAACACAGGCTGGTAACGCACTTGCGACACCTCTGGGGTTTGGTAGTGTCTATGGACGATGGTGATCGCTTAACAACAGATGACCCGCATGTTCGTTTGCATGATATAAAAATGTCAGTCTCCTGTAATAATTAACAACAGTGATTAATAAAATCAGGTGAATGTACTAAGTTCATTTACTTATATACTTCTCTCGTACTTAAGTCGCGTCATCATTAAATTACAATAACTTTTGATAAAGTTAACCGATTTTAATGGCACAAAGAATTAAATTCTACTCATAGATATGCCTTATTATTTTCTTGGAGAGGTTTTATCATGACGCAATATTTTAGCTGTGATACGTGTTAAAACAAATAGACAAACAGACATTTCTAAAATTGATAGATATTTATTTTATTACTTATTCTTAGACACCCGCAACATTTATTTTTTTACAAAAATCTAAATTACAGACACGTCAGTTTTACATTCTTATTATATGTAACTGCGGGGCCTGCGGACGTTGTCCCACCCTTATAATAAAGTCTATTATCCGACCGCAGCGCCACATACCGGGTCTAATTATAATTAATAAACCTTATCGGTCTTAATAAACCATTATCGGATCCACTGGAACACGCACACTAAATTTCACCAAAATCGGTCTAACCGTTTAGGAGGAGTTCAGTGACATACACACACACAGAAGAAATTTATATATAAAGATATAGATACAATACGTCTGTATGGTAATTGAAGCTTACTTTTTTTTTTTCTCGAACTGACTACGCTATTGACCTAGCAAGGTCTTAACAGCTTCACCGGACTACTATTGAAGCTTACTATCAACCATACGAGCATACAAATGGCCTACTATTGAGTAACTACTACTTATCTGTACTAAATTTCTATTGGCTGGCAGTTGATAATCAATGCTTAATAATATGTTCTGTCTGTAATAGACAACCAGACAGCTTTAAGATGGCTGCAGATTAGGCAATATTTATACTCATTTAGATTTTTTAGTGAATAATTGTAATGAGTTTAAAATGACATCATAATTTTAATACTGTATCAGAATAGGAGTGTCTATTTCGGTTGAACTTTTTCTTAACAGATATAGGATTCTATTGGTTATATATAAGATTTCACTTTTCCATGGGGGCGAAACATTGATGACAAAGAGTAAGGCAACTAAGTGAATAATAATAAAAATTAAGTGGTTTAGTTTTTGTGATAACGGTTTTGCTTTCACTCCAACACTAGGTGGCGTTGCAGCCCATTAACTTTTGTATGGTTAAACTGAGCGTCATGAATATACCGTGGAAAATAAATAATAATACACAAAAATAGCTTCAAAATTTTATTAATGACAGTGCAAACGAAAACACACCATATCACAGTTATTAATAATTCACTTTTTGTACAACTCTAATATCGTCGATATCTTGAAGCCTTCCTTAATAATAAATGCAGATTATCTTTGTATTAAAGTTTCCTGGTCTGTTACAATGTGTTCCCATAATAGTTATAACTTGTTAGAAAACACCACTACATACATTTTTTTATACTAAATTTGTGTATTCACTGATAAAGCATGGGGTAGTATTAAAATGTCTTCATTATTTCATAATTTTCATAACTCTGCCCAATGTTATATGCATAGTAACATGATTATTAGTAGATATTTCATATTAGATTTTTTATCATTTTGACCGTAGTCCAGTGAAGCTGTTAAGGCCTCGCTAGGCCAATAGCGTAGTCAGTATGAGAAAAAAAAATCATTTTAGTATTGATTCCTGCTATCATCTTTACGAAACCATGCTACCATATACATTGTTTATTGTTATGACAGAATGTGACATTTAAGTGTGGTAAATTAAGATTAGTGAATGTAGAATGCAAGGCATGATAGTGACTATTGATGACGTATACATTTCTCTGTGATCGCTATTGTCTCAGGATCTGGTATATTGTGGTCACTTATCGCTCTAGAATATTTACAAAAAACTAAATTTTCAACTTGGAACGCAGTGTTTGTATAGTTTGCTTTTGATGGGCTTAAAAATGAATTAAAATTTGAATTAAGGGAAGAAAATCAGTTTTGTTTTCAGAGAACAAAGCACTTATACTCTGCAACAAAACTTTTATAGCAAAACACAAATTTAGTCAAAAACAAAGAAATATAACTAAATTCTAACTACATAATTTACATATGTAATATTCATTATTCAATAAATATTAATAAACACAATAAATTCAATTGGTTTGCTTATTTTTTTACTGTTAGGGTCCCGGAAATTAGAAAAGAAAATGTTCTAAATGAAAGTAGTTCAAAAAGATGATACCAATGTTGATATACCTATTGCTATTGAATTTAACATTTCATAATATATTAGTTACTGTACGGTATAATAAATATAATGAGTTTTACAAATATTAAAAGTAAGAAATCCTTACTGTGCTAAAGATGTCTACAGTAACTGCAATTTATTATCCGTAGCCTCGAGACAAATTCCTTTTGTTTACGTATATTAATTTATATCACATTTAAAAACAACGTATTAATCTTTCACATATTTAAATTAAGTTTTGATGCAGTTACTGTATTTACCTATAACACCGTAACATTGTAGATGTTTTTTTTGTTATATATAAGTCGAAAATAAAATTAGGAAATTATCGATGAAACTAAACCTATTTAACACTAACACTATGAATTATATACAAATAGTTTTTGGTTTACAATCGGCACAAAAAATTGTCATCGAAATAGATAAAACAAAAAAAAAGTTTAAATATTTATCTCACTATGTTGTTTGTCACTGTATACCTTCAGTCAGCTGACTTAACAAAAAGAAACAACCATAAATACAATAAACACTTTACAATCTATAAAAAAGTTTTAATCAAAATTTTCATGTTTATGGTCATATGATTTCACTAAACTCGTCCGCCATGTTTTTTTTTTGACGTTTTTATTAAATCCAGCTGACATAGGTTTTTGGACAGTAAATTTTTATGTATTCCAAATTCATTGCTGTTGTTTGCTGGGAATAGAGCAAAATAGTACTATTTATGTAAGTATTTTGTTCTGTTAACAGCAAAGAACCTAAGTGGACAGTATAAACAATTGTTTTATTTCAATACATTAGCTACTTTTGAGTATATTATTTTTTATACAGTCTATACATTGCAAAGAAAAAAAAATTTCACGTTAACTTCAATAAATACATATTATTAATTTAGTGGGAGTAAGTTAGCCCGTGGTGGTCGAATTATCATCAAAGTTGTTTTGTAATTCTTAGTGTAGGCATGTCTCCAGAATTTTGTGTATAGTTTTTTTATAATATTCCCTAAAATATTTTATTTCTTTAGGCGATTTCGATGCCTGACACCTTCTCGTTACAGTCCTGTGTCTGTTTGTATTTTTTTTAATTTTAATCATTTAAACTGCAAAAAGTATTTATACATTTAATATGAACATGACAGCGTTAAGACAATACTACATAAGCTAGCCAGCTGTCATTTAGTGGTAATTCTGTATATCTTAGATGAATAGGTATTAAAGTTGAGATCTTAAATGGTTTCAGTCTGATGTTGTGATGTGAAAAAAAATCTAGATTCACTGGTATAGAGCATAGCGAGAGTGCACATTGGTACTCTTGTCTTTTAATATACTTCATTTAATCTTCAATTACATGTAATCTTTACTGGACATAGACAAGTAGAACATATGTACAATCTGTAGCATTAGAGTGCTGAAACATAGGTTTTATACTGTATCTATCTAATTTCTTTTGAGTTTTGTTTATGGGCCTTCTAAATGATCTGATTGTGATGATTTCTTTGCACTTTTGTTATATGAATGGTTCTTAGCTGTAGCTAGATCTGGTAAAGGTAGTCTCACCGAGAGCTAGTTTTTGTAAGAAAATTTGAACATGTTATTTATTATGTCCCATATAAAAAACATCCAAAATTTTTAGCCTTCCATCACTTCACAATATTCTTAAATTCATTATTTTTCTTTATATTCACAAATCAAAGTTTATGACATAATATCTGCTGAGTTCATTAGCATATGAATAAATTAACATGTTTGTCATAATAAATCTTCAAGTCAATACCTCAGAAGCGAATTTTAACAGCTGGCCAATGTGTAAATTGTTATTAGAAAGCTTTAATTAGTTGACATCTGGTATCAATGATGTGAAGAATGATGTAAATATCATTCGAGTAACGCCAAGAAGTGAGTCGTCGTCTCGTGGCGCCGGCGCCTCTACTTGCTCACTCTCCGCTGTTTGATTCTGCTGTCTGTTTTCTGGGTTTTGAGGTTGATTGTCCACGTTCGGCCTGTTCTCCTGCGGTGCGTTGTTCTGATTGACTTGCAAGTCACGGAAGAAACCGATTTGGTAACTACAAAAAATAAAAATGACTACATTATAGATTTCGTGGGTTTGAAAAATCCCAGTCAATAGATTCTTATCAATAATTATAATAGAAAAACAACAGTCATCTTTTTACATTTAGCGTGTTCGTCATTTGGATACTTCATTGCTTTATATTATGGTCAAACACTAGTTCTATAGTTTAATAAAAAAAAATTTGAAATATATATTTTTTTATATATCATAAGAGCCAATCGAATAGGCAAGTCACTTAATATTAATTGATCACCACCGTCTATAGACAATAGTAACAATTGCGTAAAATAGTCGCAATTGCGTTGCCAGCCTGTATTTAGGGAAGGGGGAGGGAGGAGGAGGAGGGGAGACGGACAGCGGGTCTCCGGTGCTCACACTGACCGGACGAAACGCAATAATGCAACCACTGTTACTTCACGTCGGTGTTTCTGTGAGGGTGGTACTACCCCGGGAGAGTAGACCCATTCATGCTGAAACCAGTTATAGATTTGGCGTGGCTCTACCACCAACGGTCATTAGTTTTCACCAACCTTTCTTGACTACTCTGAATATAGCTACGCAAAACACAAATTTATGTATAAACAAGCGGGTCGGCGGACGTTGTTCCTCCCTAATAGTTAAAAAAACATTGACCTTCAAAAGACCTTGACCTTATATACTGGAGTCTAGTCTACTGGAGAAAACCGCATGAATATTCATTCAGTAGTTTTTGAGTTAATCTCGAACAGAGAGACAGATGTTGTAGAGAACTTTGTTTTATACTATGTCATGATAGTTTATTGGTCCGTAGCCAGTTGTTAAGTTTTTAAAACAATTTACTAGATTACTGTACAGTGTCATTAGACAATCAGTTTCAGTTTAGTACCACTCTATTACTGAAGAAATTGTGTATTATTAAAAGATAAGAATGACTTACAGGTAACCGGCAGCCACCAGGACGAGCACAAGCAGTAACCTCGCAGGACTACCATAGAGATAGACTAGTGAGAACAGTATGCCTAGTCGAGACGCTGCATAGATATTGTCGAGCCAATCTCTTGCACCGAGTCCGTCCTCACCTTCCTCGACTTGAGGAGGTGCCTCCGGCGCTGGCTGTGGTGGTACTTCCGGTATCGGTGCAGGAGCTGGTGTAGTCGTATTATTTGTTGCTTGCCACCTAAAACGAAAATAATTGTTAATGACGTTTCAATTATTCCATTGTAAAAGAAATTCCATTTTTTTCAAACATCGGGACTGTATTTGAGCAGAGATTCGGCTACAAATTAATTCTAACGGGCCGGATACAAACGATCCCTGTTACATTTTCATACTTACAACTAGTAAGTGGCTGATAGTTTAGTTCTATTAACGATTTACTTGTATACTATTAAAAATATACAATTATGAACGGAATCCGATAGTTCCCTTGGTAAGGGACATGCAAATGTCATATGAAAAAACCGACATATTATACACGGAAATTTATAATTTATATAATAATATATATCAAAGATACATATTATACGCGAGGGACTTCATCTTCAATAGTAGTAAATAATTAACTTGAATGAATGTAGTATTCAATTGATTTGTACCATTAGTATTGAATATCTATTTTATATTTATCGCAAATATGCAACTTTATATTAGTAAAATGACCTGCCAGTACCAAAGTACTTAAACTTGTTTAATTATGAAGGTTCTCCGAGCAGGAACAAAATATAATTAATGGTTTCAATGGATGTAATACTCAAATTAAGCGTATCTACATAAATCTATACTATAATAAAACTGTAACAAGTCGAAATCTGTACATTAAATATTTTTTGAAAATTTTAATCAGGATAGGCTATGTTATCGATATAGAAGCCAAAAATAATCTTTTTACAATTTTTGTCTGTCTGTCTGTCTGTCTGTCTGTCTGTCCCTATGCACACGCATCACTCTGAAACTACTGAACCAATCTTGACGAAACTTGACATAATGATAGCTAATATTACGAGATTACATCAAATATACTTTTTGTCTCATAAAACGCCAAGGGTTCTCCAGGATAAAGGATTAAAGTCTAGAATATAAACCCGAATTACTCTGAAAGCACTGAACCAATTTAAACGAAATTTGACACAGTGATAACTAATATTAGAAGACTACATCCAGGATACTCTTTGGCCCATAAAACGCAAGGAGTTCTCCAGAATAACGGACGAAAGTAAAAAATTTGTAGTTCATGAGATTCTTAATGGATTTTGGTAATTTTCCTTTGTGCTATTTACAGCAGACAGATTAGTTAAAAATTCAAGCTATATAGGCTACATAAAAAAAAAACATATAACCAAAAAAAATGACGGGGTTCGAACCGTCTACCCGACGGTCATGAGAATAGTATAGAGTCGCCAACTTTACCTCTAGGCTACGCTTACATAATAATTCCGTTCAAAAATTTCAACTGCTTCGAAAACGTCCACAAAATTGTTAATAACTAATCTATACTATTAAAATTGTAACAAGTCGAAATCTGTACATTAAATATTTTTTGGAAATTTTAATCAAGGTAGACTATGTTATCCATATAGAAGCAAAAATTAACACCGTGACAACTGATATTACAAGGCTACATCCAGGATACTTTTTGTCCCATAAAACGCAAGGGTTTCAAATTTAGAATAGCTGGTTAATACTGAGAAAATTGGTCGATGATAACTGAAGTATGTTATAAAAGTATTAGATATAGCATTATCAAGATATATGTCATAGTGTGATTTTACTTTCTTTGTAGAAGGGTGCATACTTTCAGTTCCGAAATTATCGCTGTCCGACATATTTTCAATTAAAACACTGGTTACATTCACAACTGCGAATGGTGTTTCATAATTTATAAATAGCGTTAAAAATGTAGTTTAATCCGTGACAGTCAATTGTCTAATTAAATAGTAACAAAGAAATCAGTGAAAGGTGCAAGCGCGGTGTGTTTGGCGGTATGTCAAAGGGCGCAAGGTCTTCTGTGCATGCCGTGTAATACTGGTACGACGAGTGTTCGAGAAAGCAATTTGAATGTTATGTCTATACAGATAGAGTTGCAGATGTTTTTGAGTACTTCGTCAATAGTGCAAAGTTCGTATTATAACCTGTAGCTTCGGAAATGTAACGTCACAAAAAACCATAATCTTCATCATCATCATCAATGGCAGCTCTTCTCGACCTAATGCAGAAAATAAGCCTCCTCTCTTTTAAAAATAAAAACATGTAATTGAAATCTACCTGGGTCAGACTTTGGCCAGTGTATATGTATATTAGTAAGATTAAAAAAAACAATTCCGTAATATTATAAAAATATTATATTACACCTAATTTAAAAATATAAAAAATACATATACCTATACTATTAAAAAAATTACTGAAGATTAATTTGACCCGTAAAAAGCTAACATCACGCAATATCTCCAGGCGGTCACCCATCCAAGCACTGACACCGCCCGACATTGCTTAACTTTGGTGAGATCGGACATGAACCGGTCGGCGTTGACGACAAAACATTTCTATCCACGCGTCTCTCTGCCATTATTGTGACGTTACATAATATTAAATAGAAACAATTTGAATCTTACAATTATACAAGTAGGGTTGTAAAGGTTTTTGAGTAGGTATTTCGTTAATAGTGCAAAGATTGCGTTTTGTGTGCCCGCGTATTTCGTTTAGATTGACATTTTAAAACTCGCAATATCTTTTGAATGTAATGGCCGATTTTAATAATTCAAAAAGTTATCTACAGGTACTGAAACAGTCTTAGTTTAAAAATAATTTATTTGGATATGGATTAATATATAGCCATGAATAACATAGTCTTTTACGCATGGTATAGTTTTTATTAAGATTTATTTCAAAAATGTAGTTATAGTGACATAATCAGAATAGGTAGACATATGTATGCTGCCGCGAGGTTTTTTTATAGATAATATATGTTCTTTAATATTATAGAACATATTTTTGTTCTATCATTCATAGTTATCGGGGCGCATGCGATGAAATACATTTTATGCCAAATTTTTTTCATACCTTTGATTACATTATTGAAATTTTAGTAGAAATCCCAATTTTTTTCTAAAAAATAAATATAGCCTATGTTACTAAGGGTTTTTTCGAAATGTCTACGCTACTGACCCAGCAAGGTCTTAACAGCTTCACCGGACTACTAAGGCGAGCGCTTAAGGCGCTCATCCGATTTTATTTTGGCAACCAGCTCAAGGGTGCACGGCACATCTCGGCTTGGCTGTTGCCTGTTGCATACAAAATCGCGACCTATCTTAGCTAACCTAGCTAACTATTTATATATGTATGAGTTGTTGAAACGTATATGTGTACCAAGCATACACGCCGCAACAACTCCTCCATATATATATTATTGGAAAATTGAGAGTTTTTCAGTTCGATAAGGGGAATAAGTAAACCTTTCCACTTTCATGTGTAAGCGTGTAGCGTGCGCGTGTGTGATCGTGTAGTGTTGTAGCAGTGATGTATATTTGTGTGTCACCGTATCGCGCAAGCAACGCACTCAAGGGCTCCCTACCGAGGGATCGAACCTAGGCTTCAGCCACTGCCGTGGGAGGCCTAATCCGGTATGTTACTAAGGGATAATGTAGCATTCTAATGGTAAACGAATTATCGAAATCCGTCCAGTAGTTTGAGTTTATTCGTAATTAACATACAAAAATACTACGATTCCTCTTTATTATAATAGTTTAGAAAAATAATTTGAATCTTATGCTTTACTGATAGGGTCGTTAATAGCGCGAAGCTTGTGTGTAATCACCACGAACGTCGCCATGGCCGATTTAAGTTTAGGGTGCGCCTATAGATGTTTTACATAAAAAATCACATATAATCTGGGTATATGTTTGAGTGAGACCGGGGATAGTTAGGATTCACAATTGGAAACGGTAGTTGTGGCTGCAATCGGGTGTCAGTTTTATTCAATTTTATCGCTTTTAAAAATACAATTGAAACCAGTGATAACCAATTTGGTGCAGACGAAGTTGCACGGGTCAGCTAGTATAGAAATAAATTCATAAAAGTAAAATAAAGAAACGCCATTTCACGTCTTTCAAAGTTTAAAACTGCTATTAGACACAGCTTTAAAGTAATCACGTCTCAATATTATAGAAGTTGCTTATATAGATATAATGTATATCAGTATGTGAAATTGCTGTCCTGTGTATAATAATGATGTATTCAAGGCTTCGTTGTAGGCAAGGTTAAACTATTTGACGATAGATAGGGTTGCCAACCATTCACATAATTATAAAATAAAACATATTTCATGGTATAAAATGTGTCAATGATGAGGCAAACCATGTTCATAAAACCGACTAAGCTAGTCACTAATGCTTATATATGCTATTGAGCTCATAATAGTCAAGAGAAGATCACTGAAGAAAACGATAATTAAGAGTTTAGACAATGACATGTTACTACAAAGATTACAATTTTGAAACCAGAGTACAGCAATGCTGCTTTGATTACACAAAAATTCCAGTACAAATATCATGTTTGAAGATATATATACAGTAGTCTAGAGGATTTTTTCCGACGCAAAATACATATAGGAGTTGTTGAGGCACACACGCTTGGTACACATGCATGTTTCAATAACTCATATACGTACATCTAGATAGGTTAGCTCAGTTAGGTCGCGATTTTTGCACAAAACAGGCGACAGCCCAAGCCGAGGTGTGCCGTGCACCCTTGAGTTAGTCGCTCAAACATCCCAAAGCGGCTGAGTGTCTTTAGCGCTCGCCTCAATAGTTTGGTGAAGCTGTGAAGACCATTCCAGGCCAACTACGATTTCATTTCGAAAAAAAAAAAAAGATTCTTCCTATTGTGGTAACAAATTTTTATTAATAAACACTGCCACTGTGAAGGGAATTATTATCACAAACGATTTTGCAATAACATAGTAACCTTGTTAGAATATTCTAGTAATTCTGTGATATTTCAGAATATTATTATTTTAAAGACACATCACTTCTAACGGCAAACATAATGCCAACATAGTTAAATAATATGTAGCTACCGAGTATGTTACCCTCTTTGGTAACTGGTTGAAATGTTTCAATATATTCTAAATAGAATATGTTATTCAAACAATCGCACTTGTGTACACTCCATATGGAGTTAGAAATAAACAGTCTATTTTACTCCCTCTGAGTCTAATTGTTACGGCGTCCAATTCAGACTATTACAGTAATGAGCCCGAGGTTCCTACATTTGATGACTCCGACATGATGATTTTTTTTTTCGAACTGACTACGTTATTGGCCTAGCAAGGCCTTAACAGCTTCTCCAGCCTACGTTATGATATGATATACTACAAATGTATAATAAGCAAAGTAAAAGCTACTCCATGGCAGCCTGAGATCCCACCCAATAACCTAGTCTGGTGAAGCTGTTAAGACCTTGCTGAGTCAAAAGCGTAGTCAGACCGAAAAAAAAAAAAACAAATAACACGGAGGTTATAATGTTATTGGGAACACAAATAAATGATTTGATCCACAGATTATTAGATCTCTTTTGTAATACTTTATGAACTGAAGACATATTAAGTGTTTGTATATGTTGACACAATGTCGTAATATCTGTATTGTATTGTTGGCAACCATAAAGCATATGATATCATAATTCTATATACATATAAAGTTATGTACATAGTCCACATGCTGCAGGAGTTATTTGATATTGGATGTCACAAGTGTTATTTTTACAGCCATTACCTACTTTGCCAATGAACAGTGATACTCAATATTTTTTATAGAATTTGTTTTAATGTGTTCATAACATTCAAATCAAAAAATGCCTGTAATCAATGGCATTTTTTTTTCGAAATGACTACATTATTGACTTAGCAAGGTCTTAACAGCTTCACCGGACTACCAAGGCGAGCGCTTAAGGCACTCAGCCGATTTTATTTTGGCAACAATCCCAAGGGTGCACGACACACCTCGGCTTGGTTGTTGCCTGTTGCATGCAAAATCGCGATGAATCTTAGCTAACCTAGCTAACTATTCATATATGTATGAGTTGTCGAAACGTATATGTGTACCAAGCATACACGCCTCAACAACACCTCCATATATTTATTATCGAAAAATTGAGAGTTTTTCAGTTCGATAAGGGAGAAAAAAGTAAACCCTTCCACTTTCATGTGTAAGCGTGCACGTGTGTGGGGGTGATCGTGTAGTGTTGTAGCAGTGATGTATTCTTGTGTGTCACCGTATCGCGCAAGCAACGCACTCAAGGGCTCCCTACCGAGGGATCGAACCTAGGCTTGAGCTGTTGCCGTGGGAGGCCTAATCGGGTGTGCGGGAGCGAAATTACCCCCAGACCACGGCGGCGTGATCTGTGGTTATGCGTGCGCGGGCGTGAACACTCTCTGTTTCGAGGGACAGGCTGGTACTGATCGTTCGCTGACGTGATTGAATCAGGAGGGTCGGTAAAAATGTGTCGCGGACGTCTTTTATAACGCGCAGCATTAGGTATAATCAATGGCATTATAACTAAAAAGATATAGACAGATACGTTACCTACATTATATTTTGACAAAACAAGTGAGAAGATCATGTACACATACGTAAATTAATATTGTTACGCCACAGTGTCTTTAATAAAATGTGGAAGTAAGATGGCATATTCTCAATATCAGTGGTGAGAAAGAAATATATGTTGCTTTATTATATGTTGCTTCGGGGCAGCCATCAAAAATAAGCTAGGTAGCCAAGTTATAACAAGCCGCTTTCGAAGCGCTTATGATGTATCTACAGCTTTCTAGTTATAGTATCATAACCTGTAGCATTTTTCATCCTTTTTTGGTAGGCCGCAGGGTAAAAAGCGGGGCCACTCATAAGAGTTCAGAAATTAATATGCGGTCCTAGATTATAATATTAGAAATTGATAAAAATCATAATAAGTTGATTGTTTTTTTTTTCGAACTTTCAATTTAAAAAATATACAGAATATTTTGGTACAACTAAAGCTATAAAAATGTATAGAGCTGGTTATATTCTACGAAAAATAATTATACACAAAAATATGGAATCATTTATGGTGTTAAATGTATTCATACAATATGTTTTATCTTAACAGGTGTATTGTGTTAGTATGATATCAGATATTGTTGATTACATTGTTTTATAACATATGTGTCTGTCATCATTATGTCATCAATATGAGGCATAAATATTACTTTATTTTTGAATTCAATATTTCATTCTCCAACATTTAAGTTTTCCTCATCTATTATCCAATAAAAATAAATTAATTACATCATAAATTGATTTATAGTTAGGAATAATTAATGACGGTTTTTTCCTGCAAGTATTGTTATGATTCTTATTATGTAGTATTTATTTACTTGCAAGGTTTCTTTTTATTATCTACAATAGTTTAACCTTCATGAAATGTGCACAGTATATAAATTAAATATAGGCAATAACATATCATGGATAGCTTTATTATGACAATACATATTTGAATATTACGATGGAAGATGGAGGGTGTGATTTGTCCTGACCCTGAAATGTTATACTAAAGTGAAGTTGGTAATGGAACATACCTATTGCTTAGGATTCAATGGTACATAAGTTTTATACTAAATACTTAGTAGACTCAAAATTAATTGTATTATGTTGGGATTTCAAATAATGTGTTGCAATACGACAGTTAACATTATTGAATGAGAATTGTATCCTTTATATTAAATTGTGTCTGTAGTTTGTAGCCTATTTCACTTGTCAGATTGATGAGATGAGACAGATGTTTGTCAGATTTGTTTAAATTACATGCATCTTGATTTCATGTTAAATTAAAATTTGCAATCAAATTATTTTATTAAGATAGTGCTGAAATAAAACAATGGCGCAATATGTGCACATCTGTAAAAATGCTTCACCCTGTCCTGGACTTGTGGGTTATTAGATTTAAGTAATATTTTGTGAGAGGTTGTTGATGTGTCAAGAGGTATTAATAAATAATTAAACTCAGTAAAACATCTAAGATTATGTCACTATTTGGTCAGATTGATTTGGAATAGTCATATGATTGTTTGTATTTCTAAAAATGTGTTGTTACATTTCCAAATGAGTGAAATCCAATTGTAATCATTCATATAACATGTTTTTTAGATTTTCAGTTATTCTATTCCGAGAAACGAAGTTCAAATTTTGCCGTTCATAAGGTTTTTAGTTTTTTTTTTCTTTATGACCTTCATATATTATACTAGCTGACCCGTGCAACTTCGTTTGCACCAAATTGGTTATCACGCGAAAAAATTGTTTCTTTTTTTTATCGTAGCACGGCAAAATGCCTGCACTATGCCTGATGGTAAGCACAGTACAATCCAAAAACAATAGCGACCACCGAGTGACACACTATCCATCGCTGGTCGCCACTATCATGCCGGCCTACAAAAAGCTGGATATGCACAGGCTGATACGGAAACGCGACGCGCAGAAGCGAATCACTATTACGGATTTTTTCGTCATGTACATGGTGGTTGTGACCCAGTCAGGCTGTAAAGCCCTACCACCCCGCAAATAAAACTGATACCCGATTGCAGCCACAACTACCGTTTCCAATTGTGAATCCAAACTATCCACGGATTCACTTAAACATATACCCAGATTACATGTATTCATTTTTTAAATAAACCTAGTACCCATTCGTAGCATCATCTACCAGGATCAATTAAAATAAAAACTAACCTACATAAAACTGAATAAACATCTCTACCACTTACTTTATCATAACTATCTTCGACTTGTATTAAAACCTTTTTATACTCCATTGTATTAAAGAAAAATATATGAACACCGTATCGAAGCGTCAAACATCCCGCCGAAAACGTCAAATGTCACTTGCTTGAAACTATTGTTTAAGAGTTATAAACTGTTTCAAAAACGTATTTGAAATATATTTCCAATATATTTTTATAAATAATCTCTGTACCACTCACAACATAGTACCTATCACCTTCAAACCAAGCCAGTTTTATACATCAGGTTCAATCCCTCGGTAAGGATCCCTTGAGTGCGTTGCTTGCGCGATACGGTGACACACAAATATACATCACTGCTACAACACTACACAATCACCCCCACACACGTGAAACACATGAAACACTGAATGATGATGAATGAAACATGTTACACATGAAAGTGGAAGGGTTTACTTTTTTACTTATCGAACTAAAAAACTCTCAATTTTCCGATAATAAATATATGCAGGAGTTGTTGAGGCGTGTATGCTTGGTATACATATACGTTTCAACAACTCATACATATATGAATAGTTAGCTAGATTAGTTAAGATAGGTCGCGATTTTGCATGCAACAGGCAACAGCCAAGCCGAGGTGTGCCGTGTACCCTTGAACTGGTTGCCTAAATAAAATCGGCCGAGTGCCTTAAGCGCTCGTCTTAGTAGTCCGGTAACTTATATACGTATATAAGTTATTGAAACATGCATGTGTACCAAGCATGCGTGCCTCAACAACTTCTATATGTATTTTGTGTAGGAAAAAATCCTCTAAACTATGTAGGATAGGATAACGAAAAATAAGGGTAGAACTCTTGTGTCACTATATCGCGTGAGCAGCGTACTCAAGGGTTCCACGCCCAGGGAACAGATCTAGGCTTGAGCCGTTGCCGAGAAGGGCCTAATTTGGTGTACGGGAGCGAAATTTAGTCCCAGACCACGGCGGCGTGATCTGCGGTTATGCGGGCGTGGGTGAGAACACGCTCTGTTTGAAGAGACAGGCTGGTACTGATCGTTCGCTGACGTGATTGAATCAGGAGGGTCGGTAAAAATGTGTCGCGGTCGTCTTCTATACTGCGCAGCATTGGGTACGGGTTCATCTTTCGCGGCGGATACCACTAACGGGCTGGGATGATTCGCGGCTTTTTCGAAATAACTACATGTAAGTGATTTTATATACGCTCAGACAGAAAGCATCTCCAGGTCCTGTGGAGATCCTTATTCCGGACGTACCATGGGGCACCGGTGATTTTACGTAGGGCTCAGTTCTGGAGAACCTGCAACTTTTGAATACGATTTTTCGCATGTGCAAAGACCGAACAACTGTACGTCATAATCGGACGGATGCAAGTTTTGTATAAAGTGAGTTTGTCTGGGGGATATTTTACTCTTATGACAAAGCAAATGATAGAAACGACCTAAGACCATACGGCTTTGTTTCGCACTCTTTCTGTGTGTGAATCGAAATTTAAGTGTTTATCTAAAGTAACACCAAGATATTTCACCTCGCCGGCCCAAGGTATTTCGGCTTTGTATAGCCTGATGGTCGACGACGCATATATTTGAGATGGCGTCAATCCCAAGTCATACGTTTACGTTTATCGTTGTATATGGTGGTCAATAATGTTTAATAAAATGAAATTGGTTCTTTGCTATGAAAAAAAAAATTGATTTGAAATTTATTATTGGAACGAAGTTTCTTACGGCAGGCTTGGAGGAGATAGAGATTTTGCTGCGCGACCGAACTGAAAAAAATGTGATAGTAAAACTGTAACGAAAAGTGCATGGAATAAAACAGTTAAATGAGACGTGCGCAGGCGCGACAGTCGTATACATAAGCGAGTAGTGTATAATATCTTTCTCTTTCTCCTTTTTTGTAATTATTTCTATTTCTATGTAATTTTATGTTGTCAAACAAAAATAAAGAGACATATTTTGTTATTTTAATTGATAATTTGAATTACGATTACATAAAATTGAGCACGATTTTTTTTTTTCAAATAGTGTCGATTCTACATTAGCCGAAAGAACTTCGTTCCTACCTGGTGTCCCACGACACCACATTCTTTTTTTTATTTATAAAATATATCAGCAGGTATATATATGATTGTTTATAAAAAATGTGTCTGAATGTTTAATTGGGTTTAAAAGTTACTGAAAAAAATGTTCCTAAACTTATTATTGCTTAAACATAAATCAAAATGCCTATTAAAAATACAACGTTACCAAGTGTCCTAAATTCTGTCTATTGATATATTGATAATTTCTGTAGGTGGTAGAGCCACGCTGAAGCTATTACTGGTTTCAGCATGAATGGGTCGGCTCGTTCGGGCTAATACTGCCAGAATACTTACAGAAAACCGATGTCAAATAACAGTGCTTGCATTGTAATGTTTCGTTCGGTCAGTGAGAGTGCCGGAGGTTCCCTTACACTCCCCCATATACAGGTTGGAAACGCACTTACAAATCCCCTGGTGTTGCTAGTGTCTATAGACGGTGGTGGTCACTAAACATCACGTGACCCACCTGTTCGTTTGCCTCTTATGATATAAAAAAAAAATATATTGATGTATTAAAGAACCAGGTATTCTAAAATTCTTGTTCTTTTAACGTTGCCGGCTCTTGTACTAAGGTGTCGCAAAAAAGTCTAGTTACGTTAACTGCAAATTTTTGTTTTTCGTTATTCTGGAGAACTCATTGCGTTTTATGGGACAAAGAGTATCCTGGATGTAGTCTTCTAATATTAGTTATCACCGTGTCAAATTTCGTTAAAATTGGTTCAGTACTTTCAGAGTAATTCGGGTTTATATTCTAGACTTTAATCCTTTATCCTGGAGAACCCTTTGCGTTTTATGAGACAAAAAGTATATTTGATGTAATCTCGTAATATTAGTTATCACTATGTCAAGTTTCATCAAGATTGGTTCAGTACTTTCAGAGTGATGCGTGTGCATAGGGACAGACAGACAGACAGACAGACAGACAGACAGACAAAAATTGTGAAAAGATTATTTTTGGCTTCTATATCGATAACATAGTCTACCCTGATTAAAATTTTCAAAAAATATTTAATGTACAGATTTCGACTTGTTACAGTTTTATTATAGTATAGATAGATATCAAAATTTGAAGATGTTAAAAAATAGCGTAAAATGTTAGAAACTGCTGAAATTGGACTCCGCTCATTTTAAAATGCAACGACACAAATATCCTTAAAATTTTGTGGTAGAAATAAGTTTTAACTTCATTTATATGCAGGAAACGGTACTTACATGTTAGCATATTGTTGCATATACTGCAAGTAAGCTTGCTGCATCATCATCATATGATTCGCGAACGATGCAGGATCATTCGTCACTGGTAAATATCCATTACTAATATTGTAATTCGGGTAAGGTGGTACTCTTCCATAGTTGTTCACAAATGAACTCAAATAATTCTGCATCTCCACGGAATGATTTTGGTCGTTTTGTCTCATTTCCGGACGAGCTTCGTTCCTTTCGGGCTCGACGTTACGGCGTCTGAGGCCATCAGTGTTATCTTCTTTTGGCGGTTGAGCTTCTGGCATTCTTCTGTTAGGAGTGCACACTAAATGCATTGTATGAACGAGCTGGCATTCATAAGAACGTAGGACGTCCTTCAATATCGTATTGTCTTCGAGAAGTCGGCCAGAGTATATTATCTTCTGTTCCTCTGTCCTCTGTAATAGACGAAAAATAGTAAGAAATCTGAAGAAATACAGTTTTCATGTTATTTTTACGTTTCAAATTATACAAAAACATTTTGGAGATATTGTACATAGGTAATGCACTTATGGTCTTTCATGAAAATGTTACAGTGGGTGGATATTTCTACTCAAATGTATAGTCTTGTCATACACTAGCTAATAATTAGGCAAATTAAAAAATTATACTCTTAGCTCCTGGTATCTTCGCTGATTTTTACAATTGTCACTAAGTGTAGACATTTATGGAGCTTGGGTAAAAGAAAGCAATTCTCTTAAATAACCCATTACAAAAGTTGCTTTACTGGAAATCCGCCTGGATAAAGACCATTTTGACTTAGATGTGATTATAATGCATACAGTATTAGTATTGTAGCTGGAATAAGATTCCTATCAAATGTCATATGACCCGATTAGGCCTCCCACGGCAGCGGCTCAAGCCTAGGTTCGATCCCTCGGTAGGGAGCCCTTGAGTGCGTTGCTTGCGCGATACGGTGACACACAAATATACATCACTGCTACAACACTACACGATCACCCCCACACACGTGCACGTCTACACGCTTACACATGAAAGTGGAAGGGTTTACTTTTTTCCCTTATTGAACTGAAAAACTCTCAATTTTCCGATAATAAATATATGGAGGAGTTATTGAGGTGTATATGCTTGGTACACATATACGTTTCAACAACTCATACACATATAAATAGTTAGCTAGGTTAGCTAAGATAGGTCGCGATTTTGCATGCAACAGGCATCAGCCAAGCCGAGGTGTGCCGTGCACTCTTGAGCTGGTTGCCATAATAAAATCGGCTGAGTGCCTTAAGCGCTCGCCTTAGTAGTCCGGTGAAGCTGTTAAGACCATGCTGGGTAAATAGCATAGACATTTCGAAAAAAAAAAAAAATCAATTGTCATAGGTATATAAGGACTCTTATAACAAGGAGACAGAGTTAAAAATGGGCCTTAAGAGCAGTTGCCCTACAATAACAATACAATTTTGGTGGTGGTAGAGCCACACTGAAGCTATTATTGATTTTAGCATGAATGGGTCGGCTCGATCGGGGTAGTAACACCCTATCACGAAAACTGACGTGAAGTAACAGTGCTTACACTGTTGCATTTCGCTCGGTCAGTGAGAGCACCGGAGGCCCTTTTCCCATCCTCTCCCCTTCCCTCTTTTCTCCCCATCGCTCATTTCCCACATCCCTCCCAAAACACAGGCCTGCAACGCACTTGAGACTCCCCTAGTGTTGCTAGTGTCTATGGACGGCGGAGATCGCTTAACATCAGGTGATCCGCCTGTTTGTTTACGTCCTATATGACATTAAAAAAAAACATGGATATCAACAATAAAAACAATGTAATGTAAATTTAACAATAATTCAGAATACAATAGAACAAAAGGAAAACAGGAGGACGAACCACAAAATAGTGTGTGTGCAAACAAAGAAGATAAATACCATGGTGGTAAAAAACTATTTCAAGATTTACACTGCCCTAAATTTTTGAATATACAAACATATCGAAAGCTATGATACTAGTAAAATACATAGTCAATTATATGTGTATATTATTATACCAGATGGTAAGAGCTGTAGTTATAAATAACAATAGGTCATTAAAATATTCCAAACAGTTGTTGTTAAAAATGTATGATTACATAAAAACCTGGCTGATTGGTTGTTAGTACTTTGTTATCACAACATTCAAACTCCAATCAACAAAAGCGTTTATTGTGATATCATTAAACGTATATGAATACATAACTATTTACCTATATATAATATATAGGTAGATTTACAAATTATAAAGATCATTATATAATAATATAAGTTTCTTGATAATATTTTCCATTAAGGTGCATTATATTATACATAAATCCTATAATAAGCATAACCAAGGATTTATTCATTGGAGTTTTATCTTTTTAGCTCCAAATTCCACACAGTATTCTAGAACATTCTTTTCCAAACATTATTTGACTGAGATTAACTGAGCTGCATTTAAGTAAAATATATACCTCAATGGCTTCCCATATGCAGTAATCTTTTAAGGTATACGAGATCATAGATTTAGTGTTATATTGATACATGTTAAATTCACATATTAAATATATCTTCAGTTTTAACAGTAGTCTGTATGTTCTCTATTTTCAATTGAAGTTTAAAGGCTAAATGAAACTTAGATTTTGGACCAGTCTGTCAATCATTAATATAAAATATAATGACAATAAATATCATATTAAGCATCGAAAATGAGTTTCCGATATAAAATACTTGCTTAGTCAAACTCCAATAATGTTGAAACCCTATTTATTGTAATCTGAACATTATTTATTTATTTATGGAGTTCATATTAAGGACAATTAATACAAATATTTACAATAACAAGGACAAAATAATGTTATTGAATCTGAAACACAACATTATACCAATATATGATTAAAAATGAGCTAAATTAAATTTTAACACATCATATAACATGTTAAATTACTTTAAGATTTCCAGTTTTTATACACCAAGAACGAAGTTTAAATTTTCCGTAATATTAGGAACAACTAAAATTGGGTCTAGCTTTTTTTGAGATGTAAGAACACATATGCATAAGTATATAATAAAACTAAATTTTCATTTGCATTATTTTGTATGGGAAAAAAGTTTATTCTTATAATTTTAATATATAACAATAACAAGAATGTATATTCATCCTTGTTCATAATGTTAGCTGAACTGTTTATTTATTATACCAGGTGACACTTTAAACATAGGCAGTATTCTAGGTTAGGTCACTTCATGGTCACATTTTTTAAGTTAAAAATAATATTAAAACAAATACTAATAAACAACCGAGAAAACCTAAGTTAAAGTTTGTTTTAATACTTTCAAAAGTATAAACATAATCTAGGTGCAATGCCCGGTGTCGAAAGCTACAATGGGCGACCCTGAGTTAATAACTTCCAATAATAAAACAGACAATAAACCCTTTTGTTTTGTTCCTGATATACCCACGTTCTCTTTATAGTGAAAGTATAACCACCCGGCGATCATTGACTCTGTGCATTAACATAGACATGCAGAGGATTGTGTATAATTTTTGTATTTTTCTAGATAACTAGGTCAAATATTTAGCACCTATTTTTTAGTTGTTTTAGAATATGAATCGAGTGCAGAGTATTCTCATAAATATTGCTACTGTCTAAACATTCAGCCTATGTAGTTTAACTGTTTCATCAAAAACTTGTTTTTTTTTTTCTTAGAAATGATAGTAGACTGGAACACCGATCATCATCAGTTAAACTGTAACTGTTGTTCATTATATTCATTGTATGATTAGTATTTATATGAACTCATTTACTGAAGAATATGTTATCTAATCAAATTAAACAAGTGCTTTAAGGAATTTGTCTGTGCTTTTTGTGATAACATTATTTAGACAAGATAATACGTTGTAAATGGGACCATTTACATAAAAGGAATATGTTGTTTTAGAAACTCATAAGACTTGAATCACTAAAATAAGAAATATGCAGTCATATTTCAAAGAATGGTAATTCATCAAACTGTTATCTTTCAGAATATTTTTTCATTTGTAAGACATAAGTTTAAAGAGTTGTTCTATTTCTACTTTTAAAAGGAGCAGAAAGTTTAGTTTATTTATGATTATTCTTATTATACTCGGAAAAGAAAATTTATAATCTGTAGTCATTTTCTAACTAAAATTAATAATACAATGTAATTCTTTCTGTGGAAATTGTTGATCTTATTTATAAATAGGTTGGTAATATCATTCAAATCCATATCATGGATGGAGTCAGAAAGTGATAACAAGCAAGTTTTATGTAACAAATATCTTACATAT
The DNA here is from genome assembly GCA_014332785.1 of Antheraea mylitta. Classification (NCBI taxonomy): domain Eukaryota; kingdom Metazoa; phylum Arthropoda; class Insecta; order Lepidoptera; family Saturniidae; genus Antheraea; species Antheraea mylitta. The sequence goes on from JACEII010000040.1 coordinate 1,799,355, forward strand.
TTTTTAAAATTTTATAGCTATTAAAATTTCACCACAAGCTCATCTGATGATGATGTAGTCTAAATTGGTAAACATACTAACTTAGAAGAGGACTGGCTTTAGAAAGCAGCTGCCAGAAATCAACTGGTTCTTGGCAACAGTTTTTTGTAAACAACAGAATTGTAGCCAGCTAAGTGGACTTAGACAAAGCCCTATCCCCATACACATCTGATATTAACTGATGTTAATTAAGCATGAGGACTGCTTGTAAAATAATAATTGAAGGCACTTTTAAGACTTCCATTTTATCTTCACACCAATAAATTCTTGAAGGGTACAAGATATCATACAAAAATCAAAACTACAGGGAAGTGCTATTTCATAAAATATGTTTATACTTTTAAATAAGCAATTTGAAAAATGGGACATTTATTTAAGTTTTAGCCACAAGACTTACTACTTTCCATGGTTATGTCAACATTTTGTTATATTTCACAAAAAAAAAAAAAAATTGTACAACTTTTTAAACCTATCAGTTTAAATGCACCATTTAGTGAAGCATAAATCCAAGAATTATATTTGTCCTAAACATTTATTCAATAATTATAATTAATTTGCAGACAAATGTATATATAAAAGTCTATATATTACAATATTTAATCAATTATTTATGTACTTCCAAAATTCTCAAAAATGTTTGATATGAAGAATAATGCTATTATTTTGTAAACAAAAAAAACTAGATGTGACTAATGTATCATTGTTATTCTACATTTACATTAGTGAGCTTGTGATTTCACATTACAAAGTTCAAGGACAATTATAGTCCCACTAGATTTACTCAACACTTGCAAATACTTCAAACACTAGATAAGCCAAAACTCACCGGTTTACTGGGATAAACCTCCGATAGGTGACCCTTTAACTCTCTCACAGTCCATGACGACCGACATTCGATGTTTTGATCCTCTATTTGTTGATTAGGCGCCTTGACGACTAACGTCACGTTATCAGGTATCATTCTCGATCATCCAATTACGACTTACTGGTTAGATAACTAGGAAAACTCGTGATTTAGTTTCAATATATTATCACCAAAACCTCTTCAAAAAGTTCGTGTTTGACACTTGAATTTCGATCTGACGCAATAAGGGAGATTAGTTTCTATTTACAATAGCTTATCTAAACGCGTACTAATGAAATTCAACGATTCCGATGTAAATAAATACTGAAGTAAATTGAGTTCTACACTTGTCAATTTGTCCGTAAAATTATCTGTCGGTCTCCTATTGGTCCAGCACTTTGTAGTGACATCATAATTAGGACTGTTGATAAAATATCGAAATGTTCACTATTTTTACGATATATCGATATTTCAATATTAATATTTGGATAGTGGCGGTCGATATTTTTTATTAATCATCATCTTCTTACCCTTATACCACCTAGACTGAATCGATACATTATGTTTTCCTTTTCCATTCTGCTTTGTCAGATATCATCTTAGAATTCACGCCTTTTATACAAATGTTATTTTCCACACACTGTATCCATACCTTTTTCGGTCTCCTCTACTCTTATATCTGTCCACCTTCATACTTAAATTACAGTACCTGGGCGACCGAGCCTTGCTTAGTTCTTTGAAAAACATTTTAAAATTTGAAAAATGTAGGTACACACAATTTATGCCATTTAGATAAAACAATAATGATGACATTTATCAATATGATTGAATAACGTTTGCATGAGTGGCCTATAGAACTGTGATATAACATTTAAAACATTTATGGTATAAATTGTACGAATATACTTAAATATATAACATATAATTAAAACTATAAATGAATGTTATGCTGATTTACAATTGTTCTTTTGATGTGAAACATTTATAGGCGTGGGTAAACTTGATTGTTGGCGTGGCGACGACGCCACGATTACATGCGTAAGGGACTGTGCGTAATCTCTCTTGCCACACTGAGTTCGCATACAACTAGTGTAATTTGAGATTCGTTCGATTTGAACAATTTTGATGTTTCTCATCTTCCGGGCGTCCTGTGACGGCTCAATTTTTTTATTATTATAGTTGATATTTCTTTTTGTATTCAATTAGTCATGTATTCAAAGTGTTTGCTCACTTTAAAAGTGCTGTTTCTTTTTCAAAATGTATATAACATGTTTAGTTATTTAATATAATAAAACATTTTATTTAGTAGAATACGGTATATATTTCTATTCTGTTTAGTAGATTTATATACGAAAATTTGGCCACCCTTTTTGTTAGTTTATTGTTTACATTTTTGTAATTTGTGTAGTATTAAGTATAATTATAATTTTTTATTTAGTGAATATTCATATAAATTGTAATATATTATTCGATATACAATATAGACAAATATTTTAAGGTTTGAAAAAAATAATTAAAAACTCTAACCTTCATCTATGAAAATAAATACTGTACTTGTAGTCTGTTTTACATACCAACTGCTTTACATATAGACCATGGGAGTTACAGTGTAAGTTTGTGTATAAATTTGTTAGTGCATTGAAGTATTAGTGGAACAATATATAATATAAATGTTTTAGATTACAGCAGTATCCGGTGCCTGAAAACAAGACTGGAACGTATGTCATAGAGTTGCTCACGAAACGAATATTAGCTTTGGGAGCGACGCAACAAGGACAATTCCTAGTCGACTGTGAGAGTTACCTGTCCCATCCACAAATGGGTAAAGTATATTTGAAATAATGCAAGATATAAAAAATTACAACCTGCATGTGCATTTGCATCCTCTAAAGTCGTTGGTGGAGGATGCTACCACTATGTTGCGAAATTTGTTTTGCATAAAATAACACACAGTCCACAGTCAATGTGCATGTTTGTGTGAATATGTAGTTTTCGAACATTTGTTCATAGTTTCCATACTGTCTCTCATATTTATACTGTTTCTATGTAGTATGATTACAAATTATAAGAAATATTTCTATTTAAGAAGTGACCTGTTACTATAATTTCCAGGAACAACAAAGACTGTACACATACTTCATAATTCAGAACAGCCAGCATCGGTATTCTCAATACTAGAGAGTGGCACTAAAAACATTCATGTAATAGCAGATGGACTGTTTGACCTGCTCATGATGAAGCTGTCCCAACATTATACATCAAAGAAGCAAACAAAGATAGAGAGTAAGGGGCCAAGGTTTGAACTCGGTGACTTTTGTGTCAAGTTGGGTTCAGTGACTATGAATCAAAATTTCAAAGGGATCTTAATAGAGGTATATTTTGGTTATATTACTTATATTCCAAATGTAAAGTACCAGGGAGACCAGCGGACGTTTTCCCACCCTATTATAAAAAAATTATATACCTAAACCAACCTCATGGACTACTACTGGTAAAAACAACATAAATATCGATTCAGTAGCTTTTGAGCTATTCACAAAGAGACCAATTCAGCAGAGTGCTTTCTTCTATAGTAATTTTTTTTTATATATGTCATAAGAGTCAAATGAACAGGCGGATCACCTGATGTTAAGTGATCACCACTGTCCATAGACACTAGCAACACCAGAGGAGTCGCAATTGTGCTGCCATCTTGTGTTTGGGATAGGGTTAGGGGTAGGGGAAGAGGAGATAGGAGAGGAGGGAAAGTGGGCCTCCGGCACAGTCACTGGGCGAATGAAACGCATCCATGCAAGCACTTCTATGTCAGTTTTCTGTGAGAGGATGGTACTACCCAGGCAAGCTGACGCATTCATGTTGAAACTAGTAATACTTCAACGTGGCTCTACCACCTCCAAAAGTTTACGGTAGTGATTAGATAACCATAGCACCTCTCTTTTAAATATGGTAAAAATATTCCTAGTCTCCAGTATTAAAAAAAAAAAAACAATCTAAACAGGTGTCAGAATAAGATGCTTTCTTCATTCACTTCCCACTATTAGCTATGAACTAAATGTTCACACTTTTTACACATATATAATTCTTTCCACAGTTTCTAACTTACTTTGAAAATGTATTGTTGGTTCTCACTTTATTTTATTCTTTGACCACAATTTCTTGTTTACAAATCTTTCTTGGAGTTTTTGGCGGGATTTTAGTCTGTCATGTAGTGGATTTTAAATTTTATTCATGATCTTGTGTTATTTGACTCTATATTTTGTAAACTTGGTGGTGTTTTACATAATATAGTTAGTTTATTGTGCATAAGTGAAAATAATACCACAGAGCATGAAATTCTGAGATGCCACAAATTCTCCCTGGAAGGTTCTTACAAGGGATCCACCATTTCGTTAAAATATTGAATCAAATGACGCAATATTTGAAGTGATTGCTGAACTCTTGTAATATTATCGACTACTCGACAATGGCAGTAATATTCTGAAAGATTGATTGCCAAAAGTAAAATAAAAAAACTTCTTTGTTATTGAATACATATATACTACATCATGTTTTAAGGCCAACAACTTTGACGGTCATAGTGGGTACAGTGTTTCCATTTGTGATGTCTTATTTACCACTATTTCAGGTAGAATACAGACCTTGTGTAATGGCAAATGCAGTTTGGGGTCTCCTAAGGGAATTCTTGCAAGGTCTTCTAGGACACTCAGTTCCAGTGCAGCCTCCTCAGCACTTACTCAGCAAGATGAACGAAATCTACACACCTATTGATACGATATACCAATATTTGGAACATTTTAGCGCATACAGAAAAACAACAGGTTTAAGAAGTGCTTAGAGTGTACAGAAAAGGAACAGGTTTAAAAAGTGCTTATTGTGTACAAAACCGGAACAGGTTTAAGAAGTGAGTGCAGTTGTGAAGATACTAAAAGGGTCAAAGAACATTATCATTCTACCATATATTTATAACCCTTGTGTATGTATGATATTACCGTGTATTATATCCTTGGAAAAATACTTAAATCTTCAATTTGAACTACTTTTTTTTTTAATACGAATTCTGCCATCTTCAAGTCAGTCTTGGATGAGTCACTTCATAGATAGTGTATTTTTTTATATAATTTAGTTCTTCTAGATTAGGTCGGCGAAATATACACTTGTGTGTAGAATTGCCCAATTGTGAATGCCTATATCAGAGAGATAGAAGACGCACGGCCTATGAACCTACCACAGCGAACGCTATAAGATAGATAATCTGTTAACAGTGTATGATTATCAAACGCAATGCCTCGAAGCGATTATAAATATATAACATGTATGCCGCGCGATTGGTTAGTCGCTCGCATTATTTTTATAGGACATTCATTAGTCGTCTCTGGTTTTAAATCATTTTAAAATATAGGTGCTTAATTTTTGACCTAATTATCTCGAGAAAGACAAAACTGATGTTCAGTCACATAATTTATATAAAGAGGGTCTGGTGTAATGAATACCGACGGCGTGACGTCACACGCATTCAACGTGCGCGCGCAACTGAGACGCGCATTCCGACACACGCTCTGCTCCGCTTTATTCCACCGCGCGCCATTTCTGCAGTAAACAGTTACGTAATGATTAACCTAGAAATACGGCCCATTTCATTTCATAAATCTAGGTGTCGTTTTTTCCTTACATTTCAGAATGGTACTCATACTTTTGAAAGTTTTAGAATAAACTTGACTTATGTTCTCTTTGTTATTTATGAGTATTTGTTTTAATATTATTATTTTATATGTTAAATGTGACCATGAAATATCGTGTCTTAGACTGTTGTCACCCTTTAAACAGTCATCTGGTGTAGTAGTCATAATTTTAACATTAATCAGTAATTATTATGTAAGTATCTATTTATTTAAGGCACTATGCCTGTAAATTTATTTGTAACAACATATACATTTCAAATATATATAATTGCTTCGATGAGTTGCTTTTCGTGATCACAGATCAGGACATTCAGACAAAAACAACTGTATATGCTTTATAATTCTTATCCTTACTGATATTATAAATGAAAATATCAGTTTGTTTGTCATGCTTTGATTACTGAAGTGATCATCATGAAATCTCGTATACACGTTGTTGAGGGTATAAAAAAGGATATAGGATACCTTTCAATCAAAGAAAGCATTCGAGGTCAAATTGATATTGACTCGAGCAAAGCTATAAGCAAAAACTAATATTGGTGTATGTCGAGTAGGGCTATTTTTATTTTTCGTAACCGACTTTCCCGATTAATACTGCCGTTGTCACGACGACTAGTAACTATATAACATGTGTTTTACAATAGTTTCCATGTTCTAACCTCGCCTCCGTTGTTAGAACTTTCTAGAGAGTTTTTGTGGCATCTCAAAATTAATTGTACGTGGTATTATTTTCCATACGCTACACCTATACATATAACCAAATTATATTACGTAATATGGCACCAGTATTAAAAAATATAGTCACATAACACAATATTATGAATAAAATAGCCAATACATGACAGACTAAGAATCCACCAAAAAAAAAACAGAGTAGTATAATGTGTTCTTCGCTTGTTGGTGGTGGTGTTGAGAATTGTGATAGAAAACAAAATAAAACTTTATTAATACATCTTCTTGTCTATAGCCACATAAATGATATACAAATGAATAAGTTATGGTTTATTGGTTGTAGTGGTCGTGGTCTTTGTTTTCCTTCGGAATGTGCGCTTCGTTCTGGTCGTAGTTGTGCTTTCTGTTGTTGTCGTTGGACGTACATATGACTGCCCTGAGACTTCAGGTGGGGGCTTTCCAGCTGGAAAATAATAAACATCTTTTGTCAAGTCGCTTGTGCTTTAATAGGTGGCGCTGTACAATATCTTGGTACAGCTGTATCTCGATGTCAAGAGGTACGCCACATTATTATTGTTTGTTTACTAATTCGGATTTCTATATCACATTTGCTTCAGGGTTTATGTATCCAGTTGATAATGGTTTCTAAGATTAGACGATAATGTTGGATGTTTATAAAAATTGAGTCCAAAAATATTGAAATATAAGAATAATTCTATCCGTAAGATGTATGATAAATGATCCCTTTCGTTACCATAACGTCCTGAATACACACCGGCTCGGCTGTGTTCTGCGGTTCTATTTGCGGTTGATTTTTCTTTTTCTCCTGACACATGGCCTTAAATGCTATAGCATCTAAAGTACAAATTCTCGCTTACTGTATAACAACAACTTTTTTTATTTATCACGATAAAAGTGATTCCACAGTATCTGAGGTACTGTGGAAATTTGGAAATCTTGTAGGTGGTAGAGCCACGCTAAATCTATTAATGGTTTCAGCATGAATAGTTCGGCTCGCTCCCGGGAGCGAGCGGTGGTACTACCACCCTCTCATAGAAAACCAATGTGAAGCAACAGTGTTTGCATTGGTGCGTTTCGTTCGGTCAGTGATAGCGCCGGATACCCACCTCCCTGCCCCCTTTCCTTATAAACAGGTTGGTAACGCACTTGCCGACTCCCTTGGTGTTGCTAGTGTCTATGGACGGTGATGATTACTTAATATCAGGTGACCCATCTCTTCGTTTGAAATAATCACACCATCAATGTCCATTAAAATAATCGATATTATACCGACTACTTCTACTGTTAATAGAATATGTAATGTTAACAAGAAAAATAGTACCCATGTCCTTGCTAGGTAATGGAGTAGTACTCGACCACACACTAGTGTCAAACTCTGTAGTGGTCCATATATCATACTCCGGAACCCACATCTTGTAGTCGAGCGGTTCGAAACCGAAATCTGTCTGATACGTCTGCCCTCTGTATTCAACTGGTGTCATCGAGAAGTCTTTATAATAGGTCCCCTCTTCCCATTTCCACTGTTGTGGGTCCAGCAGCACCATGTTTTGGTTTTCACCCCAGGCGAACATTTCGAATCGGCATTTATCCGAGAACATCAAGTATACGGAGATTGTGAATATTGTTCCTGGAAAACAAATTACTTGCTAGATAATTAAATAGGGTACGTAAAAATGTAAGTCTTGATATTTATCAGCGCAAAATTGATTATCAAATTTTTGGTCAAAAAATCTTTCATAGATCAAAATTTAAGGAACGGTGAAATTTTTTTTTTTTATATATCATATAGGAGGCAAACGAATATGCGGGTCACCTGTTGTTAAGCGATCACCGCCGTCCATAGACACTAGCAACCCCAGAGGAGTCGCAAATGCGTTGCCAGTCTGTGTTAGGGGGAATGGAGAGGAGGGGAGAGGGGAAAGGAGAGGAGAGGGTAGGGGAGGGAGATAGGTCTCCGGCGCTCTCACTGACCGAACGAAACGCAACAATGCAAGCACTGTTACTTCACGTCGGTTTTCTGTGAGAGGGTGGTGCTACCCCGGATGAGCCGACTCATTCATGCTGAAACCAATAATAGCTTCAGCGTGGCTCTACCACCTCCAAAATTGGAAACTGGGCAAAGAATTGCCATTTCTGCAAAATTTTAAAGCAGTGTTTGTCTTTTAGAGGTTTTTATATATGTGTTTGTTTTAAATAAGCTAGAGGAAACTGGTTGCCAAGTACAGCTGTACAAGTACAGTAATTAACTCGAGTATGGTAGCTAGTGAGCCATTGGCTTAGAAAAAGCCCTAACAACATACTTTTGCCGCTACGTTTACCATCCTTAGAGCGACCGTTAAAGCTATGTGCAACAACTTGCTAGAGAACTGAATGAATAGATAAGTACCAAATAGGATACAACATTTTAACAACTGACTATATTTGTGTAGAATATCTTCGAAAATGATTCTGGTCAACAGTGCCGTATAAGAAAAGAATTACAATTTCACCTTTGTACGAATAACAGTACTGCTGATATGGCTGCCGATTGCAGTGATGTATAATTCTCATTTCTGATACCGCGGACGCATTCACCAGTTCAAGAGTTAGACATCTGTAATCTATATTGTTGACTATTGTCATCTGTAAAGCATATAATGGATATTTAGTAACTCGTCATACGTTCGTAGTTGATTCAATTAGTAACTCGTCAGTCTCGTGCGTTTACAGTTCGTCCTATTACCATTAGATACTCGTACTGCATCGCAACTTGTCCAATTAGACATAGGTCCGTTCCCTCGGTATTGAGCCCTTGAGTACGCTGCTCGCGCAATACAGCGACACAAAAACTTACATCACTGCGACAACATTACACATATCACCCCCACACACGTGCACGCTTACATGCTAATACATTGAAGTGGAAGGGTTTTGTTTGTTTCCTTATCGAATACGATATATATATAAGAGTTGTTGAGGTATGTATGCTTGGTACACATATATGTTTCAACAACTCATATATATATGAATAGTTAGCTTAAGTTAGCTCTGATAGGTCGTGACAGGCAACAGCCCAAGCCGAGGTGTGACGTGCACCCTTGAGCCAGTTGTCAAATAAAATCGGCTGAGTGCCTTAAGCGCTCACCTAAGTAGTCTGGTGAAGCTGTTAAGACCTTGCTAGGTCAATAGCGTAGTCAGATCGAAAAAAAAAATCCAACTAGAAAGTCGTTTTATGTTTATATCTCGTCCTCTATATAATTTATTGGTCAAATCTTTCGGACGGTCTTGATTAGGCAATGGTATGATTTATATTTCAAAAAGGATTTATTTCATTTACTCTCTGTTTGATAGTAATTTGAAACTTAATACTGAATTTCATGTTAGATACAGGTGTTGTGAATAATTGCAAGAGTACTAATTAGTAATTAGATACTTTTGAAGCTACGATCGAAGACTATGTTGCCACTAAACTGCTCCATGGATAGTTTTATTATTCATCAGTAACTTACATTGTATGTTAAGAATTGGTATTGGAAGTTATCCGTCCTCAGGACTATCGACTCGCGATATACCAGGTTCTGAGTCTCTTCATCGTCGCATGCCCCGAATTTTTGGTATGCTGTCGATCCACCTGAAGTTTTGTTATATCGTTGATTATATTTGTACATATAAAATTTCATCCACTTACAAACGTGATCATATTTGCCTTTTTTGCACGATAATGTACCCAATGATAGTCATAGTGCAAGCCCAAAACAACGATGATTTTTTAAACCTATTTTTGGCAATCAATCTTTCAGATTATTACTGCCATTATCGTGTAGTTAATAATATTACAAGCGTTGTGTGATTGTTTCAATAATTCAATAATCTAACAAGATGGTGGTTCCCTTGTTATACTCTCCAGGGAGTTTTTGTGGCATCTCAGAATTTCATGCTTCATGGTATTATTTTCCATTCACTTCACTTATGCACAATAAACTAACTATATTACGTAAAACACCACCAAATTTACAAAATATAGAGTCAAATAACACAAGATTATAAATAAAATATAAAATTAACTACATGACAGACTAAAATCCCACCAAAAACTCCAAAAACGGATGTCTCTCTATTTGAATCCCAACTGTTATATACCAACTATATTTTTGGAATTCGTGTGCATTTACTAATTTAAATTGGCAACACTATCTTAATCTCTAATCTCACTGAAATATTATGAGGAAACCAGAACCTTAAAAACGTTCTTGTAGAACTACCATATGCGGGAAATTGTAGAACTATGAATTTTTCATAATTTGAAATTGCCAATTTTTTCGAGGGCTGGTGTGATCATTATGCCCATACTGTCCATCGGGTAGAGACTTATGGCCCTGCAGTGGGTATCTTGCAGACTGTATGATGTTGATTTGATATAATACTGGCACTTCTAGTATATGGTGGTTGGGAATCTAATCTGTTACGATTATCTTTACGTCAGTTCTTTTAAAATGTTTATAACCTTCATATTACGTATATCACATATTTGCTTTATCTATAAAGATGTGTGTCATGGAGTAGAGATGACCATATACGAAATTATACTTCCAAATAATGTTATGTACTTACTCCTTAAAACGTATTTCTGCTTCGATATCTTCGATATTGTAAGTCTTTGGAACTTTCGAAGACTTGACCGTATCCAGGGGTCATAGCTCATCATATCTAGGTAGCGTGATGGCGCTGAACAGCCGGGGCCGCGGACTCCGAGTCCTAACTACATGGAAGATGATATAAGTGTACGGGTTGTATTGAAATCTATATATAAGCGTATATATCGTTTTTGAAGTAACGCATTCTTTGTAACAAAAAAGAAAAGAAAATGGATACTTTGTGGGTGAGAGAGAGAGAGAGAAAGAAAGATATAACTAGAATATAATAAGACAAGTACGCAAAAGCAACAAAGACGAGAAAAATATAATAAAATAGTGTGAAATGAAGGTATGGTCGTATAAAAACAGTTACCAATTGCCATCTACCCCAGACATCTCTGGTGACGAGGGCAGAACCGGCATTCCATACGCATGGCAACTTGTGTTTCAATGACAGCACGCAAGCGACGTGCGGAGGGCGTAGCTTCACACTGTACAACTAACAACCCATCTATGATTATTTTAAAGTGATGTATAGCCAGTTTTCCAAACTATGGTAGAACGTTGCTAGGGAGTACAATTACCACACCTCTTGGTGCACTAAAAGTGTTTTAAGGTTTACCCGTAGCTATAGACAGCAATGATCATTAAAGATTATGTCCAATACTTGCCTAATTACTACTTGATCTTACTTTTTCAGTATTTTGATATTACATAATTATCGGACCATAGCATAACAACTCTTAAGTAGAAAATCTGTCGCCAATGAGTCTACCTACACTTGAGTCAGTTTTAATTCCAGATTTATGTAGCGAATTACTTCACATAGTAGTTTAACATTGGACCTACGTTAGTACTGATCTATAAAGTATAGAGCACCCGATTAGGCCTCCCACGGCAGCGGCTCAAGCCTAGGTTCGATCCCTCGGTAGGGAGCCCTTGATGCGTTGCTTGCGCGATACGGTGACACACAAATATACATTACCGCTACAACACTACACGATCACCCCCACACACGTGCACGCCTACACGCTTACACATGAAAGTGGAAGGGTTTACTTTTTTTCCCTTATCGAACTGAAAAACTCAATTTTCCGATAATAAATATATGGAAGAGTTGTTGAGGCGTGTATGCTTGGTACACATATACGGTTCAACAACTCATACATATATGAATAAGTAGTTAGGTTAGCTAAGATAGGTCGCGATTTTGCATGCAACAGGCAACAGCCAAGCCGAGGTGTGCTGTGCACCCTTGAGCTGGTTGCCATAATAAAATCGGCTGAGTGCCTTAAGCGCTCGCCTTAGTAGTCCGGTGAAGCTGTTAAGACCTTGATGGGTCAATAGTGTAGTCATTTCGAGGAAAAAAAAATAAAGTATAGAATGAATACATGTTGACAACTGACTAAAAATTCCCATTTATCAACTGTAATTGCAATTCTTTTCTGTAGATCATGGATAAAATCATATATGTTATAACTGTTCTGATATATTATCCATTTATAATATCTTTCTTCTGTTAATCCTGAATTATAGTCGTTTCTATAACAAGTTCTATAAAACATCTCGAAATTCTTATCGAAGAAATGTTTGTAAGGGTAGGCAAAATCTTCTTAAGAATCAATTTAAAGAAAATATGTTCAAAGTGTCCATACATTAGCTGCCACGTAGAAGTTTTTGCACCAAGACCCTGGGATGTGTTCGACCTCGATTACTTGCTTTTGTAATGTAGTGTATTCTGCAGGAAAATGGTCATTCTTATAAAATATGTTATGTATTTAATCTGGCTCGAAGGACCGAAAAGTTTATTAACTACACTCGGCTTGAAACATAATTATCTTGTAATAAAATATGGCCTTATTTAAGTATTACGTAATGACATAAAAGCAATAACTTAAAAATGCAATTTTGTACTTCTGAAAAATATTTCTTTCGTATATTTACGTTCTATTTGGTATTTCCTTTAGTATATATTTTTTCCTTACGTGTTTGTTATAAATCATCCTTATTTTAATACGAATTTTATTAAACTTTTATTTATGGATTGCAATCACGTCTAAAGTCGTATTTTTAAAATAATCCAAAGTACACGTACCGTCTGCAAATTTGACGACATAGAACTTGGCATTCCTCAATAACTCAGGGGGCGGACAAAGTGGTCGTATTTTTGCTGAAAAAAAAAATGTGTTTTTATTAATTTCGGCCTTTTACCCTTTTTAAACCAATTCAAGAAGATTACTTTCACAGCCATAAATGTTAAAAGATGAATATCTATTAACAACGATCTCTTAAGAATGTGTTTTGAAAGAATAAATACTACAAATAATTAAAAATATTGGCTAATTTAGGTTATTTGCCAGCCATAACAAAACAACGACATTATACAAAAAAAACAAATTATTCCTACAAGTATAGACTTACTCTATATGGAGAGGGCTGAATATTTTATCTTATATAAATGATCAAAACACAACCTTGATAAGGTCACTATGTTTATCACATGTTGATATCATTCTTTACAAATATTGTAAATTTTTGACATAAGATTCACTAATAGAGTTTTATAAAGGGTTCAATTCGTCGGTGGTTTGAAAAAAAAAAACTACTGCCATTCTTTTTACTGATAAATTCTACATTTTGCCCATAAATTCAACTATAAAAGAAAAAATGGAATATTTTTGATTTTTGCTACACGCCTATTGGTCAAGCCAATTATGATATATAGCTTTTTTTATAGCAAAGGAGGCAAACGAACTGGTGGGTCACATGATGTTAAGTGATCACCACCGTCCATAGACACTAGCGACATCAGGGACGTCGCAAGTGCGTTGCCAGCCTGTATTTGGGAGAAGGGGGAGGGGAAGGAAAGGGAAAGAAGGAAAGAGGAAGGGACGTGGGCCTCCGGCTCTCTCACTGTTATTTCACGTCGGTTATCTGTGAGAGGGGTGGTACTACCCCGGAGGAGCCGACTCATTTATGCTGAAACCAAAAATAGCTTCAGTGGGGCTCTACCACCTACAAAAGCTTATAATCCCTCTTCGATAAATTAGCTATTTAACACTAAAATAATTCTTCAAATCGGATCAGTAGTTCCTGAGATTAGCGCGTTCGAGCAAACAAACTCTTCAGTTTTCTAATATTAGTATAGAAATAGTTATGGGGTCTACCAGTCTTCAAATCAGAACACAGTACCGCTAGCAATATTGCTTTACGATAGAAATAGAAGAAAGATGCTGAACTAACTATCTCTAATTATATCCTTGAGTTGCACAAGGGCAACAGTGTTGTATGTTTCTCCATATTCTGGATGGAGTACGTAATTCCGTACGCGTCGACCTGGCGCTTCCCAATCTTCACCAATAAGTACTCTAGAATTCTTCCTGAAATAAGGATTATATCATAAAAAAAGGTTCATAAAGATTATGTTTGAACAAGCTGTATTTTTTTTTCAAATCAAAATATCCTTTATTTAATTTAGGCCCTGAGAAGCACTTACGAACGTCAAAGCTGCGACCGGTTCGGAAAACAACCCAGTCATCCAGAAGAACCGGCAACATACTCGATTTGGTTTATCTCTTCATGATATATATTTTTACAAAACATACTTAAGTAAATTAGTTTTTAGTGGATGTACAGAGAGGAGTGTTATTTCCAGACGTCACAATTGTTCACATATTGATCCACCCTGCAATAGCCTTCACATATGAAAACCCGCTTGACATGGTTCTTGAACTCACTATCCGGCAAATGGGTAATGTGCTTTGGGACTTTGTTATAAAACCTAACACTAGTACCTAAAAACTGTTGTTATTGGTGTTAGTGAGCCTGAAGCATGTAATGACAAACTTGTTGCAGTTTCTAGTATTTAAATTATGTTGATCTTTTACTTGATCCAGCATATCTAAGTTTTTGCGAACATACATTGAATTATCAAGAATATATTGGGAGGGCAGAGTTAAGATACCGAATTCCTTAAACTTAGTCTTTAATGATTGGCGAAGCCCTATATTATAAATTGCTCGAAATAACTAGTTTCGGAAGAAGCCAAACCTGAACTCTGTATTTTTGTATGTGGTAGAGACACGTTGAAGATATTATTGGTTTTAGCATGGATTCAATTATCCAATAATTGATCATTCCAGTACTTTTAAACCAATATTTGTATTGAACAATAAACTTATTTATTAACTACAAATGTTATTAAAACCTCTGATTATATTTTAACGTCTATACAATAAAATTTGTAACGTTTCACAATGAATTATCTTTGAAGATATTCGCGTAGGTGGTGGAGCCACGTTGAAGCTATTACTGGTTTCAGCATGAATGGGTCAGCTTACCCGGGTTATTACTACCCTCTCACAAAAAACCGACGTGAAGTAACAGTGCTCGCATTGTTGCTTTTCATTCGGTTAGTGAGAGTGCCGGAGGCCTACCGTCCCTACCCTTGACCCTGTCTCCTCCCCTCCCCCTTTCCCCTACACCCAAACACAGACTGGCAACGCACTCGCGACTCTCCTGGTATTGCAAGTGTCTATGGCCGAAGGTGATCACTTAACATCAGGTGACCCATCTGTGCGTTTGTTTCTTATGACATTAAAAAAAAACTAATTTTATAATGCTGAAAAGTGTGTGTTGTTTGAGCACGCTAATTCTCAGTAATTACTGGTCCGACCTGAAAAAATATTTCAGTATTAAATAGCTCATTTATTGAGGAATGCTATAGGCTACATCGTCACGCTAAGGACGTGGCGTGATTTCTTTGAACAAACCCTCGACAAAAATAAAGAAAAAATGGTGTTAAAATACCAATATAATAAAAAAAAAGAAAAACAAATACAGATACTATTAAGCTATGAAAATTAAACTATACGAATTGTCAGATTTACCTATTACTTGACTCTTTGTTAATTTCTCAAGTAGTCAAGTGTTATTGTGTTATTTTACCTACCATCATCAGGCGACGTGTTGCAGAAAATTATTAAATACATAGCTGCTACACGATATCTCCCTATTCCATAAGCCATACATAGGACCGACATTAGTAATATATTTGTACCTGAATTGTCGATTTGATATCGGACCAACATCAGCAGCCGGAGCTATCACGAACTCCTTATGTATTAAAACAACCATCATAACAGCCCGTGTTTCACCTATTTCGCCGTCTGTAAACGTAAAATCTGTAGAACCTGGGCAACCTAGCCTAGCTCGGTTCTTTAAAAACATTTTTGAATTAAAATAAACTGTTAGGTTTGCCTCACAAAATTAGCACAATTTTACAAAAAAAATATATATATATATATCTCTTCCGCTGTCTCTCGGATCCGAACTGGAGTTACACGGATTTTCGAAGCAACCGATTTCCATCTGAAGTATTTTTGTTTAATTTGATTTATATTTTTTCTATGCCTGAAATCTCCATTAAAAAAAGTTTTCCATAAATAAAATCTAGCTAAATCGATTTATCGCCCCCGAAACTACCTACATAGTAAGTTTCACGGAAATAGATGACGCCGTTTCCGAGATCCTGAATATATACAAATATAAAAAATATACAAGAATTGCTCATTTAAAGGTATTAGATAGATGATAGATACATGAAACGATAGATGCCTAAGGTTGTGCGCGCATCACGTAAATACTACTGGATAGATTCCTATCAATTTATTTTGTATTCCTCATTTGACATCTGATTCTTATGTAAGAAGTATATTATCATGACAGCTTCATCTATATCAATACACTAGCGGTCCCTGCGGACGTTGTCCTGTGTTGATAATTTAAAAAAAAATCCTAAATGCCAACCGCAGCGCCACCTACCGGGTCCAATTGTGAATCTAAACCATTTTCGGATGCACTGAAACACGCACATAAAATTTCATTAAAATCGGTTCAGCCCTTTAGAAGTTCAGTGACATACACACGTACAGAAGAAATCTATACTAATATTTTTTTTTTTTAACTTTATTTTTGGCAATCAATCTTTCCGATTATTACTGCCATTGTCACGTAGTCAATAATATCACAAACTTCATGTGATCATTCCAATATCAAGCATCGTGTGAAACCATATTCTAACAAGTTGGTGGATCCCTTGCTAGAACCTTCCAGGGAGTTTTTGTGGCATCTCAGAATTTCATGCTCCGTGTTATTATTTTCCATTCACTTCACTTATGCATAATAAACTAACTATATTACGTAAAACACCACCAAATTTACACAATATATAGTCAAATAACACAAGATTATGAATAAAATATAAAATCCACTACATGACAGACTAAAATCCCGCCAAAAACTCTATACTAATATTATAAAGAGATATAGTTTGTGACGTTGTAGGGGGTAATCTCACGAACTACTGGTCCGCTTTGAAAAATTCCTTCAATGTTATGTAGCTCATTTATCGAGGATGGTTATAAGGATGGCTATAATATCATCGCGCTAAGACCAATAGGAGCGGAGCACCAATGAAGAATATTTCAAAATCGGGGATTTTTTTTCTCTTGAGAGCTTACGCTGCGTGTTAGCATTAGTCCAAACTAACTATTCCACGCGAACGAAGTCGCGGATAGAGGCTAGTTTATTAATAAAGATATAATAAGGATGTAAGTGTAACGTGTGGTTACCAGATTAGGCCCCCCTCGGCAGCGGTTCAAGCCTAGGTCCGTTCCCTCCGCGTGGAGCCCTTGAGTACGCTGCTTACACGATACAGCGACACAAAACCTTACATCACTGCTACACATCACACACATCACCTATACACACGTACACGCTTACACGCTGTTTTTCTTTTTCAGAGAGATAAACGATAAAGAGTTCTGCCTTTATTTTTCCCTATCCTATATAGTTTAGAGTTTTTTTTCGGACAAAAAATACATATAGAAGTTGTTGAGGCACGCATTCTTGGTACACATGCATGTTCCAATAACTCATATACGTATATCTAGATAGCTTAGCTTAGGTTAGCTTAAACAGGTCGCGATTTTTGCACAGAACAGGCAACAGCCCAAGCCGAGGTGTGCCGTGCATCCTTAAGTTAGTCGCCCAAACATCCCAAATCGGGTGAGTGTCTTCAGCGCTCGCCTCAATAGTTCGGTGAAGCTGTAAATACCTTTCCAGGTCAACAGCGTTTTAACAAAATGCATATTTTAAATATTTATTGTATCGTGTGTGTATTTTTTAGATTTTGTGTGAAAAAAAATTGTATCAGATGCCTTGGAATAAGTAATAGAATACATTTCAATTATTTTTAGAAATATCTGTTTAGTTGTTTAAACACACATCACTGCGAAATTACTGCGTTCATGACAAAAACTTAGTAGGAACGTATTTTTTAATATTGTCTCTGTGTATTAGGTAATGCATACGTACAGTGCAGGTAATAAAGTATGCCACACCACGGATAACTCGTGATGGGAACATCACCGGTTGTTACTTCTAGTTCATGATCAACCCCGCAGTTTATTAAGTCCAACTCCACAGCTACTAATGATGTCACTGAAATATTGACAATGCGGTTAAAGGGTTATGTAGTATGAAAACTATATCTACTTTAGCATAAACAATTGTGTTGTTATAATGAGCAAACTCCAATTTGAAACGTTCATAAGTTTTTTTTACATCTTTTTTAAGATCTTTATATTTTTTGTACATGAAAATTGGCAAGATATTAAAAAAATGCTAAGAATCTTATGAACGGCTATCTTAGGACCTTGTTCATGTTGTATAAAATCTTAAGATTGTTTCCAGATCTTACGTGATGGATTAAAATTGGATTTGGGTAATTTTGAAATGTAATAATTCATAGTTATATTTTAGATATGATTATTCATGATTAGCATCCGGCCGCGACTTCGTTCGCGTGGAATACTTACTTTGGGCTATTTGGATGTTATCGTTTATATTAGGGTGTTATCGTTATAACACGCAGCGGAAGCTCGCAAGAAGAAAAAAGTCTCCGATTTTTAAACATTCCTTATTGGTGCTCCGCTCCTATTGGTTTTAGCGTGGTGATATGTAGTCTATAACCTTTCTCGATAAATTAGCTATATAACACTGAAAGAAATTTTTAAATTGAACCAGTAGTTTCTGAGATTACCTCTTACAACGTCACAAACTCACAACATCACAAATTCACAAACTCTACCTCTTTATAAGATTACTAGCCTCTGCCCGCGACTTCGTTCGCGTGGAACAGATACTTTGGAATAACGCTAACACGCAGCGAAGCTCTCAAGAGGAAAAAATCCCTGATTTTTAAACATTTCTGATTGGAGTTATACTCCTATTGGTCTTAGCCTGATGATATATAGCCTATAATCATCCTCGATAAATGAGCTATATAACATTGAAAGAATTTTTCAAATCGAACCAGTAGTTTCTGAGATTACCCCCCACAATGTCACAAACTCATAAACTTTACCTCTTCATAATATTAGTATATACAGTATAGATGAGTGCTCCGCTCCTATTGCTCTAAACATGATGAAGGGGCCATGATGCCAACAAATACTCTGCAAATTAAATAAATCTTTATATAAAGTTATGTCACAACCAGAGGCGTTGCCGGATGGTATTCGCGGTGCCTTTCGGCGTTTCGGAGTAATAATCAGCAAAGATCACGAATCTTGTATAAACACAGACGAAGTCCCGCGCGATTGCTAGTTATCTATACTAATATTATAAAGAGGTAAAGTTTGTGACGTTACGACGTTGTAGGGGGTAATCTCAGGAACTACTACTGGTTCGATTAAAAAAAGTCTTCCAATGTTATACAGCTTATTTATCGAGAATGGTTATAGGCTATATATCATCACGTTAAGACCAATAGGAGCTGATTACCGATGAAGAATGTTTAAAAATCGGGGTTTATTTTCCTCTTGAGAGCTTCCGCTGCGCGTTAGCATTAGCCCAAGGCAACTATTCCACACGAACGAAGGTAGGTGTAGGTCGCGGGTAGAGAATAGTTTTTAGTATTCGCGAAGGTTTTTCGGAGTAATCATTAGCAAAGATCACGAGTCTTTTATAAGCTCAGACCAAGTCCCAGGCGACTGCTAGTTATATTTAATATTAATACAGCGTTATTGTCCATGTGATAACCGTAATAGGAAATCGGTGTAGTCTTGGCTTACACTTTTTTTTTTTTTTTTTTTTAACGTGGGGAATTCTCTTATGGATACCCACCCTCCCGGGGGAGAGGATGAGTTATGTCCGACTCGCAAGGACTAAAACCCCACGGTGTACCGACAGACCGTGATGTTGGGGCGGTAAGGGATCGTTCTTCGCTATTCCCCTTGAATAGCCGCCCCAACGGTCCACCCGGCGGAAGGTTGCCGCCGGGCTCCCACCTTTAGAGAGGCAGCTGGGTACACGCCAGCTGCCCCCCCGTCCGCCGGACCTATGCAATGAGGGGATGAGCCCTCCGACTACATCCCCTCAGGTCCGGCTACGGGGGCAAGAGGAGTTGGGCAAAGCGCCGCCTCCTCCTGCCGGTCCTCCGCTGGCGAAGACGGCCACTGAGGGGGTCCGCCTCGCAGGCCCTCTCCGCTGCCTCCTTTTGCGAGATGACTTCCTCACAAAAGGAGGCCACTGCTCGCCACGCCTGTTCGCTGCCGAGCATGGACGAGACCACGCTCGGCAGCGACAAATCCTCTCCTACCACCGCCACCAGAGTGCGGCGCTCCACCTCCCACGCAGCACACTCAGAGAGAGTGTGCTTCGCGGTATCTTCCTCAGCACCGCACTCATGGCAGGCGGCGGTCGGCTCCCTGCGAGCGATCCGGTGCAGGTACCACCCGAAACAACCGTGTCCGGTCAGCACCTGCACCAGCCTGAACGACAGGGAGCCCCATCTCCTCCCAATCCGCTCCCGCAGAACCGGGCGGACGGCGTCGACGGTGTGCCTCCCGAAGCGCGCGTCCGCCAGGTCCTGCATCCACCTCCCTATAGTCCCCTCCCGCAACTCCCGCCTTTTAACTTCTATCTCCCTGGGAGCCGGAGGCTCCCCACTACGCCTCCTCGCTGCCGTGAATTTATACACGGCAGCGAGCACCCCAGCTTCCAGCTTCCAGGGAAGGGAACCGGCGAGCGTAAAGGCCGCCGCCGATGACACCGTCCGGTATGCCCGGATAGCCCTCAGTGCCACCATACGCTGCGTACTGCGCAGCGCGCGCACGTTGGTGGCACCGAGGGCATCAGCCCATACCGGTGCCCCGTAGGCGGCCATCGACCACACGACTCCCATGAAGAGTCGACGGCACCCGGCACCCGGCCCTCCTACATTGGGGAGCAACCGGCCGAGTGCCGCCGCAGCTCCAGCAATTCGCGGTCCGAGCCCCGCAAAATGGGGCTCGAAACGCCAGCGTCCGTCCAGGGTGAGGCCCAAGTATTTCATTTGGGCCCCCACCCTGATCCGGACGCCCTCCACCATTATGTGGGCCCCAGGTGGTGGCCCCCGCCGAGGCCCATGAAAAAGTATGGCCTCGGTCTTCTCGAGGGCCACCCTGAGGCCCAACCTCCTTATGCGCCTGACCACGAGAGTTGTGGCCATCGTCGCCAGGCGCTCCACTTCCCTCCATTCGCCCCCCCGGGCTACGACTAGGGTGTCGTCTGCGTAACAGATTAGACGCGCTCCATACGGGAGCACGCCGCGGAGCACCCAGTCGTAGCCCATGTTCCACAGGAGCGGCCCCAGGACCGACCCCTGTGGAACGCCCCGCCTTGTAGCCCGCCGGACCATCCGCCCGTCGCCGTCGACGTAGGCGACTTCCCTGTCCTCCAGGTACGCCTCCAACAGCCGCCGCAGGTACGGAGGCAGGAAATAGCCCGCGGGGAGCGTCATGTGTACTGCACCAAGCCCCCCCAATTTCGTCTCACCTCTCCGACCTTAATGGCCTCCGCCTTGCATTCGGCCTTTGCCGCCTCGACCGCCAATACCTCCTCCCCGGACACCGAGTCGTCAAGACCGACGATTCGGATGTCCACCTTTTTAGTGGGGATGGCAACCGTGGCAACTCCGGCCAGCACCACCTCGAGCTTCCGGGCCAGTTCAGCGGCCTTCTCTTTGTTCTGGCCCGGCAGCTCGATTTTGCGGGCCCCCGTGGCCGTCGGCCTAACTCGCACGTCGCCGATGCCCATATCGGGCAGGGCGATGTGCTCACGCGCCTTCATCATTACCTCCCTGTAGCCCAGCCCATTGCTGGCTGCGGTGTCCTGTAGAGTTACAATAACCGCAGCCGATTGGGGGACGGGAGGCAATTTCGGCCTGGCAGGTGGGGCCGTAGGGGCCGCAATTGGGGCCTTTGTTACCGCAACCTGGGCCTTGGCGGCCTTTTTCTTGCGGCCCACAACTGTGGACCACGCCGCACCGTCCGTCGCCACCACCGGGGTCGGCAGCTCGGCCCAGTCCATGCCCAACGGGGCTACTGCTGGGGCTGGAGGCGCCTTTACGACCGGCTTCACCGCGCCATTCCCTTCGCTCCTCCTCTTGTCTCCAGCCAGGGACGGACGAAGGGACGGCTCTGGAGGGAGACGCCTCTCCAGATTCTCCACACGTGCGTTCAGCATATTGCCGTACGACGTGCGGAGAGTATCGACCGCCACGGTGAGGGCCTGCCGCCACTCAGGCTCAGCCAGTGCCTGCCTCTTAGCGTTTGCCTCCTTCCGCCACGCTGAGACGTCCGCATTCAGGTCGTCAACCTGTCGGCGGAGGTTCTTTACCTCCCTTTGCAGCTTCTTATTCTCCTCCCCCTCAGTTCGCTCCACCAACGATTCGATGACCTCCTGTAGGTTCCTGGCAGCGGCTTTAAACGCCCCCCTGCAAGGGCCCGCCAGGTTTTTCGACTTTCTCACTGTCTCGTAGATACGTGTGATCTGCGAGCCAGCGAGCGCCTTCAACCTCTGGGCGTCTAAGACGTCCACGTCCACCCCCTCTGACTCCACCTCGGAACTAGGCAAAGAGCCAGCAGCTGAGCCGGCAACCGAAACCACTGCGGAGCTAGCGGCAGAGCCGGGAACCGACTCCACATTAGTCACGCCACCAGCCAAGGCCCCCCATTACCCCCCGACCACTCCCACGCATCCGCGCAGACCCCCTGCCGCGCGTGCTCACTTTTGGAGCCGCCCCGTCCTCCACCTCCGTGTCAGAGGAGTCGACAATCTTCCCCATCCCGCTAACACTCCTAAGCCTGGTTTTCAACTCCTTTTCGCACTCATGGTACACTGGTGACCAAAAGGTCACACAGTGACTAAGAGGCAGTAATTCAAAGTCCAACAGACACGCCAAATCCAAACAAACAACAAGAAAACAGTCCAAAAAACGAAGCCAAGTCAAAAATAAGAAAATCCACGCCAAAGTCCTAAAACAAGCCAAGTCAGGGTCTGAAACTAGTTCATCAAACCGTAAGCAAGACAGGTCAGTAATAAAATCCACAAGACAACACCAGAAACCACCCATAAACAACTCAGAACCAACGCAGGTAACTTAACTTATTCGTAAGTGTACCTACCCTACCGCGACCCTAACGACACGGAGCGAGCGCAAACACGTCCGTCTCGCTAGAATGCCGCGAGTGACTCTTACACTTACTTCATAGGAAATTTATATCGTTTAAAGCCGATTATGAAAATGGATACATACCTTTACATATAACAATAAATAAATTTAATAACATATTGCTTTAACAACTCCAATTATCAAATGAGTTAAATTTTTATTAAAGTTTCCAGTGTACTGAAAATATGTAGTTTAAAACAGATATGTTTATTACAACTTTGTTTGTATACAAGTGATATTAAAACAAAACATTTGTTTCAAACGGATATTATATACTGTTGTTTGTTTTTGAAAGTGTAAATAATCAGTTCAATTATCCAATAATTGATCATTCCAGTACTTTTTTTTTTACTTTTACTTGTACTTTTTGGGGTGTAAGGGATGTCGAGTAACATCCTAAGACTTGAGACACCCAAGCCAACCTCACCTGCACGTGGTGCACCCCGCTGATCAACGAACGAGGCAATGGCGATAGCGGGGTGGTAGGGTTTAACAGCCCGACTGGGTCGCAACCATTATGTATATGGCGAAAAAGCCCGTCATAGTGACTCGCTTCTGCGCGTCGCGTTTCGGGATCAGCCTGTGCATATCCAGTACCAGGTGACTTTCGTCATTATGGCCGGCATGACAGCGGCGACCGACGATGGATGATCTGTCTCTCGGTGGTCGCCACTGTTTTTGGATTGTACTATGCTTACCATCAGGTATAGTGCAGTCACTTTGTCGTGCTACAATAAAAAAAAAAAAAACTAAACCAATATTTGTATTGAACAATAAACTTATTTATTAACTACAAATGTTATTAAAACCTCTGATTATATTTTAACGTCTATACAATAAAATTTGTAACGTTTCAAAATGAATTATCTTTGAAGATTTTCGCGTAGATGGTGGAGCCACGTTGAAGCTATTACTGGTTTCAGCATGAATGGGTCAGCTCGTCCGGGGTAGTACCACCCGACCCACAGAAAACCGATGAGAAGTAACAGTGCTTGCATTGTTGCGTTTCGTACGGTCAGTGAGAGTGCCGGAGATTCACTTCCCCTTCCCCTCACTTGTCCTCTCCCTTCCACTTCCCTCTTCTCTCCTTACCCCATCCCTCTAAACACAGGCTTACTTACGACCCCTCTGGTGTTGCTGGTGTCTATGGACGGCGGTGATCACTTAAAATCCTGGTGACCTGCCTCTCCGTTTGCCTCCTATATAATATATAAAAAAAAGAAAATAATAGGAGTGTAAATTTGAAACGATGATCATTTGTGTTTGCAAACCACGTCGATAGATACAGAATCCAATCGTTGTGAATAATATCTTGGTTTCGGTGCAGAATAATATCGTGATGACAAACATGGTTGTAATTTTTTTTGTAGTCCAATCTGGTAATTTTATTTTTTCGAAAAATTTCATAAAATATTTTAATTAAGTTTTTTGGTAATTTATAAATTTTAATATAGTTAGTATACTTTTTGTACATCATCGGCTAAGAGCAATAGGACCGCAGCACTAATGAAGAATGTTTCAAAATCAGAGTTTTGTCCTCTTGAGAGTTTCCGATGCGTGTTAACGTTAGCCTAAAATAACTATTCCACGCAGACTAAGTCGCGGGCTGAGGCTAGTCTATTAGTAAAAGTCTCGTTGAAATTGGTTCAAACGTTATGGAGTTCTTTTAATTATGTCTGAAATCTTAAATCAAAATAAGATTAAATTTTATATTCCATTCTATGAATAAAAAAAAACACAATTTGTATCATAAAAATATTTAATATCACAATTCAAATACTTTATTACTGGTTATTTCCTTTAAGACAATACATGATATATTAACAAAAGAGTATAATTGACTACATACACGAGTTACTAATCTATCGTTCTGCTGTGGTAGATATAGCTCGTACAAGGTTTGATACAAGCTCTTTCCTATGCTGTCATCACATTAGCAGAATTTTTGTTATTTTTGACTATGCCTCCCCCTTTCTTAGCAAAAGTAAGCAAATTCCTGTTTCTTGTACGTACGAAATATTGAAATAATTATTACAAAGTCACAAGGTTTTTTACTAGTTAATTAAAAAATTAAATAAACATATATTGCTGACGTAATCGTCTATGGTACTCGCATACCTGCGTGTATCGTCACGAAGTTTTGTCTATGGTCACACTAAATGCAGATGTGGGAAGACATTATCGTCATGCGTTACGAACTAACGGACTGCGTGACGATAGACGCAGCACGATAACTCGGCTGGCGCACACACATTAAAGTAGTTTAGCGGATGCTAATGTCGACTCATTGGAAAGACACAGGTGTGGTAACGTATAATCTATGCTTTTATCGAAATGATTTTTAGCGTTAATTTTAGCGCGACAAATATTCGAAGCTTCGTTTCGCAGATATGAGAGTAGCATTACAGACGTCCCCTTGATATCAAAGATAAGCAAATCTAGATCCCCCCCTTTGATGTTTATATAATATTTGACAACTCTTTAGTATATACATTTAATATATCCAAGACGCAATATTGTAGGCTAGTTTCCCTTTTAAAAAGAAATGGTCGGTACCATTGACCGAAAATGGTGGCGAAGCTAAGTGTTTTTTCACTAAGAATGTTTTCAATTTTATTCATTTTAGTATATATTGCACTTAGAAGTATTTTAATATTCTTCTTATATTGCAATTACTGGCTTGGCGTAATAAAAAAAATCTTAGACCATAGTACCACCGTATCCGTATCTGTATCCAATTGTCGATTGATACTGAATTGATTGAATGAAAAAAATTATATCTATAAGTTTCGTCTTTACGTGTGTATGTGATTCAACTTCTCCCAAGTGGGTGGACAGATTTTGATGACATTTTGTGTGTTCAAGTGGATTGAAGAATGCTTTAGATTCACAATTGGAGATAGTAGGTGGCGCTGCGATTGACTTCTAGGATTTTTTTTATTATCAAGACAGGAGATCGTCCATCTGTCCCGGTAGTTACACACATAACGATTTAATGCAACGAACTCGCGGGTAGTTGCTAGTTATATTTTACTATTCATGAAACCTATAGATAACTAGGCAGAGACAACACAGCTAAGTATATCTGCCCCTCCTGTTTTTCAATTGATTTTCTTTATTTTTTTTTAATGTACGTAACTGTTTCGTGTCTGCCTAATTATGTATAGGTGTGGTTATATATACCTACTCACAGAATTAGACTATAAATACTGTACGTTGTATTAAATCATAAAGCAGCAATAAATTAATAAAAACCATGTAAGTCAATATTTATTTTGGTCATCGCAGCTTATTGATAATACTTAAAAACTATATAAATCCTCTGTCAACGCAATGCACTACGTTGTTAGCTTCTCTCAATCTACCCTCCTTTGTTTTAAAAGGTCCTATTTGCCACACGTCGTCTATGTTGAGTTTCTCTTCACCCTAAAACAATGATTTCTTTTGAAGTCAAATTATTTTTATCATGAGCATTGTCTTAGATATTAGACAACCAATCTTTAAGTAGATTACTACTGTCAATGTCGATTAGGTTATATAATGTTACAAGTTTCTTTCGATCACTTTAATGAACCAACGAAATGGTGGCCGTCTTGTCAGAAATTTCTAGGGAGTTTTTGTGACAAGTCAAAATCCATGCTCCGTGATATTAGTTCCTATCCACTTCACTTGTGCACTATAACCAAACTATATTACGTAAAACACTACCAATATACAAAATATAGAGCCAAATAACACAAGATTATGAATAAAATATAAAGTCTACTACATGGCGTTCCGTAAGAACTAAAAACTCTATTTAGCGTTATTGGTAGAGTGCAAAAAGCAGGTATTCATTGCAATGAATAAGCAATGTGCAGATTTACTAACGTCATCTGTTGAAGTGCCTCAGTTTATGCAACTTTTAAGGTCTGAGCATACGCTGATAGGAGCTGTATTCTGTCATTTCTACCGTGACCCAATAACAACCTGATAGGTTAGGTTAAGTTGAATCTATGACAAATATAAACTTTTAATCTCTCATGTTAATGAAGCAACTCAGTTTATCTGCAGATTAGCTAGGCAATATGCAGATTAACGATGTTCAGACTTTGGCGGTAATATCTAAACCGATGGTGATTAATTAATAATATTAGACGTTTCTAAGATCTTACACTCTTCGTTGCTTGATTCTGTGAATGCTTATACATTTCTTATTCAATCGAATAAATTATTTGTTTCACAAAATACCTACATATCGTCCTTGTTAACATCAGAAATGTTGACTTTCAGTTTCAAAATTCGATATTGAATGACATTTCACGTCAAAACCTTATTTTAGCAACAAAAAAAGAAATTATTATTGCAATTTCTCTGACTCTAGATTAAAAATTTCGTTATCAACCGCCTACAATTTAAACTGACAGCTCAACAAGCGTAAGTGGGGTGTCGAATGGGGTGTAAGGGGTGTCGAATAACATCTTAAGACTTGAGACACCCAAGCCAACCTCACCTGCACGTGGTGCACCCTGCTGATCAACGAACGAGGCAATGGCGATAGCGGGGTGGTAGGGTTTTACAGCCCGACTGGGTCGCAACCACCATGCATATGGCGAAAAAGCCTGTCATAGTGACTCGCTTCTGCGCGTCGCGTTTCGGGATCAGCCTGTGCATATCCAGTATCGGGTGACTTTCGTCATTATGGCCGGCATGACAGCGGCGACCGGCGATGGATAATCTGTCTCACGGTGGTTGCCGATGTTTTTGGATTGTACTATGCTTAACATCAGGCTTAGTGCAATCACTTTGTCGTGCTTCTATAAAAAAAAAGCGCATTGTTGGATACTGATTTAACTGAAAGTTATTATAAATAGCAATTAACATACCTTCATCTCCATATTTACCGCGTCCTCCGGAGCCAATATAATAAATGGCGTCGACTCAAAACTAAATGCAAGTCCAAAGAAGGAGTACTTCTTCACTTCTTCCATAAACAATTCCCTAGAGTAGACCACATTCGGATCACTACCCAAATCTTTAATCTGTGCCGACAGGACATCATAATAATACTGCATTAGATCATCATAGTGTTTAATCCGAAGATCTTGGGAAGTACAGGCGTATATCACAAAAGATATATCTAACACCGGTGACGCACACCTGGTTAATTGGAAGTCTAAGATTTTAGCGTCAATTGGTATATCGTCTACATATTTATATAAAAAATTATTAGTCCAAGAATCCCCGTGAGATATAACACCAGTTTTTAAAGTATTCGTTGCTGCATCGATCATGTCATTATACCGTTCAGGTACTGCGAACTCTTTGATTTTCTCTACGTAAATGGAATTTGGATACTCTTTCTCTACTGCGTCTATAGCTATACCGGATATTCTATTCCAGAACCTCTGATACCAGTCCCGGAGGCGGTCGTGGTAGTAATTTTCGAAGATCGCGTTCCTTATCGTTTCAAACTCCTCAGGGTTTTGGTCTTTCATCGCGAATGATAGAGCGTGAAATTGCGCGAGGACCTTAAGGGTTACTTTGCAATGATTATAGTCAATTCCTTCCTGCCTTACTGCACTACCAAAGTTTTCCAAAAACGCATCTTCTAGACAAAGTACATCATTGATTCCATCAGTATGGGACAAAAACAACTTTACGTATTTATCAAAGGGATCTCTCATGTTCTTACTGGATTGGAATTTTAGTAATGCCGGTAATACAATCTCGTAGAAATTAATTTCGTTTTCGAAGAATTCATGACTTTTGAACGTGAGACGTCTGGAGGCGCTCTTGGGTATGTTTTTAAGTATGACTTGCACATATTTCGGTGTACCATCCTGGGTAGTTCCGTGAATTTTGATTCGTATTAATTCGCTAAGATAAGAATCTCCTTTTCCTGTATCGCTGACATACTGAAAATAATATGAAGTTTCTACATTGGTTTGAACTTATGTCAAACAAATTAGTAGTCGTGGTGGTCTAGTGGTTTGATGTCCGCAGGTTCGATCCCCGGCATGTTCCAATAAATTCTTTGGAGTTTGCGTACTAAATAAACTAAATAGGTAAAACTATCGGCTAACGGTGAAAAAAAAACATTACGGGAAACCTGAACCTGAAAAATGTTCTTATAGTACTAACAAGAAGCATAAAACTGGATTTCTCAGAGTATGAAACCGCCAATCGCCTTTGGGAAGAGGCCTATGGCCTTTCCGTGGGGCTTTTACAGACTGATATTATGACGATAAACTGATAAATAGAATTAACCAGTGCTTAGATCGCCAATTCACTGTATCTGATGGTAACCGCATTATAATCCGAAAAGAAAGGCGACCCCAGAGATCTACTCCATCCATCGATCCACCGTCAGCTGATTTTGAAATCACTATTTTTTCACACAAGTGACTATTTTTTTTTTACTGCGTACATTTACCGTGAATTATCATGATAAGTTTGTTACCATATGTGTGGTGGATGCGTATATTCGCTCTACATGTACCCACATGATACTCTGATATACTGGCAATCGTTTCGAAACTAACCTTGTGTTAGTTTTAAATGTATTGTTAGCTAAAATAATAGAAGTATTTCTGTTTTTTAAATTTGTAAAACTTACCTCCCAATGTGTAAATGTTATGGATTCCTTAAACCAATTTGTCAGAGCTGTGCTTAATTTCTCATTCGTCAACACTGGAGATACATTGGTTAATGTGCTGAAATCTTCTCCAGACATCTTGTTTTATATGTGAAATATAACATTTTGTTATTGAAATAAACTGTTCTCAGTTTGCATATTATAGTAACCAGAAAAATTAGAGTGTATGGGGAAAATTGTTTGTTAGTAATATAGAATGATATATGTAACTACAATTGTAATATAAGGGGTAAAATTTAGGGGTGTAAGGGGTGTCGAGTAACATCTTAAGACTTGAGACACCCAAGCCAACCTCACCTGCACGCGGTGCACCCTGCTGAATAACAAACAAGGCAATGGCGAAAGCGGAGTGGTAGGGTTTTACAGCCCGACGGGGTCGTAACCACCATACATATGGCGAAAAAGCCCATCATAGTGACTCGCTTCTGCGCGTCGCGTTTCGGGATCAGCCTGTGCATATCCAGTACCGGGTGACTTTCGTCATTATGGCCGGCATGACAGCGGCGACCGGCGATGAATAATCTGTCTCTCGGTGGTTGCCGATGTTTTTGGATTGTACTATGCTTAACATCAGGCATAGTGCAGTCATAATGTCGTGCTTCGATAAAAAAAAAAAGATAGTGTAAATATCAAATCTGACAAATATTTAAAGAGATAAAAACAATTATATATTTATAATTATATATTAAAAATATATATTGTTAATTATATATTACAGTTATCTATATATGTTCAATACACTCGTTTTAGACTATCAATTATTTTATTAATCCTTTGCTGTTTTATTCATCTGTGCACTGGTTTTGAAAGATCCAGATCTTAAAATGGCAGATGATGTTATTTAAGTATATAGTCAATTTTGAATTGTAATGTTCAGGTTTTATTTTTGATAAGTTTTTGAATTTTCAATAAATCCAATATTTTCTTAAGCTTGTGCAACCAACAGTCTGTTATTTGCATCATAAGGTCTACATTTATTTGTATGCTTGTCAAACAAAGCAGGCGAGATACAATTAAATGTAAATTAGAAGAAAAATAAAATCTTTACAACATAATATATTTGGTACTATGAGCATTCAATAAAACTAATTATGAGGTTGTTATTCTAATACTTAATTTGATACATTATCTTTAAGATACTTAATCTAGGAAGATATGAATAATTAAATAAATGTTGGAATCTACTGTGTGACTGTATAGTTTACGGTTATCTTAGGTGAAGTATATTTTAAGACTACTAGACTAATAAATGTTATTTATGTAAAGATGGGATTTTGCAGTGGTTTGTTATGATCGCAATACTAAAATACTTAAGAGCAAAACTGTATTACAAATTTTAAACCTATACATTCTAAGAACAGACATGAGTTCTATGTAATATTCATGTTAATAAATTCATATAAAAAGGTTTTTCAGAGTCTATTTTTAAATCTTTCAGATTTTAAGAGCTAGATCATATCAAATAAAATTTACTCTTGAAGTGGCCCAAATTTCCAGAAACTTTTATTTATTTTTGAGATAGATATATTTACTAGGTGGTAGAGCCAGGCTGAAGCTATTACTGGCAGCAGCATGAATGGGTCATCTCGCCTGATGTATTACTACACGATCCACAGAAAACTGATGAGAAGGTACAGTGCTTGCATTGTTGTTTCGTTCGATCAGTAAGAGCCCTGGAGGCCCACCTCTCCTCACCTTCCCCCTCTCTTCTCCGCTTCACAGGCTGGCAACGCACTTGCGACTTTCCTGGTGTTGCAAGTATCTATGGATGGTGGTGTTCACTTAACATCAGGTGACCCACCTGTTCGTTTTTCTCTTATGATATAAAAAAAGATAGTCATTTTAAAAGAACATGTGTGTGAGTGCATTAAATGAAAAAGAGGCATTGAAGACCATTTTAATATAAATAATTCCAAATGTCAATATGTATAAAGGACAAATATTGCTGTAAGGAGACATTACTTGTTTGAGGTGAAGGGTTCTTATTCTGTTTTAGATAACTTTATAAAGGAATTTCGTAATTTATTTGTTTTTTTTTACCAGAAAATTTAGTCATTTATCATTTGGAAGATTGTTTTTTCTTGGAAAGGGGATATTTTCAAGGGCTCTGATTTAATCTCATTAGCAATAGACTTTGTATTTCGAATATACAGCAAAAAACATCAATCGAAAATGATAATCCAAAACTGGGAGACGCCTACCTATGGTCAAGGGTATTTGGATGCAATTTTAGCTATTATTATTCTAAGCCAGATTTATCTTTTTTTTAAATATTATTGCTATTCTTATATGACATTCCCATACATATTCATTGTGGTAAATTTAGTTATTTGGGATATTCATAGAATTTTGTTCTTTTGTTACTTAGTTGACACCTATTTTTTTTATTTTATGTTTGGCAACCAATCTTCTATGAGATTATTACTGCCATTGTCGAATAGGCAATGATATTACAAGTTTCTTGCGATCATTTTCAATTAAGTAACAAGATGGTGGCCGTCTTGTAGCAACTTTGCCGGGAGTGTTTGTGGTAAATCAGAATCCATGCTCTGTGTATTAATTCTGATCTATGTCACTTGTACACAATAACCAAATTATATTACATCAAACACTATCAATATTACAAGATATAGAGTACAAGATTATGGATAAAATATAAAGCACACTTCATTTTTTTTCGTAAAAAGAAATTAATATGAACTACTAATTCTTTTTAAATGGTA
This sequence comes from Antheraea mylitta, assembly GCA_014332785.1. NCBI lineage: Eukaryota > Metazoa > Arthropoda > Insecta > Lepidoptera > Saturniidae > Antheraea > Antheraea mylitta. The sequence continues at coordinate 1,832,142 of JACEII010000040.1, forward strand.
AAAATACTGCAATATTTTCAGCTGACTTTAATGAAACCTATATAACTAGAAAATTAAAATTTACTTTGTTGAATTATTTTCTAATTAATTTTAAAATTATTTACAGAAAAACTTACTGTGCCTTGTGATGTTTGCTCCGCTGCGTAGATAGCTTGAACTAATCTGGAAACATTCAAACATTAAATTATAGTTCCAAACATTAGCGAATTAAAGATTTATCCAGCTTCAAAATATTAGCAAACATTAATAGTTCGTTTTAAAAAATGAGAATCGTTGGTTGACCGATTTCATTTTATGAACAGAGACAAGGGCAATGACCTAAAAAATAGTTCATTTATATGGATCATAAAGATAACAAACTTACCGAGGAGTTTGTGCAGAGAAAAATGAATGAATTACTATGATTTTATCTGTTTATGAACATAATAAAGTAAATAACGTATATTTTATCGTTAAACTATTACTCGGGTAATAAAACTTAAGTCATATTAATGTTATTTTGTGATAAATCATCACACTCAGCCTGATGCCGCAACTTATATACATCAATACCGACTACGGATATTATCTTTATCTCAAAAGATACTGAATTATATGTGCGTTTTTTATTGATTTCTGTATAGACAATAACGACTATTAAATTTTGTAGTATTATTTGTTTACAAGTGAAACGTCAAATTGACATTTATGAAATGACGTTGGTAATATTTACGTCCGCAGAAATGACACACCTGGGTCTTATTCTCAATTCACAACACATATCATATTCCTTCTTTTTCTTCTATTTTATTTTTGGCAACCAGTCTTCTATTTAGTAGACCATTACTGCCATTGTCAAGTGAGTAACGATATTACAAGTTTATTGATATATCTGACGGTGGCCATCTTGTTAGAACTCTCTTGGGAGTTTTTGTGGTAAGTCAGAATCCATGCTCCGTGGTAATATTTCCGATCCACTTCTCTTGTGCACATTAACCGAACTATATTACGTAAAGCACCACCAACATTACACAGTATAGAGCCAAATAACAAGATTATGGATAAAATATAAAGACCACTACATGGCATTTCAAGATCCCACCAAAAACTCTATCATATTCCTGTTAACTTGAGTTTATTCACGGTAGGAAGAGAAAGGTTTATTTTAGTTAAACGGTAAAGTTTCGAAATTGTAGTTTAGATTATGAGTCATGGTTCTTACATTGAATCTATTTAAAGAGAACCAATTCTTCGGCATCACTATTACTAAATATTATAAATCAAAGTCCCCTGCCTCGTCTAGTCTGTCTGTATGTCTGTTCGCGATAAACGCAAAAACGGAAGATTAACAGATTTTCACGCGGTTTTCACTAGTAGGTAAAATGATTCATGCGGAAGGTTTGGGTATATTAATTTGTAAAGGTTTTTTTTATTGTCAGGGTGGGACAAAGTCCTCCGGGTTCGTTAGATTCTTATAACCATAATAGCAAATTGAATTACACTCTTATTCGTATAAGAAAAAAGACGAAAAAAGAGTTAAACAAAAGAGAGGAACTGGCGATATCTTAATAAAGTATTCTAATACATATATCCGTTACTCAGAATAGGAACCTTGCGACATTTTCGCTGTTTTGTGCATGGTGTGTAAATATATCCAATATGGGATTTAACCAAGAAAGCTCGCTACGAAAATCCTCTAAGCGATTCTTTCCGCCCACGGACAATTGATAGAAAGAGGGGACGGTTTGCCCGTCTCCCATCACCATCATCTGAGGGGATGGGCCTGGGGTTTGGCTGACGCGTGTAGGCAGCTGGAGTGTACTTAGTTTGTTTTCCTATTAGGACGGGTCCCACCGGTCACCTTTTCTCAGAGCTGACCGCTAGAGCGGCTTGATGATAACCTTGTTCGTTCCCATACCGCCCTGCTATAAACAGCGGCGGGTAACCCGTAGCGTTTTAGTAAGAGTCTCACACTACCCATTCTCTGCCTTCTCTCCCCCGGGAGGGTGGCGTACTCATGAGGATGTCCCCAAATTAATAAAAAGGGAAGCTAATTGCATATGTCTAATGAAAAAAATCAAAAAACATTTTGGTCGAGATTGTGAAGCTTTTCTATATTTGATGTAGTTTTCAGAAGAAAAGTTTTAGAAAATCCAGAAGTACTTTTGAAGCAAAATTTATTGATTTCTCGAAGGCAACAGAGCTACGAATTATAAAGTTGTAGGCTTAAAATTTCTGGGTTACAGAATGTTGTTGAAAGTATATATGTGACATGTTCACGTGGGCAATTTAAAAAATGATGTTGGTGGTTGATGGGTGCTTGTTGTAGTGGTTTTGAAGAAGTGAAAGAACTATTCCACTAAGATGTCGAGCATTTTAATACTTTGTTATCAGCTGCTATATTATGGGAACACGGTGGGAGACGACGTTATGCGTTTGATACGGGAAATCCATTCAAACATAAACATAAAATAAACAGGTGTATGTTAGAGACACCTGATAGGAGTAAAAGTTAAAGGAAACATTTTAATAGAAAAAATACAAAAAAAAAAACAACGTAACGCAGTGTTCCAAGGCGGTCACCCATCCAAGTACTGACCGCGCTCGACGTTGCTTAACTTTGTTGATCGGACGAGAAATACTTTTAGTTACACAAAAAAGATGCCGTTCAGAATTCTAATGCCCTGTTATAAAAAAACATAATTTCAAAAATGTCAAAAGCTTTCAGCTTTTGTAATTTTCCACTCTAATATCTTTTTAACAAACTAGCGGACCCGGCAGACGTTGTCTCGCTCTGATATACTGGCAAAAGCCGTAAGAAAATCCGTTCAGTAGTTTTTTAGTTTATCATGAACAGGCAGACAGACAGATAGATGTAGCATAGGAATTTGTTGTATAATATGATGATGTATATTTTCTATACGAAAAAAATACTACTTCTATACATAACAGTTTAACATCTCAATTGTTTATACTAGCGTCCTCTATGTGTATAGTGTGTTACAAGCACCAATTTAACTTAAGAAGTCGATCTGACACGAAACAATTACGTACATGTATAACAGATGTCGCTAAAATGAAACAAAGTATTGCTTTTGTAGTTTCCTATCGTATAATGTTTTAATCTATAAAGGTTAGTAGTCCGGTGAAGCTGTTAAGACCTTGCTGGGTCAATAGCGTAGACATCTCGAAAAAAAAAATCTATAAAGGCAGGCGCGAAATAGAAACTTTCAGCCACACGTCGAACAAACGCTTTTATGGAACGATGGATTTTGAATTATCGTCAATACGACAAAATCACTGCAGCGTTGAAAAGTCTGTACAAGTTAAAAAGTGCTGTGTTTGATAAAACCCAAAAATACTTTATTCGATTTAGGTCGTGAGAAGGTATTTATAAACGTTAAAATTATCATTGGTTCAGAAAACAACCAAGTAATCGAAAAAACCCGACGTGTAACTCTATCTGGTTTTTCTTTTATTCATACATTTTTTTTAGAAACATAAACAATTATATAGTTTTTAGTGGATGCACAGAGAGGGGCGTCATTTGCAGACGTCACCGTCGTTCATATATTGATTTACGCTTTAAACATTGCAATCCGTTTGACATGGTGCTTGAATTCATTATCCAGAATATAGGTAATGTGCTTTGGGAGTTTGTTATATCGTCTTATTGTAACAAATTAGAAAGATTATACTTATAAAATGAAAATACAAGCTATTTCTACTAAATGCATTTTGATATTGATCGTTTGTATGACGTAATGCAAATTCCTAGTTTTTTAATTTATTTAGTCGCACGTCAAAATGTTGCCGGTTTTTTTAATGTACGGCGAACAACTTATAGTAAGTATGTGTCTTCTCTAAAAAAACTATTAATAACTAAGTTAATAATCTTGTGATTATAAGTATATTATAATGGTATAAAAAAGTAATACATATATTTTAAATAATGAAACAATTATATTACAAAAACATTAGTCATTGGATTCACGCGGCATTTTTAAAATCATATTTGATGAATTTTGAACCACAAACTAGAGACATCGAATAAGTGCAGTTACGTTCTAAAATAAATTGAAAACCAAGGAATCAATTTAATTTCGATTATATAATTTTATATGGATAAAAATAAAAAAAATACAGTCGAATTGAGAACCTTCTCCTCTTTTTGAAGTCGGTTAAAAATAATAATATTCGTAAACATTACTGCTACACCCAATAAAAGAAAAAAATATATAAAATCGCTGGATACATTTTGATCAACTGCTTTTTTGGTTTTACTCTTTAGATACTTGGTCCTTATAGCTTAATTTAATATTAAGATTTTAAGAAAGTACATTTTTATAAGTACTACATCTTCAGCGATGTATGTTTTTTTTACACACATACATATATGTGGCAACAACTCATATAAGTATGAATACGTAGCTTAATTTAGGTTAGCTCAGATAGGTCACAAATTGCATGAATCAGTCAACTGCCCAAGCTGAGATGTTGTGAGACTAAGGTGGTGTCATCCTTAAGTTAGTTGTCAAAATAAAATCGACTGAGTGCCTTAAGCGCTCGCCTTAGTAGTCCGGTGAAGCTGTTAAGACCTTGCTAGGTCAATAGCGAAGTTAGTTCGATAAAAAAAAATTACGATGAGAAGTTAGAGAATATTATAATTATGTATATATTGGCGGCTATCAGTTACCCTTCTAAAATATGTACGTATGTTAACGTTGGCTAAATTACAGGATCCTTTGTAATGTTTATAAAAGGGAGAAACAAGTGTGTAAAATTCAACAATCATCTCTGTACGCACCAAAATACTCTGCATGTAAACTACAAAGAAGGTTGGTTACCTACTCACTGGGCTTCCGTCGCTACAATCAAGCTTTTGTCAAAGAAAACAAACTTATTTACTCATATACACTTTGCATACGGAGCCTTAATACAATCAAGTAAGGTATATATTATCTGTACAAGTCTGTTCTCGATGGTAAATAACTCGATGACTGCAAAGAGCAGACGTCATATCGCCCGAAGGCGTGAATCAAGGATTTTTCGCATCGTTTCGCGGCAAAAAAACAAAAGGTTTTCAGCTTAACGACCGTCTTATGGGGATGTGGCTTTTATGTAAGTACACGGACTTTTACAATAATGGAGGATATTGACATAAGCCTTTTGATTTATGTATGTACCGAATTTGTTATTTATTTAAGGTTTTCACTAAATAATCCTAATAACCTATACTAACACATACTCCTATAATACACTCATCAAAAAAGTCTAAGCAACATGTACAAATTTAAATTTTAGGATGGGTCTTCACATTATAACGTTGTATTTTATTTTTAAAATAATATCTTTAGGGTTCTATGATGTAAAAATAACAGCTGTTATCCTTATAAGCTCTTTTAATAACAGAAATGAACAATATTAGAGTATACTGTAGAAACTAAGATATATAAGAAACTAAACTTTTTTTTTACAAAATGAAATTTCTAAAGAAAATGTATTCATCGTGAAAGAATAGAACAATTTAATACAAAGTATGGTCTCCTCTGCTATTCAGAACTTGTCGGCAACGATTATTCATTGAATTAATGAGACTGTTTATGTCATCTTGCGGTATTCGCTCCCAATGGAATTGTAGCAAATCCTTCAGCTGTTGGGTTGTTGTCGCTCCGTCCAAGTCCTTCAAAACACGTCTCTGGAGCATGTCCCATGCGTGCTCGATGAGGTTGAGATCTGGCGATTGTGCAGGCCAGGGCAATACCCAGATGTTCTCCGTTGCAAAGTATTCACTGGTTCGCCAAGCTGTATGTGAACGCGCATTGTCATGCATTAACCTAAAATCGGAGCCAAAGGTTTGTGCAAATGGGTAGACATAAGGTCTAAGAATATCCTCAATGTAATTTTCAGCATTCATGTTTCCACTCACAAAAACGAGCTCAGTTCGCCTGTTCTTCATAATACCCGCCCATAACATAACTGTTGAGCCGCTGTATGGATGAACTTCCTGAACGCACCTGAGCCTTTCAGTATTTCCGGGCCGACGATACACTCGCACCCTTCTTGTATTAGGCTTAAACCCGAATCGCGACTCATCGGAAAACATAATTTTATGCCATTGTTCCTAGGTCCATGTTATGCGTTGTTTGCATCGAACAAGCTGGCTAATTCCTTTGAGATATAACAAAACAATACATGTTGGGATATTCCTCTTTTAAAGATCTACAAAGAAGTCTGTGAAGGCAAAATCTACTACGCTTGTAATTGACACTCACATTACGGACCATCTACCCGTTCTTCTTTCTCTGAATATGTGTGGTAATGAATATAAACCTTCTTCCAATTTTATTTTTACTAATTATCCATATATTCTAAGTGACATAAAAAAATTCGATTTCTCTTATATTCTTTCATGTAGTGATGCAAACTTAGCTGCTAATTACCTAGTTTCGAATTTGTCTTCAATTATATCCATGCACACTAGCACGAAAAATTTTGCGCACAGAAAAAGAATAATTAAACCGTGGATTACTCCCGGACTGCTTCGATGTATAAGAAACCGAGATAGATTGCACATAGAGTCAAGAAAATGTCCAAATAATATTATAATAAAAACATCCTATTTACGTTATCGCAATTTTTGTAATCACCTTCTGAGAAAGTTAAAGACTGAATATGAGAGAACAGAATTCGCCAAGGCCAAACATAATCCTAAAGCTACCTGGGATGTTATAAAAAAGGTCACCAATACTGCACACGATCGAACTCCTCCTCTCGAGCTCCTTAAAAAAGGCGAAGATCCCATAATTTCCATTAATCTGGTAAATCAATTTTTTGTCAATACTGGAAAAACCTTATTTGATAAATTAGGTTCATCTAGTAACAAGGTACCTAGAATACCAACTATCTCCTCTTCTGTATCCAACTCGTTGGTCATTTTGGGAACTGATGACTATGAGGTTGCCGGGATTATATCTGGACTCCGCAACCATTGCGCTGTTGGTTGTGACTCAATCTCGACATATATCCTTAAAGCTGCGTGTGATGTCTTGTGTCCGCTAATTACTCACATATGTAACCTGTCTTTAAGTACTGGTATTTTCCCAAAGGTATTTAAGAGGGCACTTGTTCTTCCTGTTTATAAAAGTGGAGACAGAGATGAAGTCAATAATTATAGGCCTATCTCAATTTTACCTGCTATGTCCAAAATCCTTGAAAAAATCTTGTGTAATGCCTTAGTGAAATTTCTTACGAAATATAACATTATATCTGATAATCAGTTTGGCTTTAGAACTTCGAAATGTACAGAAGATGCAGTGGTTGGGTTTATAGATATTGTGACTGAAAAACTAGATGAGAAATATAAATGCCTAGGTATATTTTTGGATATTTCAAAGGCTTTTGATTCTGTAGATATCCCTACTCTGTTATATAAGATGGAAAAGATAGGTGTGCGTGGAAATACCCTTAGTATTTTCAGGGACTATCTTGCGGATCGAACTCAAAGAGTTGTTATTGATAAATACAAAAGCTCTGAAGAGTACGTCTCGTTTGGAGTTCCCCAGGGTAGCATCCTGGGTCCTATACGTTTTTTTAATTTATATTAATGATCTGTGCCGGTTAAATGTTCCAAATTGTCATATATTCACGTTTGCAGACGATACTGCTTTGTTAGTCTATGGAACTTCTTGGTCCGAAGCATCATCTAATGCGGAGTCTGTCCTTAAACTTGTAATGTCATGGCTTTCAGAAAATTCACTTACGTTAAATGTTAATAAGACAAAATATGTAGCCTTCAGCTTGAGTTCCCTAACCCGTCCTCTTGAAAATTCACTATGTATTAAAAGTCACACGTGCTCATTAGGAACTATATGCAATTGTCCAGCATTGGAAAGGACAAACGTGATAAAATATTTAGGAGTTCATGTTGATGAATTCCTAAGATGGAACCCTCAGATAATTGCTTTGGTCAATCGAACGCGGAAATTAATATACATATTCAAAAAATTAAGAGACTCCGCTGATTACCAAACTCTCAAGACAGTTTACTTTTCGTTATGCCAGTCACTGTTATCATACTGCATTCCAGTTTGGGGTGGTGCTTCAAAGTCTAAATTTATTGCACTAGAAAGAGCTCAAAGAGCTGTTCTAAAAGTAATGTTATCTAGACCAAGACTTTATCCAACTAAAAAACTATATTCAGAGTGCCAAGTCCTATCAGTTAGACAGCTTTTTATACTTAAAGCTACCATCCGCAAGCATTCAACACTGACAGTAGACTCTGTAAACGATTTAAATCATCGATATAAAACTGTATCTTTAGTCCCAAAGCACCGAACAACTTGCGCTGAAAAACAATATTATATACTGAGTTCTAGACTGATTAACAAGATTGACAGATTGTTAGATATTACACATTTAAACAAGCATAGATATAAAATGAAGATTGAATGTTGGCTTCAAAACTTAGATTACGATGAAACGGAAAAAATATTACTGGCAGATATATAGAGAGTAGTAACTGTCAAGACTTAATTTTTTCACACAGGTATCATTAATTAGGAATCATCAGTTTGAATGATTTGATGGAATGATTACTTTATAGAATAAGACCTCTTTTATATAATTTAACATAAATATATTTTAGCACTAATTCTTAAGTATATTTAGATTGTTTTTATCATGCATTTGTCTTTGTATACAGCTTTTTAAAATATTTTATCCACTGCGGTTGTGTAACGTGACCATGAATAGTGTCATAATGTGTACTGCCACCTGAGATACAGGATTACCTAGTTTAGGTGGCAGCGGTCATATGTAGAATCCATCAATTTTTTATCTACCTTTTGATAGTTTTTGCGATTCATAATTCTAGTTTGATAAGTTACATAATATTTTTTTGTAATTTTTATGATTTATTGTATATTGATGTTAGCATATTGTATATTACTGTAATAATCTAGTATTACTTGTAAAATAATAATAAAACAATTTATAATTAAAAAAAAAAAAAAATATCTTTTATGGATAAAATGGGAAATCAATAGTAGACAGGACATCTAACTATACATTTTAATTTCAATCTGCGTATTAGAGTACGAAATACATCTATAGTAGTCTATACTAATGTTATAAAGAGGTAAAGTTTGTGAGTTTGTGAGGTTGTGATGTTGTGGCGTTGTAGGGGGTAATCACAGGAACTACTAGTCCGATTTGAATAATTCTTTCAATGTTATATAGCTCATTCATCGAGAATCGCTATAGGCTATATATCATCACGCTAAGATCAATAGGAGCGGAGCACAGATGAAATATGTTTGAAAATCGGGATGTTTTTCCTTTTGAGAACTGCTGCGTGTTAGTGTTGGTGTTAGTGTATCTATTCCACGCGAACGAAGTCACGGGCAGAGGCTAGTAATAAATATAACCATTCAGATGATAGACGTACGTCAAAAACTGAGCATATTATTTTTTTTTACTTGTACGGCAAAATGACTATAGGGTACCTGATGAAAAGTATAGTACATAAATACAGTGAAGTATTTAAATAATTGAAGCATTTTGAATTGAGTCATGGGCGCTGTCCATATTGGCCTTGACTACTTCTGCAGAGCCCCTTTCAGTCTTACTTTGCGGTCGGCTGTAATGAGACATGCGATAGGTGGATGAAAAAAATTGAGCCATCATGGGACGTCTGGCAGATGTGAAACGACGAAATTGTTTTGTATAAGTTTTATGCCTAAAACAACAGATTATGACAGGAATGAGCTATAGCACAATGAAAAGATAAAACATTACGAATTTATCCTATAAAGTAATGACTATTTATTTTATTATTCATTTTTTTTTATCAAAGCGGCGTTTATTAAAGGTCGTCAGTGTCTGACGTGTAACACTAGTATAACGAGTGGCCGACAAAACAATTTGAATCTTATGTTTATAGAGATAGGGCTGCAAATATTTTTAAATATTTCGTTAATAGTGCAAAGTTCGTGTTTTGCATCGCCACGTCACGCCAAGCTAAGAAATGAGGTTTATCCGCGCCTATAGTTGTTTCACGTCAAAAATTCATAAAATACATATCAATATAAATAAAATGATCAAAATCATCATCATCAATATCAAAATCAACAAAATAAAATCATTTAGGTGCTTCCTTTCATGTTGATCGGTCTCTAGTATTGGAATATGTATATCAATTTTTGAAATATATATATACCAACATTCATTCATATATATAGACTAGCTGTTACCCGCGGCTTCGCACGCGTTTTTTAATATATTAAATAAATTTAAAATTGTGATCACACATCTAGTGTAAATTACAATAATACTCTTTCAAAAATATTTGTAAGTATCACACGCGCATCATCTACTGTAACAGGTAACGTGTAGTATATTATATATGTGAATACTAATAGTGTATCGAATGGGATGGGATTTATCATCAGCCACATAACTGGAACTCTAAACTGCTATATATCACACTCAGTGCTCACTTACACTATATAACAAAGCAATGAAAACATTAAGCTAAACATTATCAAACAATATGTGTCAAATCTTTTATTATATATGTAACACGTATAATTAAAAATTGTTAACAAAACTAACGTAGAATAATCTTTTTGAATACGAACACAAAACAAACCATCAAAATATTTGCGATAGAATATTATCGCGTTACCATGGCAACGCATATAATACTGACATTAACACGCAGCGGAAGCTTCCAAAATAGCCCGATTTTGAGACATTCTTCATTAGTGCTCAGCTCCTATTACTTTTAACGTGATGGTATGTAGCCTATAGCCATCCTCGACAAATGAGCTATCTAACACTAAAAGAAACTTGCAAATCGGACCAGTAGTTCTTGAGATTAGCGCGTTCAGCCAAACAATCAAACTCTTTAGCTTTATATATTAGTATCGATTATTATTATGATACAAGGCTCAAAGAGTTTTCATGTAATTTGAATACTTCGCAGCTTGCCACCTGGCCCTGTTGACATTTCCCGCTGTTCGTTACGTTCATTCATTTATAATTCATTCGTTCACTCACGAGCCGAGAATCGAGCCCCGGTTTTATCGCCGCCCGTGCCTTTATAATGCTACTAAATTGTATATGACCATTTCGACTTTGACTGAACTTCGGAATTCGGCTGGTTTAAATTATTCATATTAAATTGGTTGCGTGCCTCACTGATAGTGTTGCTAGGTGTGATACTTAAAATTAAAACGACAGACATTTGACTGCTCTGAACATACATGCACGAAACATAATGTAACTGTAAATATATATTACATTATGCGTTAAATATTGATAAACCTATAGTAATATTTTTACTTTATTTTGTACTAGTCTCTGTCCGCGACTGCGTTCGCGTGTAATAGTTACTTCGGGCTAACGCCAACACACAGCGGAAGTTCTCAAGCAGAAAAAATACCACAATTTTGAAACATTCTTCACTGGTGCTCCGGTTCTATTGGCCTTAGTGTGATGATGTCTTTAATCTTCCTCGATAAATGACCTATATAACACTGAAAGATTTTTCAAGTCGGACCAGTATTCCGGAGATTACTACAACATTACAAACTCACAATGTCGCACACAAAATTTACCTCGAACTAAAGCTTGTATTCAGAGTGGTCAATAAGATTGACGAGGGCTGAACACAGGTAGGAATAAATAAAATGAAGGATTCATATTAGTTTTTTAATAGTAATAATTTATTGCTCAAACAATTTTCCATAGAAGTGCTTGATAAAATCATGATCTATTATCAAAACATTAGGAGGCTTCTTATAAATTAAATACACTACATTATAATATTCTCGTGAACAATAACGATGTCACTATCCTTATTCTGATATAAGTATAAAACTATGCTTAAGTATTATATATAGTACTAGCTTTTATCCGCGATTTCATTCACAGCCAATAGTTACTTTGGGCTATCGCTAATTTTATAAGGTGAAAATGTAGTCCGGTGAAGCTGTTAAGACCTTGCTGGGTCACTAGCGTAGACATTTCGAAAAATATAAGGTGAAAATATTTTTAAATAATACCTATGTTAACCCCAATTTTGAAATATTCTTCATTGGTGCTCTGCTCCTATTGATCTTAACGTAAAGATATATAGCCTATAACCTTCCTTGATGAATGAGTTATCTAACGCTGATACAATTTTTCAATACGGAATACTAGAGACAAGCACATATCAAGCAAACATATTCTTCAAATCCTACTGAGGAAGGCTATACCAACAGAAGCCTAGCACTAATGAAGAATGTTTCAAGATCGGGTCAATCTAAGTATTAATTTAAAATATTTTCATTTTCTACGTAAACGAAGTCTCGAGTTAATGTCAACGTTAGCCCAAAGTATCTACTCCACGCGAACGAAATATTTACCAGATTAGGCCCCCCTCGGCAGCCGCTCAAGCCTAGGTCCGTTCCCTTGGCGTAGAGCCCTTGAGTACGCTGCTCACGCGATACAGCGACACAAAACCTTACATCACTGCTACAACATCACACACGTCACCTATAAACACGTGCACGCCTACACGCTTACATGCTGTTTTTCTTTTTCAGAGAAATAAACGACAAAGAGTTCTACCCTTATTTTTCCCTATCCTATTCTATCCTATATAGTTTAGAGGAATTTTTTCGACACAAAATACATATAGGAGTTGTTGAGGCACGCATGCTTGGTACACATGCATGTTTCAATAACTCATAAACGTATATCTAGATAGCTTAGGTTAGCTCAGATAGGTCGCGATTTTTAGGAAAATTCAAACGTTCAGTTAAATATCGCATGCCTGGCAACACTGTAGCAACGATGTGTGTGGCTTGCCGAGTGAATATTTAATACGACCGAAGGCCGTCGAAAGCCGCGTTCCGTACGATTTAATTTGATAGCGATGGGATTTTGCGGTGTTGATTTCCCTTTTTTATACATTTGCAATCTCTCTTTGAACGAGGGGACGGTTTGTAGTGGTCATAAAAGACATTAGGAGCTCTTTTGGGCGTCGCTTTTGGTGTTAAATACGTACTTAGAACGAATTCGTGAATTTAACTCTACCAGTTTTGGTAATTTTCGCTTGGAATATACATTGATGTGTCTATTTATATTTTTTGTTTAGCTTGTTTTGTATATACTACTTCATTTAATGACATTAGTGGTTTGGTATAGCTTTCAGGGTTGCCATCCGATGTGTAAGGAGTAGTAGTAGTTAATTAGACTGTTGTAGTATGACTATAATAAGAATGTAAATGTTGGATGTCTGTACTTTTAAATTTTGCATCTTTTAAATTTATAAATATTGCAGATGTGTTGGATTAATCTATCTATCTCCTTAACTAATTCTGTGCCAACTTTAAAAGTTATATCATATTTTATGTGTATTTTAAGCTACGTTTTAATGATAAGAAAAAGAAAAAAATATGCCAAGTTACTAAAATTTTGTTTTGAAAAATTTACTTTCGGTTTTGAACATTAAAAAAAAAAATTTTTCAATTTTTATTTTATTTTCAAAAAGAGCAATTATTCATCTATATAAATCGCTTTGTTTAATATTTTATTGTAAATTTGTTCAATTCGAAAATTACTTCCAAAAAATCTGAATTTCAGATGTGACTGTTCTTTACCTTTTTTCGTTGTCCGCTTCACGTGAAATGCCCTGCAACTTTTCTTTTTAAAAAGTCTATAAAGTACTAACACGTTAGATTTATGTTCTTATTATTATTATATTATATTAATCATTATTATATTAATCTATACACAAATGTATAGATTCAATGGCAGCTGAACAAGTGAAGAAGAAGAAGGTCTTCTACTATAGAGGTTTTATATTAAAACATAACTCGGGGCTCACAATAGCTAGAAGAGAATGAATATTTTTCTTGCAACTGTTTAATATTCAGTACACGTTTTTTAAAATACCTTATTTTCTGACCTGTAGGTGGTAAAGGAATAAGTATTTTAACCATATCAAAGTTTCCAAATGAAGATAAGTCTATAAAAAGATTACTTTTTCAAACACCCATCATATTATTTAATCACCTCCATAAAATTCAAGATATAAATATACGTGTACTAGAATAGGCATATTATTACAAACAATTATATTATAACTAAAAAGCTATAGCTGCCCCGTCAATCCCCCCGTGTCTAAGCATTATATAACTATTTCTTTTTCACCACCGATTTTAAGAATATGTCATCTTACCTGCACATTTTATCTATGATTGTGTGGCGTTAAAATATTACTTTACGTATGTGTTCCTTATCGTGCCATCTGTTTGGATACAGCATATGTTTTTCTTGATACTTTTTCTGAGCATTAAATAATGTTGTGTTACAAAATGGCAACAAACTAAATCTAGAAGAAACTGACTTTCAAGTGTAGTTGTAGGAATACATCTATTGGTGCTTAGCGACAGCCTGACTTGACAGTAGTAACTAAATAGAGTTTAAAAAAGTCCTACTACTATGCTATAGGTTTGTCGTGATGGTCATCGTTACTCAATTTTTCAGACACACCAAGACCAGTAATAGTGTCCGACTTTATAACACAGTCCCAAAGAACATTACCGATTTGCTAGATAATAAATTTAAGCACCATGTAAAACGGGTTTTGGTGCCAAAAAGGCTATTTTGTAAAGAGGATCAATACGTGACTTATATATCTATGTATGTTAGAAAGATAAATCAAATCGAGTTTCTTCTCGATGAATTGGTCGTTTGTCTGAACCTTTGGTAAGTTTGACGTTCATATGTGTCTTTTTAGGACCTAAATTGAATAAAATATTTTTGATTTTGATTTAATATAAACTTTGTACTGATGATTGCAAACATAATAAAAAAGAGTTAGCTAAATTATTGCAACTGTTTTAAAATTATCTTACATATATTAAGACAACTGGTAATGTTCTGACATTAGTTGAACATCATGAGTTTTCGAAAACCCCGATGCAAAACAGTCGCGGAACCTTACCTGACTCGAACAGGGCGATCGCTCTCAACGCTCATTCCAGTACGTAGCATATCCTATGTATATCTTTGGTATTTTTTTTTTATTTTGTTCGCCCCTCAAGTTGGTACGACTTCGATTGTCATTTGCATAATTTCCGTCGCAGTTCGCGAGTTTCCAGCGAGTCGGTCGCGCCCACAAACTCGTTTTGTCTCCAAAACTAGTAACTGTGATGGAGGGAAAGAAAAAAATCTTGTAAAAACTTTATGTTATTAAGTCTTGAGAGTTACTCGTGCCTTTTTCGTGTTCAATAGTTTATGAATATTAAGATTTTTTTTTTGTTTTGTTTCCTTTCCAAGTGGAAACACGATGGAATTAACATTGAAAAAAATGAGTGTGCTTTAGGCCACACGACTGAAGTAAAACTTTTTTAGCTCTATCTTTATGTATGTTTACATATGTGTAACATATACATGTATATATGATAAAGTTCTATAAATATTTAAATTTATGATAGATTTTCATTGATAATATGAAACGTAACTCTTTCTCCTTCTATCTTTAGTAACTTATATCTCCCTCTCAATTTCGCCTCGCCTGATCACACGTTTCCATAACGCTCTCGTGACGCTTTTACCAGCATCACTACCCAAGTCAAAGTGCGTAACGAAGATTTACTCCAAAAAATAAAAAGTATGTTGTAGTCTGTGTATTAAATATGGTATCAGGTCTTATACATGATTTAAGATATTGGTGCAAACCTCTTATAACCTGTGACGAAAACCTCACCTGATCTTAAATATTGTTGTGGTCTAAAGATGGTTAAAAAGGATTCTACAACTATGTAAATACAGTAGAGTCTTACTAATCCAGCACTATTGAAAACACTGGTAGGTGGAGCCATGTTGAAGATATTACTGGTTTCACAATGAATGGGCCGGCTAGCCCAGGGTACCATTCGACCCACAGAAAGCCGAAGTGAAATAACAGTTGCATTTCGTTCGGTCAATGAACGCGTCGGAGACTCACCTCCCCTTCCACCCGTCCCTCTTCCCTCGCCTCCTTTCCTGTCCACCCTCCGTCAATACACAGGCTGGCAATGCTTTTGCGTCTCCTCTGATGTTGCTAGCGACTATCGACAGCGGTGATCACTTAACATCAGGTGACCCACCTATTTGTATGTCTCCTATGATATAGAAAAGAACACAATAAAGGGGTATCCGATTATGGTATTGTATAGAGAAAAATTTTTGGAGGTTATAGTGAAAATGCGTAATCACGAACGACAGTAAGAAGGCGTGAGCTAAGGGTGCCAGATTATTGGACGTACCGGACTTCTAAAGTGTTGCATTAGTAAAACTTTACTATGTTTAATGTGCCCAGGACAAGCTTTACATAATAAAGTAATCAACTTTAATACATAGAATGCTTGTATTCTCACAAAATGTACATGCAAACGTCAAACAAAAGGAGTTAGTAATTCAAGAACGGTTTTCTAAAAAGTTTTTAAAGGAAGATGTTAAATCATTACGTGTAATAATAGACCACACTCGTACCTACTGTTGTCCGAAGAGAAAGAAGCAGTTCAATAATTTTTTTCAATGTTAAGTTTTAGTACCTGGGCGACCGAGAGCCTAGCTCGGTTCTTTAAAAAACAATTTTAAATCTAAATAAACTATACAAAATAAACAAAATAAAGGTTTGCCTCATAAAATTAAAATTTTTTCACAAAAAAAAAAAAATTATAAAATATATCTTTTCTGCTATAATTCGGATTCGAACTGGGGTTATACGGATTTTCGAAGCAACCCATTTCCATCTGAGCTAATTATTTATTATTTGTTTTGACAGCGCCGGCGAAATTTGCGTTTATATTCTAGCTATATTTTTTAATTGCCTGAAAACTCAGTTAAATAAATAGTTTTTTATGAATAAAATCTACATAAATCGATTTATCGTCCCCGAAACTACCAACATACTAAGTTTCACGGAAATAGATAACGCCGCGCCGTTTCCGAGATTCTGAATATATACAAATATAAAATATACTAGAATTGCTCGTTTAAAGGTATAGGATATATATTTGGGATCAGGAAATAAATGCGCATCTATAGTCCGTACCAAAGTTTTCCAGCGAGTTTTTATTCTGCCTCTCACCTTCACGTGCAGCCTTCTATGTTGTCGTACGGCCAGCGTCAGCGACAACGCAGTAACATTACATACTTATAGTTTTTGTTTCGTATTATCTTCTGACCAACTCTATCAGTTAACATGTTGTAAAAAATATACATTATGTCCATGAAATTTGATTTAACGACTTTATTTCTTAATAAAATTGGTATAGGTTGTACGGATATTGTAGTTTGTAGATATAAATTGTGTGAAATATGGCGAATAGAGACTTATAAATAAAGCTTTCGACTCGTTGGTGCCATGAAAAATAAAACTAATTGTAATTTATCAAATTGATAAACGTAAAAAGCTACTAAACGAAGAAGAATGAAGAAAATCAGTTGATAAACAGAAGAGAAAATGACACTCTTCTCTTTGCCCATTTACATATACCTATATATCCTATGAAATAATTATACACTTAAGACGTTCATAACGTTTTTCTAGAAACCGCTCTATATATTTTAATATCTCTGCACTGAAACTTATCTTAGTTGACTCTGTGAGTAGATTACTTTTGCAAAATAATTATTCAGTTTTGTAGCGTACAACTAAGTTGTCACGTTTCCTTTGATATCTTTGAGTGCACTATGTCTGGCAAGTTACGTTTAAGTTTTTTCAAGTTTTTATTGTTAATTTAATTTGGTCTGGGAATACTGTAAGAAAAAGAATTGAAGAAATTGGAAAGAAGACGAAAATACTATACATATAGTAAAATATACAATATAGCAAATTACGTTTATCGTAGTTTTTAAGAGCAGTCTAATATGAGAGGGATGTATTCAGCTGATACATAAATCGGAGAAAACTTTAAAATATCTATGCCTTTATCGGAATATATATATAATATATATATTTAAATTAAAGTCTAATTTAAGAATAGATACATATAGATTAATAAATTCGCTAAATTGTCATGTTTTTCCTGATGAAAATATTTACAAAACTCAAAATTGCTAAAAGTAAATTGTGTGGTTTTAAATAACTTTTTTTTTGGATTGTAGGCAATTTTGTAGAAAATTAGTCGACTTAGGGTATTAAAACCGTATTTTTAATTTCAACTTAATAATTGGAAAATGGGAATGATAATGGGAAATCGATAGTAGACAAGATATCCAAGCATACATTTTAACTTCAATCTGCTTATTAAAGTACAGAATACATAATAAATACTTAACTAATTCAGATATTACTAACACAGATAATACTACTAATTCAGATCATAGACGCATGTTAAAAAATGAGCATAATATTTATTTAAATCACTGAATAGTTTTGAATTGAGGCATGGGCACCGACGTATTGACCTTGGCTGCTGTACCGAGCGCCTTTCACTTTATCCCTACTCCACGGCAGGCTATAATGCGACATGCGATAGGTGAACGAAAAATTTGAGGCTATAGAAAAAATCTTCAATTTAAAAGACATCACTATTACATTAGCCTGCAAGAGACCCACAGCAGAGCTATAGACCTCTTCCCGAAGGAACGTACGGGTGTAACACCATGTTAGCTCACGAAGCATTGGCGATTTTAAATTTCAAATTCCGAGGAATCCACGGTTCTATGTAACGGTGCTAATAAGAACATTTTATAGCTTCAAGTTTCCTCACGATGTCTTCCCTCATCGTCAGTAAGTGCCTATTAGTTTTAGTAAATATAGGCGAATTTCCAAAAAATCTTACACGATCACCCCCACACACGTGCACGCCTACACGCTTACACATAAAAGTGGAAGGGTTTACTTTTTTCCCTTATCGAACTGAAAAACTCTCAATTTTCCGATAATAAATATATGCAGGAGTTGTTGAGGCGTGTATGCTTGATACACATATACGTTTCAACAACTCATATATATATGAATAGTTAGCTAGGTTAGCTGAGATAGGTCGCAGTTTTGCATGCAACAGGCAACAGCCAAGCCGAGGTGTGCCGTGCACCCTTGAGCTGGTTGCCATAATGAAATCGGCTGAGTGCCTTAAGCGCTCGCCTTAGTAGTCTGGTGAAGCTGTTAAGACCTTGCTGGGTCAATAGTGTAGACATTTGGAAAAAAAATCCAAAAAATTATTAGTACATTAGTTCGAACCTGCCAACATTGAATTGACTTTCCATCACGCAAACACTTCGAGCCCCATGATTTATAAAAAATAGTCAAAAGAAATCCATATAAAATACATATTTTTTGTTAAATAAAACCATAATAACAAAAATAACATTGCAGGCATCTGCTAATATGTTGTAAGTCGTTCAAAGCAGCAACAATTATAGTGATCTCTTTAGTACTTCGCTTTTAGTTCACTGTTAGTTCTTATGCCAGACCGCTTGCATGTTTTTAGAAGTTGTGTTGCCAGGTTATGTAAATTACGAGTGATAATTAGATTTTTGGTGGTTTATAACCATGTCTACTTTGATCTTTGACCAAGTATCCAAAACCTCTGTTTGCAGGAGTAATTACAATTATAAAATATGAGAATTTTTGTCGGGATCTTGGAAGGGCATGTAATGAATTTTATATTTTATTCATAATCTTGTGTTATGTGGCTCTATGTTTTGTAATATTGCTGTTGTTTTGCGTAATATATTTGGTTATTTTTCACAATTGAAATGCATGGGAAATAATACCATGGAGCATAGATTCTGACTTGCTACAAAAACCTCCTGTAGAGTTCTAACAAAAGTGTCTGCCACCATCTTGTTAGTTCATTGAAATGATAGCAATTAACTTGTAATATTTTTACCTACTCGATAATGGCAGTAATTATCTATTAAAACATTTGTTGCTAAAAATAAAGTTACATTTAAGTTTCAGTCTAAAGATTTTTCAATGTTACAATTTCGCGATGGAGCAAACGAATAAATTAGTGATTTGTAAATGTCCTTTGTATTCCTGTCTTAAGTAATTTTTTTTTTTTTTCTGTAAAGTCGGTTTACGGACAATAATGTTATGTGATAACGATTTGGACGTATCGGCCGTTGGAGTGGAAGAGAGATTGATGCTATAGAACTATGTTATTGAGCAATTTATAATATGGGGCCTCGCGAATCATTAAAGACTAAGTTTCAGAAATTCGGTATCTTAACTATGCCCTCACAATATATTTTTGATAATTTAATGTATGTTCGCAAAAACTTAGATATTCTAAATTAAGTAAAAGATCAACATAATTTAAATACTAGAAACTGCAACAAGTTTGTCATTACATGCTTCAGGCTCACGAAGCCCAATAACAGTTTTTTAAGTAATAGTGTTAGGTTTTATAATAAAATCCCTAAACAGGTCACCAATTTGACGGATAGTGAGTTCAAGAACCATGTCAAGCAGGTTTTAATATCTAAAGGCTGTTATAGGGTGGACCAGTATGTAAACGATTGGGACGTCTGGAAATGACACTCCTCTCTGTACATTCACTAAAAACTTTGTAACTAAATTATACTTTATAAAAATATGTAACATGAAAAGATTAACCAGATCGAGTTTCTTGCCGGTTCTTCTCGACGAGAGACTGGGTTGTCGTGCTCTCGCTTGTACCTAACGCTCGGGCGGAACGTGACAATGAGTTATGCTTTGAGTGCTTGCAGCCGGCTTTTATCGATTTATAAGACGTTATCACGTCAACAAAATTGCTGCACATATTTCGATGATACTTTGCAAAATCCGTTTTCATTTGTCACGATAAGAAGAACGGGAATACAAAATTCTGAACTTTCGCTCCAAATTTTTTTACCCTTAACCTGGCAACATTACATACGAGCGTTTCACAATATCTTAGGCTTTACATAGCTAGAGACAAAACAAAGCTTTTGGAATATTTAGGTAAAATTTACTCGCATGAGTATAATATAGTGAATTCCGAACCAAGATTTTGGGATATCTTTTGAATTTCAGAATTTAAAAATTGAGTTGTGGCTTGTACTCGCAGCTGCGCAAGTGTTTCTCATTACTTATTGTACCTGAAATATCCTAACTAATATTATAAATGCAAAAATGGTTTTTTTTTGTTTATTTGTTGCGTTGATCATCATAAGATTTTACATACATTCTGTCAGGGGTATATATATAAGTAAGGACACAGGGTTACCTATAATTAAAAAATATTGTACTATTCATGGGTATGTCAGGCTTACTAATAGTTTTATCAGGTCTATTTGATAATGTTTTCAAGACGTTATTTGAGCAGCCACACTTTTATTCCATCGTGGAGTTTGCGTTTTTCGAATGATATATACACAATCATATTATAAGCATACTATATAAAAGAATTCATCCGATCTTCATGAAAGTTGGCATTTATGTAAAACTAATGAACCTCCCCGTTGTCCCGCCCTCATTATAAAAAAAAATCTTTGATATACCTTATATACCAAAACCTTCAATCCTTTCAGTAGTTTTTGAGTTTACCGGGAACAAACAGAAAGACAGACGCAGTAGAAGACTTTGTTTTATACTATGTAATGATTTGGTTCAACTTGTTTAATAGGATAATTTTTATCTTGATTAATAACCTCAATATTTATAATTACAAGTTTTTTTTTACTTTAGTTTTGGCAATAAATCTTTCAGATTATTACTGCCATCGTCACGTAGTCGATAATATTACAAGCGTCGTGCAATCACTTCAATATTGCGTCTTGTGAGTCAATATTCTAACAAGATGGTGGATCCCTTGTTAGAACCTGCTAGGGAGTTTTTATGGCATCTCAGAATTTCATGCTCCGTAGTATTATTTTCAATTCACTTCACTTATGCACAATAAACTAACTAGATTACGTAAAACTCCACCAAATTTACAAAATATAGAGTCCAATAACACAAGATTATTAATAAAATATAAAATCCACTACATGACAGATTAAAATCCCGCTAAAAAACTCAACAAGTTAAACTATTGTCAATGTTGACAGAAAACTATAGGATCGACTGTTATAGATATCTTGTAGGTGGTAGAGCCACGCTGAAGCTATTACAGGTTTTAGCTTGAATGGGTCGGCTCGCTCGGGGTAGTACCACCCTCTCACAGAAAACCGACGTGAAGTAACAGTGCTTGCATTGTTGCGTTTCGTTTGGTCAGTGAGAACGCCGGAGACCCACCTCCCCTTCCCTCCCCTCGCTCCTCCATCCTTCCCTCCCCTTACTCATTCCCCCAAACGCAGGTTGGCAACGCACTTGCGACTCCCCTGGTGTTACAAGTGTCTATGGACGGCGGTGATCACTTAACATCAGGTGACTCGTCTGTTCATTTGCCTCCTATGACATAAAAAAAAATCTCATAAATGGCGTCACGTTGTAATTTTGAAAATACTTTATAATAAGTTTAAGCCGGGTCAGCTAGTCTATGTATAAAGATGCAGAAAGAAAACGGTTTAAGTACACCTTTCGCCGTTGTGTTTCAACCGATTTTTTTAATTTTTATGTGGTATCAATTAATGAGCTCAAGGTTTAACTGTAACTAGCTTTGCCCCCGACTTCATCCACGTGGAACCTGATTTACAAAACAGTGTATAATAATTTTTTTTTATTTTTCGAACTGTCTACGCTCTTGACCCATCTAGGTCTTAACGACACAATAAAGTCATCTGAATGTATGAAGTCTAATTACCACCTACTTTTCTCTCGTCGCGTCGTTATTAAAATTATGATAACTTTTGATAGATTGAAACAATATTAATGAAACAAAAACCAAATGTTAATCAAAAATATGCTTTATGACTTTATTGAAAAGGTTTTATCATGAATGCAGCACTTAAGTAGTGATACGTGTTCATAGAACAGGCAGACTGACAGATAGACAATTCCAATAATGATCGAAATGTATTGTATTACAGTGGATTTCATTAATAACGACCTCGGTTGTAATGACTTTTTGGTTATAGCGACGTCAAACTTACGTCCCTTGAATTTAAAATATACTTTCGTAAGAAAATCATTCGATAATAGCGACTTTCGATATAGTGTCAATTTCGGGTATAGCGACTGGTTTTTATGAACCATTTATGACAGATTCCCAGAAATCGCTTACGGATATTACTATAGAGTCGGCAAAGGCACAAAGACTCATTTATAAAACTATTTCTTATCCTTTGTTTTCATTCGAAGATGGACAAGCAACTGTATGTATGTAGGAACGTACAAATAAAGAAATTCACTGTACTTAATTCTAGACGCAACATTTTTTTTACAAAATCTAAAAAGTATAGACATAGTAGATTTACATTCTTATTATATGTACAGACAATAGAAAGAAAGAGAGACAGGGGGAGGAAGAAAAGCGGGTCTTCGGCGCTCTCACTGACCGAACGAAACGCAACAAGGCAATCACTATTACTTCACGTCGGTGTTTCTGTGGGTCGGGCGACAATACCCAGAACGAGCCGACCCATTCATACTGAAACCAGTAATAGCATCAGCAGGGCTCTACCACCTTAGTGTATATAGTATATATAGATACATAATATTAATGAAAAGCTGAATTGACCGAATTCAGCTACCAGTTAAATAATTGATGCGTTAATTATCCATTTAAAACAGCTGCAGCGACAATAACGAGGTCGTTGCGTTGGCGAATTCAGAGTTTAATTTTCTGGTTCGGTAAGGGGTCGAAAAGACCCCATATTCACCGGGTTCTGGTACGTTAACGTCTTTATAACCGTTCGACAATAAAACTAAAAAGTGACATTATTAATAATTTTTATTAATTTTATTTATAAGACAACAAGAGTTCACAAAAACAAAAACAAATCATATACTACTACATAAATTGGTAGTAAATTTAAAAATAAAAATAAAATTAAGTAACTATATTAATACGTGTTTTTCTACAAATGAATATGAAATAGGGTGAAAAAATGAATATCACATTATTATATAACAACAGATATCCAGTGCTTCAGGACTGTCCTACATACCATTGTTCTCACTATATTATTGGGACTATCGCGAAGTCTACCCAGCATGGATGCTATTCTCTTACGGATTATGTCATAGAAATCATCAACCCAAGCATTTCCAAACAACCCAGAAGCGCCACAAAATATTATTATTTTGGACACTCAATGCATTCATAGTTCTCTTACTGAAGTTGATTCATAGGCTGCTCGTATAAAAAACATTGTCAAAATGCTTTGAATAGTTGGATTTTAACTTCATTACTACAGCGAGCAAACCTACGAATCAACATATTCCCCCTATTTTTTTTATTTTTTATTGTGGCACGGCAAAATGACAACACTATGCCTGATGGTAAGCACAGTGCAATCCAAAAATAATAGCGACCACCGATTGACACACTATCTATAGCCTGTAGCCACTATCATGCAGGCCTGGAAAAAGCTGGATATGCACAGGCTGATCCCGAAACGCGACCCGTAGAAGCGAATCACTATTACGGGCTTTTTCGCCATATACATGGTGGTTGCGACCCAGTCAGGCTGTAAAACCCTACCACCCCGCTATCGCCATTGGCTCGTTCGTTATTCAGCAGGGTGCACCACGTGCAGGTGAGGTTGGCTTGAGTGTCTCAAGTCTTACACCCCAATTGAATTAAAGTGCAATACTATAATTAGCATAAAACCGAATGAATTCGCAATGTCACCGAAAAATCTATGTACATCTTCTAGACATATGATAGAAATGAAAATCTAATGTGTCTGTTCGATATACTTTTTGATTTACTAGTTGATGTACTTTTTTGATTTTCGTGAAAAAAATTGTTGCAAGTGCCTAGGAGTAAGTAATAGAATACATTTCAATCACTTTTATAAATGTCTGTCTGTCTGTCTTTTTGTGTGAACACGCATCACTGCTATATTACCGGGTTCACAATAAAACTCTAACAAGAGAATTATAAAGCATATCTTCGAGAATAACTTAGTTTTTGTTTCATTAAATTCGGTCCACTCTATTCCACTTTATAGGAGGTGGTAGAGCCACGCTGAAGCTATTACTGACTTCAGCATGAATGGGTCGGCTCGCCCCCGTTACTACCACCCGAACCCACAGAAAACCGACGTGAAGTAACAGTTCTTGCATTGTTGTGTCTCGTTCGGTCAGTGAGAGCGCCGGATACCCATCTCCCCTCCTCTCGTCCTCCTCCTCCCTCACTCTTACCTCTTCTCCCAAATACAGACTGGCAACACACTTGCGACTTCAACGGTGATGCAAGTGTCTATGGTCAACGGTGATCACATAACATAAGGTGACCCGTCTCTTCGTTTGCTTACTATTACATAAAAAAATATGTATATTATTGTAATTTCAATGACGTTGCAACTTACATACGAGAGAAAAGTAGATAAGTAAATGGATTTTATACATTCAGATGATTTTATTAATCAATATTTTTTTACATTAGGTTCTACGAGGACGGAGTCGCGGGCGCGTCTAGTTTTAAATAAAATGATATAAACTAATGAATCTTTTTAAATAAATCAAAGTAAATAAGATAATTACTATTTTATATTAGTAGTCCGGTGAAGCTGTTAAGACCTTGCCAAGTCAATAGCGTAGTCAGTTCGAAAAAAAAACAATTTTATTAACACATCGATTTATTTCATTTTACTTCAATGCTTATTAACTGTTTTCGGGGAGTTTTTGGCGGGATTTTAGTCTGTCATGTAGTCGATTTTATATTTTATTCATAATCTTGTGTTATTTGACTCTATATTATGTAAATTTGGTGGTGTTTTACGTAATATAGTTAGTTTATTGTGCATAAGTGAAGTAAATGGAAAATAATACCACGGAGCATGAGATTCTGAGATGCAACAAAAACTCCCTGGAAGGTTCTAACCATCCATACGACCTACCATCTTGTTACTTTTGGGGTGTAAGAGGTGTCGAATAACATCATAAGACTTGAGACACCCAAGCCAACCTCACCTGCACGTGGTGCAACCTGCTGATCAACGAACGAGGCAATGGCGATAGCGGGGTGGTAGGGTTTTACAGCCCGACTGGGTCGCAACCACCATGTATGTGGCGAAAAAGCCCGTAATAGCGATTCGCTTCTACGGGTCGCGTTTCGGGATCAGCCTGTGCATATCCAGCTTATTACAGGCCGGCATGATAGTGGCGACCGGCGATGGACAGTGTGTCAATCGGTGGTCGCTATTATTTTTGGATTGTACTGTGCTTACCATGAGGCATAGTGCAGTCACTTTGCCGTGCTACAATAAAAAAAAAAAAAAAAAAAAAAACAATATTGACTCACACGACGCTTGTAATGTTATTGACTACGCGACAATGGCAGTAATAATCTGGAGGATTGATTGCCAAAAATAAAGTAAAAAAAAATATCTACGAAGACTAAGTTTTCACACGATGAAATAAATAACAGAAAAAATATCTTTTATTTTCGTATTTTTGGTCGTATTGAAGCGGCAGTAGAATTTGATATATTCTTCTCCCGGCGCGTCGTTAATTTTGAAAACTTTGAGTTAATTATTTTTTTTATTAATGTTGATGCCCACATGAGATCATTTCCACCTCATCGCGTAGTAAATGTGTTAACAGGCAAATTATTTAAATATGCTGAGTTGAAAACCGACTCGTATGTATTCCGGTCGTCGGGTTATTATATCGCTCGTAACAATTATAATATTTCATTTATGATCCGAAATGTGTTCAGTAGGTTATTACGAAACTTGTTTATTCAATGGAAACAAAGTAATAAATGGGAAGTAACACAATTTTTTTATGCTTTGTCGTTAACATAGCATAAAACTAAGTCTCCTACCGCGGCTGTCTGTCTGTTCGTGATAAACTCACAAATTACTGAACGGATTTTCATGTTGTTTTCACCAGTGATTAATGAGGAAGGTTTTGGTTTTTTTTATATCATATAGGAGGTAAACGAACAGGCGGGTCACCTGTTGTTAAGCGATCACCGCCGTCCATAGACACTAGCAATCCCAGAGGAGTCGCACGTGCGTTGCCAGCCTGTGTTTGGGGGAGTAAAGAGAAATGTAGAAGGGGTTTGAGGACAGGGGAAGGGAGAGGAGAGCGGAGGGGAGTGGAGATGGGTCTCCGGCGCTCTTACTGACCGAACGAAACGCAACAATACAAGCACTGTTACTTCACGTCGGTTTTCTGTGAGAGGTTGGTGCTATCCCGTACGAGCCGACCCATTCATGTTGAAACCAATAATATCTTCAGCGTGGAACTACCACCTTAAAGGTGGTATATAATTTGTCATATAATCAGGGCGGGACAACGTCTGCCGGGCCTGCTAGTCTAAACATATAATAAGAATGTAAATCTAACGTGTGTGTATGTAGCCATGATACATAATATTACCAAGTTATCGCAAAGCAAAATTATATTTGCGGGGTGGTAGGGTTTTACAGCCCGACTGGGTCGCAACCACCATGCATATGGCGAAAAAGCCCGTCATAGTGACTCGCTTCTGCGTTTTGCGTTTCGGGATCAGCCTGTACATATCCAGTGACTTTCGTCATTATGGCCGGCATGACAGCGGCGACCGGCGATGGATAATCTGTCTCTCGGTGGTTGCCAATGTTTTTGGATTGTACTATGCTTAAGATCAGGCTTAGTGCAGTCACTTTGTCGTGGTTCTATAAAAAAAAGCATTATTTTGCCGTTTCCTTCTTACTTGGCATTATCTCTTGTTCTGATAATAAGATGTTTCAGAAAGTTATCTGCCATCTAAAACGTGCCCTGTCGACTTGTACAGATCTGATATCGGTGTCTAGCTCTCGAGGACAGACTAATGCTATAAACCAGTGGATTCCTGAGTAGTGTATACAGACCCCCAGGCGTCAGTGTTGATCGTATAGTTTCAAACTTTGATATTTTTTATTTAACATTCAAGTACCCAGGTTCATTGTAATTAGTGTTATATGTCAAGTTTATTGCTGCTCTAAAAAATTTGTAATAAACTATTATCAATTGGTATAACTAAATTCTCGCTGCCATCATAAATTCAGATGTAGTATACATAACTTGATTCTATGTAGCATAAGCAGGTATTTTTTTGAATTAAGAAAACCGTAAGTTTACTGAGATTTTCATACCGAAAATCAGGCTGTTTTGCGCGAGGAGACTACGGAGAATTGATTTTTTTTAATGAAAACTTACTAATTTTAAAAAACAATCATCCGTACACCATTGTTAAGTGTTCAATGTATCTGTAGTTAGTCATTATGTTTACCAAAGTTGAGTAGTTTTGTTGTTATTCTTACCGAAAAACAGTGAAAATGGACCGTTTTTGAGAGCGAGTCCTTAATTTTAACTAACTTGTGGTGCAAAAATTCCGTCAATTGGGCTGTTAACACGAAATCCGAGCTCGCGACATTTTGAGTACAGTTCTTTAAAAGGAAGACCATGGTAGTTTGATTGCTTTTTGTTCTCCAGTTCAAATTCGATGACTATTATGAATATTCCCCTAGTTAGTTCTATTAAATAAAACGGTGTACATATACAAATGTAATACTTAATTTTGGAAGCGAAAACTTTCATAGAGTGACTTTTTAGTAGGGGAAAAACTTATGGGTTCGTGTCACTGATGAGCTCGACATGCTCGTGACGTATTGCGCTTGCGGCAGACTAGCGACGTTATAGTACAGCGGTCTGTGTATTTGTAATATAGATTTTGTATTGAATTTGTACAGCCTATAATATTTGACAAATTAATAGACTGTATAAAATGTATATAATTATTGTTTCGAGTCCCCCCCCCCCCCTCCTCCCCCAACACAGGCTGGCAACGCACCTGCGACTCCTCTGGTGTTGCAAGTGTCTATGGACGGGTGGTAATCACTTAACATCAGGTGACCCACCTGATCGCTTGCATCCTATGATATAAAAAAAAACGTCTTCTGTCATTGATTCTAACAATCCCCTCTCCCCCAGGGATCTTTTCATAAATATATTTAATTTGTCTCTTAACCCTTTTATTATATGTATGGATATAGAAAAAGATGTATAGATATATATATACAACTTTATTTAATTTTAATTAATACATACAAGCCAAAGAACTTTCACTTTCTCTGTGTGTACACATTGATACACACACTGTTTTTTATTGTATAATTTGTGTTTAATAACTAATTATCTATATTCATATAATTCAAGTCATACTGTTTTAAGGACGAAGAAAACATAAGTGCATTATAATTTAATTTTTTAACTTCTAATAAAAAATTAAAGTTTCAGAGAACTGTGCACGTTCATTGGCTGATGACAGGATCGCTCATAGTCGCTGCTTCCAACAGACTATAAAAACTAAAAAAAAAAAAACGTTATAAGGTTGAAAAGTTAATAGCGGAAAAACTTTTAAAACTGAGACCACTCAATTAACTAGTCTTCGAGATGAGAAACGTCTCATTTGCCGTTCGGATGACAACCAAAAAACAACTCTATTAGAAAGACAGTGGGTTATTTTTTACTATGATTACTAATCTCTGCAGACGGTAAATATTCTATAAGGCGAACGCTGTGTACTCGAATTTATAAATAAAGTAATTTTAAAAGTCCAATAGTAATTAATGAAAGAATAAACTGTTAAATATAAAGAATAATTGCTTCTGTTTCGTGGTTATACTCTGGGGGTTTGATCATTGCGTTGTTTTTAAGAGTATTTTAATATATTTCAGTGTCATTTGCGGTTTGTTTTTATATATATGCAATCGCGAACGATTTGTTCTGTTTAAAATTACAAAGTACAACATATTATAAAAAAAATAGTGCTTGGAGGGACCGCGTGAAAGAAGTGAAACTTGGTAATGTGGAAATGAAAATAGGAAAGGATAGAAATTGATATAAATCATTGATATAAATAAACAGGTATACTACGCGTCCGAGTGCCACGTATTGTAGTCCGGTGAAGCTGTGAAGATCTTGCAAGGCGAATATTCACTCTCGCTCTGTCTCTTTCTATTCCCCCTCCCCAGAAGCGTTGAACGTCTAACACAACAGTGATTTCATACCCCCTCCGTGGTAGCGTTAAACGTTTAACGCAACCTTGTTGGAAGTCGTATTAGAAGTTTCACTTTAATATTATGTAGTAACAAGTTGTTATAAGATGAAGCATTTTAGTTAATACTAGCCTTTGCCCAGGACTTCGTCCGTATGGAATAGTTACTTTGGGCTAACGCAGCGGAAGATCTCAAGAAGAAAAAAAGCGATTTTAAAACATTCATCATTAATTCTCCGCTCCTATTGGTTTTAGCGTGTTATATAGCGTAGTACATAATAATAAGTCTAGTTACGTTTTCTAATAATGTGAACTCAGATAAGGTCTCTTTCTTTTGTTAGAGGATCTTTTTGTTACACAATAAAAAAATAAAAATAAATAAGAATGTAAATCTAACGAGTTTGTTTTTTTTTTAGATTTTTCTGAATTTTTTTTAAAGTTTTTTTTTATTTTTTTCTGATTTTTAGAAAAATATGGTGGGAATACTGTATTGCGAATACTTCACTGTGATAAAACGAACAAAAGGCTTTAGTTGGATTAGTTATGATAAATTTTAGTCATGATATAATTCTTTTTGCTGTTTTCATTCTGGTCAACCCCGAGATCGAACGTCATTCTGGTAGGAAATTGCAAAAACAACGTCAGCAATTCATGTTGTTGCCAGTAATTACAATTAAATTAGAACCAAAATACTTAAATTAATTAGTTCAATTAGTCGCTAATTTTTTAATTCGCTAGATTGAAAAAATAAGTCGTTAAACAAGTCCAAAATCCGCTAGATCTAGTGACAAAATCGCTATAACGGCAACAGTAGGAGTCGTATTTATCATAACAGATATAAATCACAAGTATTCGAAGATAACAGATAACAGTTGTTCTTGCGATGTCACAATATCTGTTAAAAAATCCATACACCATACTCAAATTTTAACCACTATGAACAATCAAATTTTTAGTATTCGATAACAGCCGGTCACTTACATACCTTGAAATAACAGAACAGAAGTTTTTGGCGGGATTTTAGTCTGTCATGTAGTGGATTTTATATTTTATTCGTAATCTTGTGTTATTTGATTCCATGTATAATATTGTCATAAGCTAAACCGAGACACACCTAGTATTTATATGAAATAAACCAGAATTCTAGTAAGTCGTTTCATAAGAAGAACTCCTCTTTAAAAAGCGTATTTTTAATTAGATCGTATTATCTGTTATTTGGTTGATTAATCTATCTCGCTCACGCCCATTTGATAGAATGTTGTTAGAACGAGAAGCACCTAGTATTATAACCCGAAAAATAGAAATTGTGATCTTACAAGAAGATAATTATCCTTGAAACGTCATTTCTTAATTAGTTCGTATTAACTGTTATTTCGTTGATTAATTTATCTCGCTCACACCCATTGTATATATTGTTGCTAAAACGAGATGCACCTAGTATTATAACCCGAAAAATACAAATAGTAATCTTACAAGAACACATTATCATCCTTGAAAAGTGACAAGTAATCCGCCAGCTGGTCACTAACATACTTTGAA
Organism: Antheraea mylitta; assembly: GCA_014332785.1. Taxonomy (NCBI): domain Eukaryota; kingdom Metazoa; phylum Arthropoda; class Insecta; order Lepidoptera; family Saturniidae; genus Antheraea; species Antheraea mylitta. The sequence continues at coordinate 1,863,740 of JACEII010000040.1, forward strand.
ATAACAGAACAGCGAAAAATATTAAACAATTATTTTTGTCTTTGTCTATTTTATGATATTGTCATAAGCTAAAACGAGACACACCTAGTATATAAATGAAATAAACCAAAATTATAGTAAGTCGTTTCATAAGCAGATATTCTCTTTGAAATGCGCATTTTTAATTAGATCGTGTTATCTGTTAATTGGTTGATTAATCTATCTCGCTCACACCCATCTGATAAAATGTTGTTAAAATGAGAAGCACCCAATATTAGAACCCGAAAAATAGAAATTGTAATCTTACAAGAAGATAATTATCCTCGAAACGTCACTTCTTATTTAGTTCGTATTAACTGTCATTTCGTTGATTAATTTATCTCGCTCACCCATTGTATATATTGTTGCTAAAACAAGATGCACCTAGTATTATAACCCGAAAAATACAAATTGTAATCCTACAAGTACATATTGGGCGCGTTCCATTAGACGTTCACAACACTCACAACACCCGTTTCGCCGTTCCACTAGACAACATCGAGCGTTGCGGTCGTGCCGAAAACGTCATTGATGACGTCGTAACATACGCTCACACGAAGCCTACGACGCCCCATGTCTGGAGGTGGGTCGACGTGAGCGTTGACGTAATTGGCGGGATTCTCAATAAAGATGGCGACCGTCAAAATGACAGTATTTGATACGATAAAGAATAATTATATTAAATAACATATTGTATTGAAATACATAGATGATATATGTAAATCAACTTTTGATAATTTTACTTCTTTTGAAAAATGTAGAAATTAATTTATAATCATTTCATGGTAATTTAATGTTTTTCATTTGACCAAAAAGCTCATATTTATGTTTTTATGATAATTAAAAAAAAATGAATTCGTAAATGGACTGAATGTACCCAATGCAATGCTTGGTGGTCTATAACCATCTTTGCACTATTGACTTTTAAATGAAACAGTTTTGGGGCACATCGGTTGAATGGGTTCAAAGTCTATTTCGAATATAAATAGAAACATGGTACAGATATATTAATAAGACCTAAATAATGGTGAAGTAGTTATTGCTTCCAAGGAAAATTACAATAAAATTTATTTGTAATGTAACTTTTAAAATAATAGTGCGTATCCGAATATCTTAAAAACCACTTACTGCATTGGTTAATAAAATATTCAATGTAACTTCAACTCTATTCTACAGAAATAAAGATGATATTCATTTGACATCGAATGGTATATAGTAATATACACATATTTGTATATTATTTCCTTGCTAATGGACCCAAGGTTGAAAAAAAAACCGTTGTTATATAATAACAGTATTAACAGATATTATGTTTGCCCTGTTATAACCCAATAATCGATGACTTCTGTTCGATACCGTCTCACAACTCTGCTAATTATACTAATTATAACTAGTTTAATAACTTGATTAGAAGCGAGATTAGGTTTCGCTATGCAAAAATAGGTGAAGTGTAATAATATTACAAGCATTTGTCGCAGGAGCAACCTATGGCGCTATGAAGACCTTAATGCCTTACCCATTGCTCGGTAACAAAACGTTATCATGTTAATTTTACGAGCAGCGCCATCTCGTTGCAACAAGAAAAACTAGATAACATTTGAACATTCCCCTCACCAATATTAATGGAGTTTATGGCGGGATTTTGGAACGTTATGTAATGGATTTTATTTGACTCTATATTTTGTAATATTAGTCGTATTTCACATAATATAGTTCGGTTATTGTGCTGTGAAGTTGATGGGAAATAATACCACGAAGCACGTATTCTTAGACGCCATAAAACTCCTTGGCAAGTTCTAATAAGATTCCTACCATTTTGTTATAACTTGTTTTTGCAAGAAGCTTGTAATATTATTATATACACAGCAATAGATGTAATAATCTAGAAAATTGGTTGCCAAAGTAATCTATCTTAGCCTATTTATTGAAGAAGTTATTTCACACGTACAATGAATTGCGTCACATACAATAATAGATATAGTCAGCTCTTCAGAAAGTATAAGAACACTCGATAAATCGGAGGCCATCGTTATGTGTGGTAAAGAAATATCACAAAGACATTATTAAACGAGAATAAATTCATTAATGTTTTTTGCAAACACCTGATGTATGGTTTGGTGTTCTCTTCAATATTGACAGTGTAGCGTTTTCCTAAACATTGTTCGGCAGTTTGGCATTTCTTTGAACATTGCTTCACAAAATGCTGTGTTAATACACAAAAGTTAAATACGTATTAAATACTTGCTTTGAAAAAGTTTTGTACTAAATGCAGCACGCTCGCCTGAGGCAAGTTTACGTTATCCTTTTTTCGCAAATCTAACCTTGTTTTTTAACGTGGAGAGAAAATCCTCATGGACTGGCAAGCTTCCGGGGGGAAGCCCGACTTGAGCTGCCCACCACCTACGTGCTAGTCACGCAGGGGTGGGGCCTTATGGCGACTCTAACCGGCTAAACCTACGCCGCACTGAGGGAGTGTCGCGGGACAGCGCGAGCATGCTCCGCGACACCCCCGGCGACAGGCGTTTCCCACGCCACACCTGGCTGAGGCAGCCCGGTTGTAAGATTGCCTCTCAGCCCGCTAAACCCGTGCAGTGGTAGTCCAGGCCCCTCGAACCTTTCCCCCTGGGTTCGGCCAGCAGCGGTGAGGCTAAGCCGCGCCACCACCGTCGCACGATTGATTTTTTACAGAGGTTACTCCTCCTCTGCCTAAGCCACCCTGCGGTCCTCTCCGGCTTACGTTAACCTATGCACCCCCTCTTACCTCAATCCTAACCTGCCCTACCTATCTCAGACCCTGCGCTCGCCAATCCCATGGACTTGCCTACCCACTAAGTAAGTAGGGAAGCCAGATGTTACCTACCCACTCCCCCCCTATTCCCCCAACCTAACCATCTCTATGCCTAACCAAACCTACCTACCTACTCGGTCCCTACGCCCACCTAATCCCTGGTCTTGCTTAATTACCGTGTAAGTAAGCGAGCCAGAGGTTTCCTAATCCTACTCCCCCCACACCTACGTAGCCTACATGGGAGGGTCCCTTAGGGCGTTCTCTGGTGAAAGTCACCTCCACCACGTCTGCGACGCCGCGCGCCGCTTCTACGGATGATAGGCGCCTCTGCAATCCGCTCGCGTTGCCTTTCAGCTTCCTATTTCTGCGACATAACTTCCTCGCAGAAAGTGAGCATCGCGTTCCATGAAACGTGGTTCTTAACCATGGCCTGGACCACAGCAGCAAGGGAGGGGTCTGTTCCCACTTCCGCAACCAGGATAGCACGGGCATTGGCCCACGCTGGGCACTCCTGGAGTATATGCTGCGTCGTATCGACATCGCAGTCACTACAGTGGTGGCACTTTGGTGTCGGTTCTCGTCTAACTATCTGGCACAGGTATTTGCCGAAGCACCCATGGCCACTGAGAATCTGTGTTAGCCTGAACGTTAGCGGGCCGTGTTTTCTGCCAATCCACTCTCGCAACACAGGTTGTATTGCTTCAACCGTCCGGTGGCCGCTTCTTGCCGAGACTACTTTTTCCTCCCAGGCCTGGATTACTTCTAGTTGAAGTAGACTCCTTTGTGTCTTTTGATCCCTAAGGGTGATCCTGCTTACCCTGGTGATTCTGCCGGTTTTCCACATGTGCATCGCAGTATGGGCGTAGGCTACTAGGTCCCATGGAGTGAAGCTTGAAAGCAAACAAGCTGCATCGTAGGACACAGTTCTGTAGCCACGACATATCCTGATAGCCAAGATCCTTTGCAGGTTCTTGAGTATCGTGAAATTGTCGTCCTTTAAAGCACCACACCATACCGGGGCCCCATACAGCGCTATGGAGCGAATTATTCCTGAATATAGAGCGCGGCAGCTTGTATCAAGTCCGCCTATATTTGGGAGCAACCTTGCTAGTGCCATAGCACTTTTCGTGACCTTTGGTTCTAGGACATGAAAGTGTTCTCGGAAGGTCTATCTACTATCTAGCGTAAGGCCTAGGTAACGCATCTTGGGACTAATCCTAATCTGGACTCCCTCAACTACCGAATGGGCGTCAGGAGGGAGGGCCCCGCGGGAGCCGTGGAAGCATATGGCTTCCGTTTTCTACTTTTAAGCCTATCATCCGGATTCTATCCATAACGTACGCCACACTTGCTGTTCCAAGGTAGATTGCTTCAATAAGAGTATTGCCCCGCGCCGTGACCAGCGTTTCATCTGCGTAGCAAGTGAGTACAGTGCCTGTCAAAAAGGCTCCTTGAAGCACCCAATCGAATGCCATATTCCACAGAGTTGGGCCCAAAACAGATCCTTGCGGGACGCCACATGTCATTTCCCTTTGGTGGGACCTGCCGTATTGATCGACACACACGACGAATCTACCTTGGAGATAAGATTCAATAATTCGACATAGGTAGTATGGCACCCTGTGGAGTTTCAACGCCGTTTCAATACACTTAAAGGGTATACTGTTAAATGCGTTAGATATATCTAGCGATACCGCAAGAACTACTCCGCCTTTGGCAATTTCCTCCATTGCTAAAGCCTTGATGCGCAGGATTGCGTCAATTATTGATCGCCTTTGCCGAAAACCGTACTGGGCTTCCGAGATGTCGGTTCCCTCTTGGGACAGGTGCTTTGCCAATCAAAGCAAATCTAACCTAACCTAACCAAAGCGAGACAAAAGAGCAAAATGGCGAACATTCAGCGAGCGCGGTGCATTTAAAACGTAACCTTTTTAAAGCAAGTATTCAATACGTATTTAATTTATTTGTAATAACTCCGATGCTGTTTTAAGAACATTATTTGATAGTGTGGCGCTACTTTGAACATTGCTTGAACGTGTTGTATTTATTAAACATTGTTTAACTGACCATAATGAAGACTAGACTGCCTTGTTTTACATGGAAAATATTTGTATGTTATCTAGTTTATTATATGCACTAAGTAACACTAAGCTTTATTATTCTTGTAAAATATTACACTGTCAGTTAACGCGAACTCACCGGTGTGTAGGTCGTAATTAATATGTAATTACTAAATTTCAGTTGTTTATCAGGATAGTCTCATTTATCTTCAAGTAAATATTAAAGTAATAGGAAGAATGTTGAACAAGCTTTTCTCTCTAATATACTATGATTCCTTAGACCTAAAATTAATAAACGATTTGCTAATTTATATTTAAAAAAAAAATTGCCGAATGTGTGAAAGCGTTTCATTTCAGCACAGCTGCATCACTTAGACTATTTTTTGTGTTTGTAATATTCACGACATAGTTTTGTGTGAAAGAAAATGATTGAGAAAACGTAGGTAATATTCTTGTATTCAATTTTCGCTTACTAAAATATACTACAGTTTTCGAGTGCTCTCTGCGACCGTGTCTGAAGAGCGCGCGTCTCGTTCTAATCTTTCGACAGTTTCCGATCGAGTGTGTGTCCTGAAAAGAAAAAGTTAATGGACTCTTTGTTTTCTATTTCTTTATATAAGATTTATAATCTCAGCTCACAAATGTTACGGTTACAATTATTTTCAATGCGTTCACAATGTTTGTCTGTTTGTTTAAAATATATATGTTATATCTTACGATCAAGCCTCTCAATTGTATTCAAAAATTAAGTAAGAAAGGGTGTTAAAAAAATAGCTTAACACTTACCTCATAGTTAAAGCTTTGGTCGCGAGAGACAATTTTATTCTTGTGAATTCATTTGTAAAAACGCAACATCCTGTGAATAAGATTTTAGAATAGTTTCCTTGTTCAATTCAACGTTCGTACAGTGTATAAACGAAGCTAACTAGGGTTGTACGTTGTCAATGATTTATTTATTTTAATGTACATAATATTATATTTATTTAGGACAGATTGTGAAGCACGGTATTAATTGCCAATCTCATGTTCATGCTATGACTGTTCCTGGCCTCAAATATATTCTAAGTCTTCACTGTTGGAATCTTCATATATAAATTTCTGAGGTACGTGTATATGTCACTGAACTATTCGTAAACGTCTGAACAGATTTTGAAGAAATTTTGTGTGATGTTCCAGTGGATCCGAGAATGCTTTAAATTCACAATTGGACCCGGCAGGTGGCGCTACGGTTGACTTTTAGGATTATTTTATTATCAAGGTAGGACAACGTCTGCCGAGAACACTAGTAAATTATACGTTGAGTAGAGAGTAGTGTCACAATTTTAGGCTACATCCATCATTTAACATTATATGAAAGTTGAATCTATATATTAATAAAAAGGGTGTATCATTAAGACACACGAAAGAAGTAAAACTTTTGTTTATCAGGGAAAGATTTTAATTAAAAAAATACAACAAAGTTCCAACGTCACGCGGTGTTCCCAGGCGGTCAGACATTCAAATACTGACCGCTCCTGATGTTCCTTAATCTCGGTGACCGGACGTGAATCGGTGTTAACAACACCGAACACAGTGTTTGCCTCAGTCACTTCTCGTCACATAAAAAGATTGCGGATCAATTTTTTTTATATGTCATAGGAGGCAAACTTACAGGCGGGTCACCTGTTATTAGATGATTACCGCCGTCCATAGACATTAGTAACAACAAGGGAGTCGCAAGTGCGTTCCCTGCCTGTGTTTGGGGGAATGGGGGAAAGGGGAGGGGAGAGGGGTTAGGAGAGGGGAGGTGGATCTCCGGTGTTCTCGCTGACCGAACGAAACGCAACAATGCAAACACTGTTACTTCACGTCGGTTTTTTGTGAGAAGGTGGTATTAACCATGGTGAGCCGACCCATTCATGCTGAAACCAACAATAACTTCAGCGTGGCTCTATCACCTAAGATTATTTTAGATTTAATTTCAAAGTCTACGCATAAGGGGTTTTACTTCAAAAATACTTAAGCGACAACCCTAGGTTCAAATCATTAGCGAGTTGCAAATCTTTCAACGCCTCACTAGTACAGTTCGTTTTAACGGCTCCCCTCAAATGTCGGCAGGTGGAGCTGTTTATATTGAACTTAACTCGAATAACTTTGATTTACTTTTGAACGCTCAATTGCATTTCTGTTTTACAGTCTACTAGCGTTCCGTCCCGGTTTAGTACAGATGCAATGTACTAATGTGACGTCATAAGTGTTTAACAGAATTTTAATCTATTTTTGCAGTTTTATTATTCAGAATACAATAAAAGCAAGAAATCTTATTATGACATTTTTACACAAATAACTATTTTCTTACGCGTACTTATTAAAATGATATGCTCTAAAAGACAATTTTAGCGTCCATTAAATGATCAAATTAATAATTATTTATTCAATTTAGGCCCTGAGAAGGCGGTTATGAACGCTAAAACTACAACCGGTTCGGACAACCCAATTACCGACAAGAACCGGGAACAAACTAGATCTGGTTTATTTTTTAACTAGTGTTTATGTAACTACAGTTTACAATTGTTTTATTGGATGCGCAAAGAGTAGTTGGGGGTGTAAGGGGTGTCGAGTAACATCTTAATACTTGAGATACCCAAGACAACCTCACCTGCACGTGGTGCACCCTGCTGAATAACGAACGAGGCAATGGCGAGAACGGTGTGGTAGGGTTATACAGCCCGACTGGGTCGCAACCACCATGTACATGGCGAAAAAGCCCGTCATAGTGGCTCGCTTCTGCGCGTCGCATTTCGGGATCAGCCTGTGCATATCCAGTACCGGGTGACTTTCGTCATTATGGCCGGCATGACAGCGGCGACCGACGATGGATGATCTGTCTCTCGTGGTCGCTACTGTTCTTGGATTGTACTATGCTTACCATCAGGCATAGTGCAGTCACTTTGCCGATTCCAGACTTCGCCATTGTTCATCAGTCGTGCATCGCAATACGTTACGAGCAAGGTCATCAGTGACGCGTACGTACATCTTGTCTGATTACTTGAAGAACTATATAAGAATGTACATCATTATTACTCTGAGTGACAACAGATGTGCAAACTAGACTAAGGTACTGTAGGTGGTAGAGCCACGCTGAAGCTATCACTGGTTTTAGCATGAATGAGTCAGCTCAGCCGGGGTAGTACCACCCGACCCATAGAAAACCAATGTGAAGTATGAATGCTTGAATTGTTGCGTTTAGTTCGGTCAGTGAGAACGCCGGAGGCCCACCTCCTCTTCCTTCCCTCCAAATACAGACTGGCAACGCACTTGCGACTCCCCCTGGTATTGCGAGTGTCTATGGACGGCGATGATCACTTAACATCAGGAGACTCGCCTGTTGGTTTGCCTCCTATCACATATAAAAAAAGACTATACAGACACACAGTTTTTTTATTGTATTGAATTTTGATTTCTGTCGGCAGTTATACTGTTTTTTATTAATATTCACAGATACGAATAAGAAGATTTATTAACTTGAATTTGCTGTTTAGCAAACAAGTATCAAATCAGGAACTATTTGCTATTGGGAAGTCAGTTATTAGCAAGTAGCTGTACTTTCTGCGTGATGCTTGGCTGTAAACAGTGGTGATATACTAATTGTATATACGAAGGTCTAAAAAACTTGTAAAAAACTTTAAAGAATAATATCTGATGTAGTTATAAAATAGATAAACGTACTATGGAAGTAGATTTTTCAGCGTCGGAGACTAAGTTTTAAGCTGTTTCACAATTCTTGTACAGTTCGTTCAGATATATTTACACCGGAACGAATTATTTGTACCCATTTCACATGTATTAATTCGATGAGTTTAATTCGTTTTCTATTTCCCCTACTTCTTCATCTCTCTCACACAGTGTTGTCTGTCAGCTTCCACCAATTTCCTTGTGTTCACTTCTCCAAGGCAAGAAATCATACATCGCTGAATGTTATCCGATAAATTAAAATGAATTCAATATATCGCTTCAGACAAACAACCCACTTCTTGAGTAGTATCTGCAACAAACTCGATCTGTTTTATTTTGTCATGCCATATATTTTCATAAAACATAAATAGTTACATTCGTTATTAGTGGATGCACAGAGAGGGGCGTCATTTCCAGGCGTCACAGTCGTTCACATATTATTCCACCCTATGACCGCCTTTAGACGTTAAAATCGGCTTGACATGGTTCCTGAACTCACTCTCCGGCAAATCGGTAATGTACTTTGAGATTTTGTTATAAAACCTAACGCTATTATCTAAAAACTGTTTTTGTTATTAGTGAGCCTAATAAAGCATGGAATGAGTAATTTGTTGCTGTTTCTAGTGTTTAAATTATGTTGGTCTTTTACTAAATCCAACTTATCAAAGTATTTGCGGGCATACATTAAATTATCAAGAATATATTGGGATGGCAGAGATAAGATACCGAATTCCTGAAACGAAGTTTTCAAGAGTCTTCCTGTAGGTTTAGCGTTCTTATCAGCCCAAACTACGTCATTAAATAAGGTTCGGTGAAATGGTAACTAAACATTAAAAAATATAAAATACTAGCCTCTGCCCGTGACTTAATTCGCGTGGAATAGTTACTTTCGGCTAACGCTAACATGCAGTGGAAGCTCTCAAGAGGAAAAAGGGTCCGATTTTTAAATATTCTTCATTGGTGCTCCGCTCCTATTACTCTTAGCGTGATGATAGCCTATAACTATCCTCGATAAATGAGCTATATAACATAGAAATAATTTTTCAGACCGGACCAGTAGTTCCTGAGATTACCCCCTACAACTTCACAATGTCACAAGCTCATAAACTCACGTCTCAAACTTACGAACTTAATGTAATATTGGTATGGAATAGATATGAAAGTTACGCAACAGTGTGATTGCAACCGTGAATACGAAATGTAACATGCAAGTATCTTGTTTGCATTCGAGTCGAGATAAAATCTTGTTTCAACGGAATCACATATCTGTTCTGTTTTCAATTGGACACTTTATATTACGATTTTCGCGATGTCTTGTTTTTCTATCTAAGATTGCTTAACATAAACTACTCGAAACAATAATCTTATTAGTAAAAAGCTGTGGATACGTTACCCACATGATATTTTGACATAACAAAAGGCACGATAACGCACACATACGTAAAGTTATATTGTAACGCCGCGCTGTCTTAAATAAAATGTGGAAGTATGATAGCATATTCTCAATATCTGTGGTGGAAAAGAAATAGTTATATGTTGCTAAGATACGGGCGGATTGACGGGGGAGTCGTCAAAAATAAGCTAATTATCATACCATTGCTCGGAACACACTAACCACTTTCTAAAGTATCAGGTAAATTTAATATTGCCAAACATGTTATTAAATAAAGACGCTTTTTGTGTCTGTCTCAGTATTACGTATATCACTTTCTTTTATATAATATTTTCTGGAAGGTTTATATATGCATAATACCAATGATGTTATGAGTAAAATGGTGTAGTAAGTCATAAACGCTTCGACTGCTGCTTGTTAAAACTCGGCTGGCTAGCAAACGTGACCTCAGTATTCTGTCAGTGTTAAAGGAAGCACGGGAACTGATCCTTTGATTAAATCCTTATAACTATGACATAATTCTTCTTAATTATAATAGTACCTGGACTGTATAATAGTAGCCTGGCTCGGTTCTTTAAAAAACATTATTAAATCAAAATAAACTGTCAGGTTTAGGTTAGGTTAGGAGGCAATCCTGACAAAATTAGCATTTTTTAAAATTAAAAAGATATATCTCTTATAATTATAAAAATATATTTTTTTATTAACATAAACTGTTTTGTTTGCCTCCCAAAATTAGTATTAAAAAAAAAAAAATTAAAAAGAGTTTTCTTTTTTGCTGTCACTCGGATTCGAATTAGGCTTAGACGGATTTTCGTAGCAGCTGTTTTCCATCTGAGCTATTTATGTTTTGACAGCTAGCTAGATCGATTTATCGTCCCCGAAACTACCGACATACTAAGTTTCACGGAAATAGATGACGACGTTTCCGAGATTCTGAATATATACAAATATACAAGAATTGCTAGTTTAAAGGTACTGTTAGATATATAGATTACGGGTAATTTTATTTTATGAGTACATAAGGTAGGCAAAAAAAAGTATTGTAATGAAGTTGTAAGCAGTACTCAGGCGCTTATATCGAAAACACTGTTTAAAACTTATAAAATACAGCAAAAAAATGAACTACAGAATTTTACATCGTAAAAATGTCTCTAAAAGTTTGTCTATAAAGGTTCATGGTTGGCTATACAACAGTGATGCTCTTGGTTTTGCAGCTGTCTATAGGCGACGGTAACCATTTACCATCAGGTGTACAGTTTGCCTGTTTGTTACCTTTTGACATAAAACAAATATTATTTTTTTTCATTTTTCAACCTACCTATTCGCTGTTAGTTTTATGGATCTTTACAACTTGAAGGTCATATGTAATATATTTTCACATATGATATTGTCATATGTAAATATACGAACGCGGACCAACTTGCGGGTTGCTGCTAGTCTATAATAATACTGTTTTGACGGAATACACAAACCCTGTGTATATAATAGGCTGTACATAATATATCTAAAGAAATTCATATGTCCAAGAGAATTTATTTAAATATATATGAAAAGATGTTTGAGAGATGGCACAGTGCCGCGGTGGGGTCCGCTATCGCGTTTTTTGATTGGAGTGAGTCAGGAGCTGAAGCGAAAGCAATTTGTAATGATGAGTTCATTGGTATGAAATGGTAATAAATTATAGAGTTCATGATTCTTTCTAAAATATGCGTCAAACTAACACAAATAATGCCAGGCTATAGATTATTAATACATCACAAAGAAAAGCTACTATTAATATACCCTACCACTATGTTCTCAGCCATTTACTAAACCCAAAAGCCCTTTCGTATCGGAAGAGTCAATATCAATCTGATGATGCTCCGTGACAGAGCGAAACACGTGTAATCGATTGTCGAGATTACACGTAAATCTACAACATATTTTAATTAATTTATTAATAATTATTACATAATTATTATATTATATTAATTTATATCTATATATATCATAGCAGGTAACAATGCGATTCAAAATTCCTTAATTTGTGTGTCTGTTGAGCAGTGCAAGGTACGTCTCGACGCCTACTTCGCGCTGGCCATGATTGAGTTCGTGGGACACCCATTTGTCAAGTTTTTTTACCTTGCTAATTTGACGCAAATGGACCAGTATTGTTTTGACGCTAACGTCGAAAGCTGCTGCTAATTCAGCCGTAGATTGTGTATCATCAGTTTCCACAATCGCCTTTAATTCGTCATTGTCGACCAAAGTCTTCGGACGACCGCGAGGTTCATTTTTCAGGACGAAATTCCCAGAACGGAAGCGAGCAAACCAATAACAGGTGGTGCATTGGTTTGTAGTGTTAGCTCGGTAAACGTCGTTGATGCTGCGTGCCGCTTGTGCTGCGTTGCTGCCATGACGGTACTCATATTCCATAATTTCTCAAATTTTTTAAAGTATCCATGATGACAAAAAAGATTAAAATGCGATGAAAATGTAACACTAATCAATAAACAAATGACTACTTTTAGAAAAAGAATTCCATGTTTTTAAAATAAAATTAATTTGAAATTAGAATTCTTAGTCAAACAAAAATTATTTTGATTTGAAATGGCCAGTACTGCAGAACGGCAATTTCATAGGCAAAGATCCATTATGATCAAATTAGAGTAAAATATCACTATTTAAAATTTTAATGACACAGAAGAGAATAAAGAGATCTTCAAAAATATTGATGTTTAGCCCAATACAAGGAAACGTAATAGTATTTAAACTAATTAATATTGGCGAACTTTTTCTGTCTGTAAAAGTTTCATTAAAATCCAGCCGTTTCGGAGATTGTCTTGGACAAATAGACACTTCGAGTATGCTTGTTCGAGTATGTAGGTTTATTTATTTCGGTTGCGGAAAACAATTAATCTTATGGTCCTTCGCTTATGACTTGCACCGCGACGTAATCGCTCCGCTCCGTTCGTATTATGATTTTACTCGAATGCGCTTATTGAGGGACTCTATCTCTGCTGTATGGATTCGTGTCGGTCATGTACTGTTAGCAAATAAATTGTATTATATTTTCTTAAATAAAAAAATATATAACATTTTGTTATACATATTTCATTCTATAACCATAAACTCGTTGGTAAGAAAAAAAAATAGAATTTGTTTCGGCGCAAAAATACTATTAAAGTAAGTGGTTAGCTGGGACTTAGTAGTGTCTGGGAAGATTTCAGCTATTGAGTTCCCACGCTGGCAAGAGATGAACTTTTACTTCACAAAGAGTACTTATATTTATTATGTACGATATCAAAAGAATGTCTCTTTAGGCATGAATATAAAAAATCTCTTTATTGGTTGAAAGGCGATATTAGGTACTATGAATAATAGTATCAGTAAATGACATAAACAAATGACGAAAAATGGTACTTATATTTTTATTTCAATTTCAAAATGTACCTGCAACAATTTCTCATAACACAACAAAAGTAGTATGACTTCTTACACATTTAAAAGTTGTTTAATTGATTCTAAAATTATAAGTTTTGGTTGATATTCAGTAATAAAAAAATAATAATCAAATTTTTAAATTTTTTGTTTGTCCGTACCGACTACATATGGACATCCTACTTGTCCGTCGCAGGCATCTGAACGAGATCTATTTAGCCGATTCCAGCTGTACTACTGGAATACCAGTCTATATTTAAATCAAAGTACCTAGGAACAGAATATGTACTCAGATAATAACAGGGCTTGTATATTTCGCAAAGTTACAAAAAAATAAATCTCATTTTGGCAGCGAATCCTCTTTAGTCTCTTGTCACGTCATCTATATTTCAACAAGATGGCGGCCACTTTGATAGACTTTTCTAGGCAGTACTTGTGTTATTTTAAAATTCATTTAATGAAGTAGGTCTAATTCAGTTTATGATACACTAGTTTCTGTCCGCGACTTCTTCCGCGTGGACTAGTTACTTTGGGCTAACGGTAACACGCAGCGGAAGCTCTGAAAAAGAAACGAAGACCAATAAGAGCAGAGTACCAATGGAGAATGTTTCGAAATCGAGGTTGTATCTTTCTTTTTGTCAGCTTCCACTGCGTTTTAGCATTAGCCTAAAGTAACGGTTCCACGTAGACGAAGTAATATACAAGTATATATACAAGTAACTGGGTGCCTGAGCCTAGCTCGGTTCTTTAAAAATCATTTTTAAATCAAAATAAACTGTTAGGTTTGCCTCACAACATTAGCATTTTTTGACATAAAAAAATATATCTCTTTTATAATTATAATAATAAAATTATTTATTTAATTAAAATAAATAGTAAGGTTTGCCTTACAAAATTATCATTTTTTACAAAAAATAAAATTTTCTATTGTTAGTGTCGTTTCTTCTACAAATAAACTACAAAAAAAAGATTTTTATCATGTTACAACAAAGAAGTATAACTTCTAACGCGTGTACATAAGTACACACACACTTTTTTATTATTATCCTTTTAGAATTTTCAGATGGTACACTATTGATTTGTTTGTATTGAATTCATTCATAACTGTTTGCCTATATATGAAAAAAGGTTGAGGCTGCCTATAATAAGGACTGCCGATAGAAGTAAAAACTTAAGACAACGGAATTTAAACAGTGCACTCTTTTGAATTTTTAAATTAATTATAGTGTGGTGATTATTTAAATTTTTCATTATCTTTAGTCTCTCTGTCACATGTATCGACACCCCGAATATTGATTATATACTTTTTGATACAGTCTATTAATTCATGAAACATATGGACTGCACAATCTCAGTACAAATTATGAATAATAAATGTACACTGGGGGCCAACTCAAGTTGTTTATCGACAATCCCTAACGCAAATAAAAACGTAAAAATGTATGGAGACGATATATCTGAGGGCTAGATCACGTGATAAAATCACGTGTTTATCATATATACTCTATATTACGCGTCGCTAGTCTGAGGCAAACCGCGTAAGCACAATACGGTCGATCATTCTTACTAACATGTCATGACGCGAAATTATAAATTTATCTCCTGCCAAAAATACTGCTCAACGTACATAAAGAAATTTTCATTTCAAAAGTAATTGTTTCGAATAACGAATAATTCACAGCTCAGTGGTTCGAAAAACTAAAATCCGTAGCGCGAAGTGACCACAACAGTCGTTTCTCTTTCAATTTAAGCTAGAGGCAATAGATACGCGGTACGAGCGCCTCTAACATCCTGCAGCGTGAATAGAGCACGGTTTAGTTCACGCCTAAATTGCCTGTGAACCAATAACAGCCCATTGTTCGGATTTCGAACGCAAACTTTGAACATTGTTTTGAACGCAGTTCGCTTTCCCAACTGACAATTGGCTGTCAAACGGAGTTTAATGAACTTTATGTAGGAAATTACTCTTTAAGGTTATACGGTGATTTAATAAATGAAATAATTTTACTGTAATTTGTAAGAATTTTAGGGGTGCCACGTATGAATTTTAACACAGAATAATCGTAAACTGAAATTTTTGGCGGGATTTTGGAATGTCATTGCTTTATAGCGTTTTAAATCTTGTTCATAACCTTGGGTTATTTGGTTTTATATTTTACTAGCTGTTACCCGCGGCTCCGCACGCGTTTTTTTTAATATATTAAATAAATTTAAAATTGTGATTACACATCAAGTGTAAATTACAATAATACTATTTCAAAAATATTTGTATCACACACACATCATCTACTGTAACAGGTAACGTGTACATTATGTATGTGAATACTAATAGTGTATCGAATGGGATGGAATTATGATCATCCACATAACTGGAATTTTAAACTATTTATCACCCTCAGTGCTCACACTATATAAGAAAATAATGAAAATATGAAGCTACACATTATCGAACAATTTATACTATAATAAAACTGTAACAAGTCGAAATCTGTACATTAAATATTTTTTGAAAATTTTAATCAGGATAGGCTATGTTATCGATATAGAAGCCAAAAATAATCTTTTTACAATTTTTGTCTGTCTGTCTGTCTGTCTGTCTGTCTGTCCCTATGCACACGCATCACTCTGAAAGTACTGAACCAATCTTGACGAAACTTGACATAGTGATAGCTAATATTACGAGATTACATCAAATATACTTTTTGTCTCATAAAACGCCAAGGGTTCTCCAGGATAAAGGATTAAAGTCTAGAATATAAACCCGAATTACTCTGAAAGTACTGAACCAATTTTAACGAAATTTGACACAGTGATAACTAATATTAGAAGACTACATCCAGGATACTCTTTGTCCCATAAAACGCAAGGAGTTCTCCAGAATAACGGACGAAAGTAAAAAAATTGTAGTTCATGAGATTCTTAATGGATTTTGGTAATTTTCCTTTGTGCTATTTACAGCAGACAGATTAGTTAAAAATTCAAGCTATATAGGCTACATAAAAAAAAATACAAATAACCAAAAAGAATGACGGGGTTCGAACCGTCTCCGAATATCTCGAATAGTATATAGTCGCCAACTTTACCTCTAGGCTACGATTACATAATAATTTTGTTCAAAAATTTCAACTGCTTCGAAAACGTCCACAAAATTGTTAATAACTAATTTATACTATTAAAATTGTAACAAGTCGAAATCTGTACATTAAATATTTTTTTGGAAATTTTAATCAAGGTAGACTATGTTATCCATATAGAAGCAAAAATTAACACAGTGACAACTGATATTACAAGGCTACATCCAGGATACTTTTTGTCCCATAAAACGCAAGGGTTTCAAATTTAGAATAGCTGGTTAATACTGTGAAAATTGGTCGATGATAACTGAAGTATGTTATAAAAGTATTAGATATAGCATTATCAAGATATATGTCATAGTGTGATTTTACTTTCTTTGTAGAAGGGTGCATACTTTCAGTTCCGAAATTATCGCTGTCCGACATATTTTCAATTAAAACACTGGTTACATTCACAACTGCGAACGGTGTTTCATAATTTATAAATAGCGTTAAAAATGCGTAGTTTAATCCGTGACAGTCAATTGTCTAATTAAATAGTAACAAAGAAATCAGTGAAAGGTGCAAGCGCGGTGTGTTTGGCGGTATGTCAAAGGGCGCAAGGTCTTCTGTGCATGCCGTGTAATACTGGTACGACGAGTGTTCGACAAAGCAATTTGAATGTTATGTTTATACAGATAGAGTTGCAGATGTTTTTGAGTACTTCGTCAATAGTGCAAAGTTCGTATTATAACCTGTAGCTTCGGAAATGTAACGTCACAAAAAAACCATAATCTTCATCATCATCATCATTGGCAGCTCTTCTCGACCTAATGCAGAAAATAAGCCTCCTCTCTTTTAAAAATAAAAACATGTAATTGAAATCTATCTAGGTCAGACTTTGGCCAGTGTATATGTATATTAGTAAGATTAAAAAAACCAATTCCGTAATATTATAAAAATATTATATTACACCTAATTTAAAAATATAAAAAATACATATACCTATACATTAAAAAAATTACTGAAGATTAATTTGACCCGTAAAAAGCTAACATCACGCAATATCTCCAGGCGGTCACCCATCCAAGCACTGACCACGCCCGACATTGCTTAACTTTGGTGAGATCGGACATGAACCGGTAGACGTTGACGACAAAACATTTCTATCCACGCGTCTCTCTGCCATTATTGTGATGTTACATAATATTAAATATAAACAATTTGAATCTTACAATTATACCAGTAGGGTTGTAAAGGTTTTTGAGTAGGTATTTCGTTAATAGTGCAAAGATTGCGTTTTGTGTGCCCGCGTATTTCGTTTAGATTGACATTTTAAAACTCGCAATATCTTTTGAATGTAATGGCCGATTTTAATAATTCAAAAAGTTATCTACATGTACTGAAACAGTCTTACTTTAAAAATAATTTATTTGGATATGGATTAATATATAGACATGAATAACATAGTCTTTTACGCATGGTATAGTTTTTATTAAGATTTATTTCAAAAATGTAGTTATAGTGACATAATCACAATAGGTAGACATATGTTCTTTAATATTGTAGACCATATTTTTGTTCTATCATTCATAGTTATCGGGGCGCATGCGATGAAATACATTTTATGCCAAATTTTTTTCATACCTTTGATTACATTATTGAAATTTTAGTAGAAATCCCAATTTTTTTCTAAAAAATAAATATAGCCTATGTTACTAAGGATTTTTTTCGAAATGTCAACGCTATTGACCCAGCAAGGTCTTAACAGCTTCACCGGACTACTAAGGCGAGCGCTTAAGGCGCTCATCCGATTTTATTTTGGCAACCAGCTCAAGGGTGCACGGCACACCTCGGCTTGGCTGTTGCCTGTTGCATACAATATCGCGACCTATCTTAGCTAACCTAGCTAACTATTTATATATGTATGAGTTGTTGAAACGTATATGTGTACCAAGCATACACGCCTCAACAACTCCTCCATATATATGTTATTGGAAAATTGAGAGTTTTTCAGTTCGATAAGGGGAATAAGTATACCCTTCCACTTTCATGTGTAAGCGTGTAGCGTGCACGTGTGTGGGGGTGATCGTGTAGTGTTGTAGCAGTGATGTATATTTGTGTGTCACCGTATCGCGCAAGCAACGCACTCAAGGGCTCCCTACCGAGGGATCGAACCTAGGCTTCAGCCACTACCGTGGGAGGCCTAATCCGGTATGTTACTAAGGGATAATGTAGCATTCTAATGGTAAACGATTTATCGAAATCCGTCCAGTAGTTTGAGTTTATTCGTAATTAACATACAAAAATACTACGATTCCTCTTTATTATAATGGTTTAGAAAAATAATTTGAATCTTATGCTTTACTGATAGGGTCGTTAATAGTGCGAAGCTTGTGTGTAATCACCACGAACGTCGCCATGGTCGATTTAAGTTTAGGGTGCGCCTATAGATGTTTTACATAAAAAATCACATATAATCTGGATATATGTTTGAGTGAGACCGGGGATAGTTAGGATTCACAATTGGAAACGGTAGTTGTGGCTGCAATCGCGTGTCAGTTTTATTCAATTTTATCGCTTTTAAAAATACAATTGAAACCAGTGATAACCAATTTGGTGCAGACGAAGTTGCACGGGTCAGCTAGTATTAAATAAAACAGCTAATTAGTTACTTATTTGCCCGTAAAATTCTCGTTCAAATATTACTTGTAGTCCGGTGAAGCTGTTAAGCGTAGTCATTTCTAAGAAAAAAAAACATTCAAATAGGTCCAGTCGTTTCGGAGATTACCCGGAACAAATAAAAAAAACAGACATATCGACAGAGTTAAAAAAAATGTTGATGTTTGTAGCATCACAGATTGTATTCACCAAAAATAATTTATTTTAATATAAATTACACTCACTTTACTTTTATAATACGTAATATATCACAAATAAAAAATTGGCAACAAAACTAATGTAGAATAGAGTTTTTTAAGAGTGTTTGGCGGGATTTCAGTCTGTCAGGTAGTGGATTTTATATTCTTTTCATAATATTATGTTACGTTATGTTATGTACGAACGAACGAACGAACGAACGAACGAACGAACGAACGAACGAACG
>JACEII010000040.1:1886324-1973424 GCA_014332785.1 Antheraea mylitta
CTCTGAACAAAGAGGTATGAACGGTCTGACAAATTATGCGTGAATACCCATTACGTCAAAAATCAGTTGCACCCAAAAGATCATGTGGTCACTCGCTGAATAGGCTTTTGACTAAATTGTGGGATTCTTTCACGTTGGTATGTTTAATCTATCTAATCTAATACCTTTAAACGAGCAATTCTTGTATATTTTTATATTTGTATATATTCATGATCTCGGAAATGGCGTCATCTATTTCCGTGAAATTTAGTATGTAGGTAGTTTCGGGGACGATAAAGCTAGATTTTATTCATAGAAAACTTTTTTTTACTAAGATTTCAATCAAAAATGTTTTTTAAAGAACCGAGCTAGGCTCGGTCGCCCAGGTACTTTATTAAAACACACACAATATCAACATTATAAAAGTAAGAATCCCGATTTTTTATTTTTTTAATCTGGCAACTCAGTAAACAATGCGGTCAAATTACGTTCGATTGTGCACGCACACATTATCAGGGCTTATTCATTAATTTGTAACTAAATATACCATAGACATAGATAATTATAATCCAATTCGATTGTAAATCGCAATTTGTATTCGGAATTCTGTATACAAATATGATTTGTTCGGAAATGTTCATATCACTGTTTAATGTAATAGTTATTGTTCTATATTTAGCTTGCGCGGGTGTTTGATATTTGTAATCTGTTCATTGACACTGTTGAGGATGAAAGAGTTGCACGTTTGGGTGCCTTATTAATGTATGTAAAATAGTGTATAAATTAAACTGAAATTAGTAAAGCCATGAGGTATAATACAACAGAACCATAAGATACAGGCAACACAATGAAGCCATCTCAATTTTTAAAATGGTTGGTTACACGGTGTTAGAGTTTGTCTCAGATCTGAGAATTACCAACGTTCATTTTTATATATATAGATATTGAAGAAAAACATAAAAAATAAAGTAAAGCAGCAAATTACTCTCAAATTTTAGAAAAATGTATAAACATACTTCACAACCCTTTTTTAATCTATCTGCCAAATGACATCAATTCAATTTTCAATTCTATCTTGAGCATTCCATTTTAAATTTGCAATAAGTTTCTAGAACGTTCGACAGGTGACGAGAAAATTCTTTTCGTAGTATATTTTTTATAATTAGAAACTCGTTTCATAAAAATATTCTTTAAAATAAACAAACTCTACTTAAATTAATTCTCTTTTGTAATTATACTCCTCGGCGCAGTTTATTTTTCTTCGGTTTGGCGAGTCCCGGTTTGCGTATCTGCCAGTGTTTATTCATATGCTCACATACTTTGAATTTGAATTATGTTAGCTGTTTATTTAAATTGTATCTTTATGACATATGCAATTAAATTTAAAATGGTATAGTAACATTTTAATTATGTGAAGGTCATCTAACTTTCAATGCATTGTTTTTTGATATGAAATATATATAGGCGAGGGTAAACCTGATTGATGCCGTAGCGACGCAAAATATGAACTTTGCACTATTAACGAAGTACGCTAAACATTTGCAACCCTATCTGTGTAAACATAAGATTTAAATTGTTTTATCAGCCACTTTTATAAATGCTGCCTAATTGAATTTTTGTATTTTGTATTTAATAAAAATGGATACTTTGTAATAAAATAAATAAACAGTTATTAATTTATGGAACAAATTTGTAATTCTTTATCTTTTCATTATGATATAGCTGATTCTTCTCGTAATCTGTTTTTTCATGCATATAACTTTTACAAATTAATGTCAATGTTTCATATCTGCCAGGTGTCCCGTGACGGCTCAATTTTTTTAATATGCTTACACGACAAAGTGACTGTACTGTTTGTTGGTGAGCACAATACAATGCAAAAATAACGAGGACCATCAAGGGACAAACCTATCTGGTCGTTGCTGTTATTTGAGCCTGCGTAAACGTCTCTTCACGTTATGATTGAAGGATCCCATGTTATAGGAAGTAGGGAACTCACTGGCCGGGAGATTGTTGCACAGTTTCATGGTACAGCAAGGATAAGACGCTGCGAACCTTATAGATCGTGGTTAGATTAGGATTTACCGTAAAACAGTTGCTCCGAAGCCCAGCGCACGTAGTTCGGTTATGTAAAGGGGAGGAAGAGATTAAATGGAATAGTTTCTTCAGAACAATCGCCATGATACAGATGGTTGAACACGCTTATAGAGTCTCTATCACTGGGCAACTGAAGCGGCTCTATGAACTTTGTAATGCCTGCATCATTAACAATGCGGACAGTTCGTCTCTGCAACGATTAGGTACATCGCGAATCCGTCCTAGAGTTGCGAATAGACCTACTATTTTTGGTAACCCGAAATATGTGTGTCATTATTTGTAGTTCAATTTATTTTCGACAGACAACCAGATTAGTCTTCATGAAATGTGACCAAAAATATACATATTTACAGTCAATATAATTTATTCACTTAAATAAAAGATGACAACACTACGCTCGATTGGAGTTATTGGATAATTCCAATAAAAGTGTACCATTCTCAAATTAAAACATATTTGTATTATTCTTTATTCACACGATATAACTTCGTCAGCGTGAAATCTAATATACAATGTATTAAGTCTAGTTATTAGATAGTAGATACTATTCTCTCGTTCTTAAGTCACGTCGTCATTAAATTTACAATAACTTTTGATAGAGTGAACCGATTTTAATGAAACTAGGAGTATATGTTACTCGAGGATATGCTATATGATTTTATCGTGAACACATCTGTTATGCGTGTTCAACCAAACAAACAGACAGACATTTCTAAAAATAATTGAAATGTATTAAATTACTCTTTCCAAGACCTCCGCAATATTTTCTATCACAAAAATCTAAAAAGTACAGTCACATTAGATTAGATTCTTATTATCTAATAATGTATACATATACAGTATTAGGTATAGATTATATATATATGTCGCAACATTCCCCTTCAATGTTTCGCCCCCGATAAAATCCATATAATAATTCTCAAAAGGAAACTGGAAGTACGTTATTTTCTTTAAGTCCCTAAGGGTTTTCGTACGCGCCTCTTACAAAAGCCTTTATTTTCCTATTTAGTAGGTAAATTGCTTTTTCCAGTTTTATTTTTAACGTATCGACTGACACTTGCGGAGTTCTAATTTGAAAATTGTATTGGAGTAAAATATATTGTCGTATTTATATATTTAGATGTAAAGAGGTTTGAGGGTGAGTTGGTCACCTCACAAAAAAGTTTATCGGAAATTTCCGAACTGTGAATGCTTATATTATCAAACTATCATACCGTGTGGTGAAAGTGAGATGAAGCTGTGAATGCCTGTCAGGTTCATAATTTTAATAATCTATGCATATAATAAGAAATTAAATCTGTGTCTGAACTTTTTAAATTATTAAAAAAAATATATTACATGTGTCTAGGTATAAGTAATAAGATATATCTCAATCATTTTTAGAAATGTCTGTCTGTCTGTTTGTTTGATGAATGGCGGCTTCACACTTTCCGACACATCCAACAATAATCGTTATAATACAACCAATGTACATAAAATCTTGACAGATTATATATATACCTACCCGTTCTTCGTTAGTCTATGAATGAAAGCCGCATAAAAATTCATTTAATAATTTTTGAGCTTATCGCGAATAGACAGAAGGAAGCAGCGGAGGGCTTTATCTTATAATCATTCAAAATATCTATTTTTAGAACCGCATTGTATTCCTTTCCCATGGTCGATAAGCATTTTTTATTTGTATGCATTCAATTACTGATTTTATTAATTTATTATTATGTCATTGTTATATATTACAATAGTGGATAACAGAACGAATTAGCTAACAGCAGAATAATTGGCAATAGTTTCTAATAATTCTATAAAGTAATCTATATTGAATACTTTTGCTTGAAAATCTTTACTAAAAATATAAATAAGTTAAAAAATCAGTCTTGCATAACGACAACCATTAGATATTTCGAAGGTTTAATTTTATTCAAAACAGCTCGCGCACGCGGTGCACACACTCCAATAAATCTACACAAAGCGTTTGCAAACTACAAAAGAAATTGGCGAACGAGTTTATGTGCGGCTTGCGTGCCTGATTGGTACATATATTCACATAAAAATATGTATAATATTTTATTCTTTATGTTTATCTTGATAGACTATTGTTGTTAAGCTTATCAAGGATATGACCTACAATAGAAAATGCCTGTAAACCGCGTACCAGATGCACCAGATAAGCGGGTATGTCGGTTACTGGCAATCCGTGTAGTCGCGATATATATACCTGGTATACTAGTTTCTAGAATCAAACTTCTTCATGTTAGTGAAGTCCTCTCCTGCGAAGGGAGAACGTCAAACGAGCCACGATCTCATGGTGAGTTTTGGACTGGTACACAAGCTATAGGCAGAATCTCGATACGTATGCCAGTAGTTTGTTCTTACTAGAAACTGACATGCTTTTGTCCTAGTAACAAGCATGTGTATTCTGGGTTTTAGGGATTACAGAATACTTTATCTCCTGTCACCAGTTCCGCGTGAATCACTCTGTCGTGCATTTTGTTTTACGCAGGTATTACCAGAAGAAGGAATAGTCCTGAAATTGCAATGGATTCCATCACATATAGGAGTGAAAGGTAATGAAAAGGGAGACCACTTGGCAAGATAATCGAATTCAAGGGGTTCAAATGTTAAAATGAAACCAGATCATACAGAACTGTTTGCCAAATTAAATATACGTGTTTTTTTAAACTGAAAAGAACATTTTGACGAAAGATCAACAGATAAAGGCACCTGTATAAAATTATACAAAGTGAGCCGCTCTTATACCATATTTTGATAACAATACTTTAAATAGATCTCTTAATGTTATTGCTAACAGGGTGCGCTTTGGATATACGCCTCTCAATAAGTTTACATTTCTTATTAGAAAAACTGTATCACCCAATTCTTTAAAGTATGGATCGATAGATGCCACAATTGTTGATGTAATGTGACTGCATTTCTTTTTAAATCACTGGAAGCAGACGTGCCTCATCTGATGTTAAGTGATCACCACCGTCCATAGACACGAGCAACACCAGAAGAGACGCAAGTGCGCTACAAGCCTGTGTTGTTGGAGAAGGGAGGAGGAGGAAGGGAGAGGTAGGAAAGGAGTGGGAGGGAAGGAGTTAGAGGAGGGAGGTATGCCTCCAGCGCTCTCACTGACAGAACGTAACGGAACGATGCAACCACTGTTACTTCACGTCGGTTTTCTGTGAGAGGGTGGTACTACCCCGGTCGAGCCGACATATTCGAGCTGAAACTTATAGCTTCAGCGTGGCCCTACCACCAACATAAAACACAACGAATAGCTGTCATAGATAATTTAAAACTTAATATGTTAGATAAGGGTATCTCCAATAGAGTCTTGTGGCACCTGAACAAGCCAACATTTTATGGAAGTTTGTTTCTAAATTTATTTTGTGAATATGCTATGATTAGGGAACAATGGCACTGACATGCTCTTTGTGGACCTAAATCCCTAAAAAAAAGATAGAAAAGCATAATACATACGTGATGTATTGGTAAATCTGCAAGAAAAAAAAACTCACAAATATACAAATTTTTAAATTTAATAACCATGTGAGAATATCCCTCTGAATATGAATATTTTCCCGGAGTTTTAAATCAGTGTCGGTGTTGATAATATTAGTCATATAGTAGCCCGGCTTTCCTCTAACTGGGCTCCCTGTTTTGCATAAAGTGTACGCGGAATATTGATGGCAACACCGTTGGATATGCAGCGAGGACCGATATTAAAACGTTATGAAAACGTTTTTTTATATCGCATAGGAGGCAAACGAAGAGATGAGTCACCTGATGTTAAGTGATCACCACCGTCCATAGACACCAGCAACATCAGAGGAGTCGTAAGTGCCTTGCCAGCTTATGTTGGGGGATAGGGAGAGGAAGAAGGAAGAGGAAGGGGATGTTAGGGGGGTCTCCGGCGCTTTCACTGATCGAACAAAACGCAACAATGTAAGCAATATTACTTCACGTCCGTTCTCATTAAGAGGGTGGTACTACCCCGGTCGAGCCGACTCGTTCATGCTGAAACCAGTAATAGCTTCAGTTTGGCTTTACCAACTACAAGCACTTTTGTAAATTGAATGTTAGTCATTGAGTGCGCATTTACCTTAAAATAATTCATTGTTTTGTTAGATTTTGCCTGTGGATTTCCTCGTGTTAATAAAGATTTCAGCTATACTTTAGAAGCAATTGATTTTTTCTGAATGAGAGGTATCATATATCCTTCTTTATAATTCTTACATCCTTGCAGAAATAAAATCAGATTAGTTGAGTAGTTAAGACAAGAAACCGGTGCAAACAAAATAACTGTTTGGCTTTTATAATATTAGTAAGAATAAATTACATTTAGGTGATAGTGCAGGTGCAGTCTTGAAGCCAGTTAAAAAAGCTTGTTATATCTGAACACTGAGTTACAATACCTCATTATGGCGTATCAAGGTGTAGCAGCTGCTAATCAACTCTAGGCAGAAGTGGAAAGTAACGTCCTCCCTAATCTGCTTAAAATATAAAAATTAATAAGAATAAAACGTAACCTGGGTAGGCTTCGTGATAGTCCCAATAATATAATGAGAACAATGGCAAACATGTACGACAGTCCTTTCATGAAACACTGGATATCTGTTGTCATATAATATTGTGATGTTCATCTTTTCATCCTATTTAATATTCATTTGTATAAAAGCACATATTAATTTAGTTATTTAATTTTATTTTTTAAATTACTACTAATGTATATATTTTGTTTTTGTGAACCCTTGTTGTCTGATAAATAAATTATTATTATATCGTTCGGGGATAATGTAGTTTTGAAGAAACTTTATATATCGAGTTTAAAATAAAACTAGTTGCCACTCGTAAAATCGTTTGTATGCGCACCACATCCCTAGCCCACTTCTCTGAGGCAATGTTTTTAGGGCATTTAATTAAGATTTATACAAGTCGCAGTTTAATTAAGTTTAAGCCTTTAATTAAGTTTTAATGACTTTATATTAAATTAAGATATTTATTTATTTATTTAACATATAGAATCAACAACAGTAACATAAAATAAAAAGCTAAAAAACATAGATGCGAATACTTAAAAATTAGTTAGGTCACTATTTACAGTTCACTACAGCATTTATGAATAAAAGATACGATGCGGAAGACAATAAAAGAAACAATTATGAAAAAAATTAAGAAGATAACAAAATTAAACAATTCCATAATCTATAAGATAAAAATTAAGGAAAAAAGATCCTGCAGAATTTAATTAAATAAAAAACTAATTTTAGATTTGAAATTAGATAGGGAATTACTAAATAAGTCAATAGTGAGTAAGTAAGTAATAAGTCTTAACATCGTGATATTAAGAGTCTAAAACAGTGGTACTCCACTTTTTTTTAAAAGGGCTACAAACACGTTTCACTCATGGTTTAGCGGGTCGCAAACTACAAATATTTAGGCATTAAATTAAAAAAAATAACTGGGATAAATTCAACTTAATAATTTACTCAGCGTTCCCATCGTTTTTCTGATAGACACGAAATTTAAAATAATTGATACTAAAATATAATTGGGTTGGCTAATTATAAAGAGACGGGTGGCCGCAGTTTGAGTATGGCTGGTCTAAAGAGTAAATTAAAAAAAAAAATCTATTTACATAGTATTTGCGTGATGAACATACAACGGCAGATTTCTAACATTTTATTTCTCAAGAAAAGGTTTATATAAGCTTAAATATAATTTTAACCATGACAATTGCATGATCAACAAGCATCTATCGAAATACGAAAATTTTATTTAATATCGTTCTATCGTACCTCGTTAAACCGCAACGCATTTAGCCTGGATTCCAGCAAACTCACGTTGAATTTTAACCATAGTTGCGTTTCAAGATTGCCGTCACCGATAGGGGACGTTACTATTGCAACGGACTAACTATTGAAACGTTTACAAATTGAGGTTGTTTTGATCGTAACTCGTGATTCTTCAAAATTAAATGTAATTTAGGCTCGGAGAAGGTATTTACGAACATCAAAGCTACCACCGGTTCGGAAAACGGTTCAGTCATCAGTAAGAACCTGCAACAAACTTGACCTGTTTTATCTTTAATTATATATTTTTACAAAACAGATTCCTTCGTTTTTAGTGGATGCACAGAGAGCACGTAATTTCCAGACGTGACAATCGTTGACATATTGATCTACCCTGTCATAGTCTTTGGATATTAAAACCCGCTTGATACGGTTCTCGAACTTATTATCCGGTAAATCGGTAATGTGCTTTGGGACTTTATTATAGAACCTAACAATATTAATTAAAAAATTGAGGCCAGAAACATGAAATAACCAATTTGTCATTGCTTCTAGTATTTTAACTAAATCCAGCATATCTAAGTTATTGCGAACATATATAATTAATTTGATTGTTAAGAATATATTGGAAGGCCATATTATCGTGTCAACTTGGGTATCTATATATTAATACGTGAAGCAAAAAAATTATACCCCTTTTTAACCGATTTCCACGTGAAGCAAAAAATTGTACCCCTTTTTAACCGATTTCCCGTGAACGAGTGAAATTGAAATTTGGCATAGTTAAAGTTTATATGACGGAGAAGTGCAAAAAACTATCTATTTTATATAAAATGCATTAGAAGTACATTAAATTAAAATAAGCATTACTCACCCAAATGCTTGAATTTTACACGACATATACACACATGTAAATGAAAAAGACAGTTTGACAGATTCTTCACTTTACTCTTACGTTCCAATTACCTACCTTTTCAATATTTTTAACATAACTGATGTTGCGTCCCTTACATGCCCTTTAAATGAACTGGTCAAATTGTAGGTTAATTTTATTATAATATATGTGTAAATTTATAATATTTATTAATAAATAATTGATAAATAATGTATCTTTATTAAATTTATAGAAACACTGAAATAATAATCATTCTGTTTCGTCTTATTGAATATTACATTTTTTAGGTGACAAAACTGTTTTCTCTTTGGGCGCGTTCCGGGAGACGCTCACAACACTCACAACGCCCTTTTCGCCGTTCCAATAGACAACGCGAGCGTTGCGGTCGTGGCGAAAACGTCATTGATGACGTCATAACATACGCTCACGCGAAGCTCACGACGCCCCATATCTGGACGTGGGTCGACGTGAGCGTTGTCAAAATTGGCGGGATTGTCAATAAAGATGGCGACCGTGAAAATGTCATTACTTGATACGGTATAGGATATTTATATTAAATAACATATTGTATTGAAATACGAAATGAAATACGTTAATAAAGTTTTGATAATTTTACTTCTTTTGAAAAATGTTGTGAATTCTAAAATTCAATTTAAAAATTAATTTATAATTATTTCATGGTAATGTAATATTTTTCATTTAACCAATAAGGTCATTTTTTATGTTTTTATGATAATTAAAATAAAAAAATTGAATTATATATTGTTTCTTTAATATACTTAAATGAATTTCATAATTATATGAATTTACTGTTAAGACTTACAAAGTGTAACTTAACCTCTCAAAGTTTTTGTTTTATTTTTTCTAGATCGCCATTTTTATTATTTATCTCAACGCTCACAACGCCCACAAATGCGTTCCACTAGCTCTTACGATCGCAACGCTCGCGAGCTAGTGGAACGGGAAAACTCGCGGTCGTGAGCGTGAGCGTTGTGAGCTACTACCGGAACGCAGTCTTTATGTAGTGACATTGCTTGATGTTGTCATAGAAGTAAAGCAATACTACCAAAGTCAATGTTAATATTTTAATGTTTAGTATTTTTTTCATTGTGAACTCACTTCAAATGATGTTTTGATGAAAAAACGAGCCAAAAAATACTTTGTAAAATCAAAATTATAAAATGTGTTTGCTAATGAAAGTAATCTATGGCTTAAATCTCCGCCGTTGGAATGATTTAGTTCAACCTGATGTAGCAATCATATTTAGTACAGTTGATGATGAATTTTGAACAAGAATTAATTAATTTTCAAAAGTTTATGATAGTATTAAAAACGTCTTTGTTTTGGATTAATCATATGATTCTATTGTGTATCCATTACTTTTCCAAATGATGATACTGGCCATATCACTATTCCTCACAATGTACAGACTACATATAATTCAATATTACCCAGAAAGACACATGGTGTTATGTAAAATTAATTGGAAATTGTGTCATGAGTTGCGATATATTTCTTTATTTTCGTATAGTTATGTTTACTTCGAATTTGAGAGCCTTACCACCTTACATAATCGCCTGTCTTTTTGTTTCAAGTTTAAAATTAGTTTAAATTGTTATTTAGACATAGATTTTTTTTGTTCATATAATTAAAAAAAATGGTAAGCAACTGAGTAGTCATGATGAAAACCTTTAGTTATAGAAGTATACCCTTGGACAAAACAACCCTAATAAAGTTCATACTTTAAGAGATAAATGAACTGTGGTCGAATGTCGACCACTGGGCGCCCACTAGTTACAGTTAATACAACAGCATGGTGGCGTAAATATGAATCTATCTCCGTCATGTTCCTATGTGTTAATTTTCTACATGATTTACATGTTCTAAAGTTTTCTAGAAAGTGCTAAAATTAACTAATTATATCACCATCTTTAGATAAACTGATTAGGCGAATACAACAAATAAAAGTGAAGCTTACAAACGCAACCAAATTCCATATAAGTTAATTAAAAAAAAGTATGTCGAAAAACATATGACAGAAGTTAATTTTCTACTGGGCAACATTTTAATTGTCCATCAATCACTTTTGAATAGCATAGATTATGTTCAGTGAACGCCATGCTGTCTAAACGCAGTATGTATTCTCTATAATAAGCGAAAAGCCAAGCGAGACAGTGTCTCAATCAATTAGCAGTGACTTCCACTCTATTCGACATAGAGCTTAACCTCACCATTTTTTGTCACACAAAAAGTTACGGATCAAAATTAAAAAAAAAAAACCTAATCAATGTGTTTAAAAATACACATACACAATAAATACACATAGATAGATTGAGCGATATTCCTTTAACCGGGTTTCATCCGGTCCAAACCTATGAAACTGGAACATCGTAACTCGAACTTTACTAATGGCCTATCTACTCGTATATCCAGACCGATGAATCGATAAGGCCATAGTAATAAATGATTGTACCGTAAGCTACAGACAACATATGGATCTGAACATTGACATATTTACCAGATTACCCGTTTAAGTTGGTTTGAAACCTACCTGCTTTAAAAGTCGTGAAGCTAAGTAAATATAAACATTTTTAAATAATAAAGTGAAGACACTATATATAATAATCATGATCAGCTTATAACAGACCCACTGCATGGTCATAGGCTTCTTCCTGAGGGAAGGTATTCGCATAATGACCATGCCAGTTCACAACGTATTGGCGATTTCAAACTCTGAGAAGTCCACAGCACTATTTTTTCCCACTTATAAGAAGTATTAAAATAGTATTATTTATTAGGTTCGAGTTTACTCTTACCTATGCATGATATATTAAGATCCTGCCAAAATCTCTGGACCAACAACTGCTTGGTGGCAAATTTTCTACTAAGGTTTTTATCTCATAGGTGCCAAAGATGGGTCACCTGATGTTAAGTGATCACTACCGTCTATAGACACTTGTAACACCAGGGGAGTCTCAAGTGGGATGCCAGCCTGTGTTGGGGGAAAGGTGGAGGGTGAAAGGGAAGAGAAGAGGGGGAAGGTGAGGAGAGGTGGGCCTCCGGCGTTCTCATTGACCGAACGAAACGCAACAATGCAAACACTTCACGTTGGTTTTCCGTGGATCCGGTGGTACTACCCCATATGAGCCAACCCATTTGTGCTGAAGCCAGCAAGAGCTTCAGTGTGGCTCTAACACCTACACAGTGGTTAATCAGAAAGGTATGAAAAAAAAATGCTGTTGCTATGCTAGGGCTTCCTTACATTCTTCTCCTCCACCAAAAGCTACAAACCTACGTCAAACGACGTTGTATACAAACATGCTGTTACTGTAAAACCAGTGCCTAAATCATATTTAACTGGATGTGATTATTCACCTAACAAAAGATTCAACACTAAACAGCATTATATAGAACAAAAGAAAAAAGTTATTGAAATATATTGGTGAAGTTTAACAAATCGAAACGTTAGGCTGTCTGCAACCGATCAATATTTCTCTCATTAAAATTGTTGGATTGTCATTTTACATGAAGACATTTGACTTATTTAGCTTTTTGAAGTTATACTTCTTAGCGCGTAAGTTAAAAATGACGAGAGTAAATTTTTACGATGTGCGCGCACACTGTCACGAAAAACCGACACCCTGAAGTTATTACGATGCACGCGCACACCGCTGAAGTTAGCTATAGTCAACATTTTGTTTCTTTGTATTAAAACCTTCAATGTATTAAATACCTTTTTTCTATTGTTAGTGTCGTTATTTCTACAAACGTACAATAAGGCGAAAAATATTTTTTTTTAATAAAAGATTTTTATCTTGTCACGCCTGCGTATACATAAGTACACACACATTTTTTAAAACTCTTTTTAACTCTATTATCTATGGTAGAGACTTGCGGGATTTACTATAGAACAGGAGTTTTTTAAGTTGTCTTGACTATTTATTATCCTCAATTTAAAAATATGTCGCCATGCATCTGTTAGTGTGTTCCAGCAGTTAAACTTGAGAGTTGATCCTTAAGGTTTAGTGTGCTACTAGCAGCAACTCTTGACTTTGTCTTTATATCTTTATTAGAAAAATACACACACAATTCATTACTTTATATATATCTAATTGTTTATGCAAAGATATTAAGGTTGCTCTCAAATGACTTGTTCCAACTTACACGAAACTCACGTTTTAATCAATTTACACTTTTTTAAAATTTAAAAATTATGTTAATGTAATATTTTGACATGTTGACATGTGCATTTATTTTCTATTATATGTTAGTTTTCATATATTATGTTATTATAATAGTTTATTGTATCCAATTTTATATCAATACTTCGAAAGATACCAACGTTATTAATTTAATTTCGTATATTACACCGATTTACGTGATACGCAGGGTGTAAGAGGTGTCGAGTTCGGGGTGTAAGGGGTGTCGAGTAACATCTTAAGACTTGAGACACCCAAGCCAACTTCACCTGCATGTGGTGCACCCTGCTGAATAACGAACAAGGCAATGGCGAAAGCGGGGTGGTAGGGTTTTACAGCCCGACTGGGTCGCAACCACCATGCATATGGCGAAAAAGCCCGTCATAGTGACTCACTTCTGCGCGTCGCGTTTTGGGATCAGCCTGTGCATATCCAGTACCGGGTGACTTTCGTCATTATGGCCGGCATGACAGCGGCGACCGGCGATGGATAATCTGTCTCTCGGTGGTTGCCGATGTTTTTGGATTGTACTATGCTTAACATCAGGCATAGTGCAGTCACTATGTCGTGCATCGAAAAAAAAAAATACAAAACCCTGAAGCCGCACAGACGAATTCTGTTACGACAGTCACCAACGCTGAACAAAAACCAGTGAGTAATTAACCCGAAAAAATTGTACGAAAACAGTGGTACAATAGAGTATGTAGTTGGAAGTACTGTGAGAACTCTGAAATCACGAATATTGAAAAAAAAAAAAACGAAAATTTAGTCGTTATACAAATACATTTATAAATTCGCGTCGTGACATCCTAGAAACCGTGACCGACCGTATTGCCCGTCGTTAGATTAGCGACGCGTAGTATAGCGATCTGTCTCCATGTAGTATTGAAATTATGACGCTCATCATACATTTGATTGATTAATAGACTTTATTAAACAGTAGGTATATAATTATCGCTCCGAGTACCAATAGATATGAAAACAACGCTGATGTTAATAATTTTGATAAACAACTAATTAAATATTGTCATTTACGCTATCTATACTAATATTATATAGCTGAAGAGTTTGTTTGGTTGAACGCGCTAATCTCTAGAACTACCGGTCCGATTTGAAAGTTTCTTTTAGTGTTAGATAGCTCATTTATCGAGGATGGCTATAAGCTACATATCATCACGTTAAAACCAATAGGAGCGGAGCACTAATGAAGAATGTCTCAAAATCGGGCTATTTTTAGAGCATCCGCTGCGTGTCAGTGTCAGTATTATATGCGTTGCCATGGTAACATGATAACATTCTATCGGAAATATTATTAGGGTTTATTTTGTGTTCCTGTTCAAAAGTTTATTCTACGTTACTTTTAATTCTAATTTTTGATTATAAGTAGTACGTTGCTATCGCAAACATTTTTAAAGTCTATTTTGTGCTGCTATTCTAAAAGTAAGTAACTAAGTAGTAACAATATTCGTCCATCAATACAGGCGAAGGAATTAACGCATTCTGCCAATTCTGAAGTTGTCAATATCGGTAGTTCTTATGTATTTTCTACCCAGTTTTCTTCTATGTCTAAGTTAATGTAAAGGTATAAGCGCCAAATCTTCTATATAATATTTCGTAAATTTTTATCTTCTTAATAATCAAGACCCCAGAATACATGCTCCGTAGTATTATTTTTCATTTATTTCACTTATGCACAATAAACAAATCATATTACATAAAACGCCGCCAATTTAACACAATATAGAGTCAAATAACACAAGATTATGAACAAAATACAAAATCCCCTACATGACAGATTGAAATACCGCCAAAAACTCCTCAAATAGTTTATTCTACGTTAGTTTTGTTCCAAATTTTTGGGTTGTGATATATTATGTATTATAAGAATAAAGTGTGTGTATATAATATTGAAATAAATACTTTTTGATGAATACATATATCTGCGGTGCTACAAATATCAACATCTTTTTAAAATTCTGTCGATATGTCTGTTTGTTTATTTGTTCCGGGTAATCCCCGAAATGGCTGGACCTATTTGAACGGTTATTTTTTCTTAGAAATGACTACGCTATTGACCTAGCAAGTTCTTAACAGCTTCAACGGACTACAAGTAATATTTGAACGGGAATTTAACGGACAAATAACTAACTAATTAGCTGTTTTATTTTAAGCTAGCGAGTTCAGCAGACGATACTCGCTCTACTAATAAGACAAACTATACCTAAACCTTGTCCAAAAATCATTTTATATATTGGTTAAAACGGCATGACGATGCGTTTTTGGTCTTATCGCGAACAGATATATAGACAGAAGTGAAACACGACTTTGTTGACACTATGCTGTGATGAACTGTTATCCGTGCATTCGTATGTGTGAAATTGACCTAAAATATGTTGTTCACTGTAAACATGCGCATGTGACGTACATTGTACTGGACTCCAAGAATAAATATAATTGAAAGTCATATGTTTATATGTGATTTAAATTATAGCAAGGTATATTAATGAGTTGATTATCTCAACAATATGGACATATTATATCTAAATAATAAAAGATAGAACACAAATTGTTCGATATTGTATAGCTTAATATTTTCATTACTTTCTTATATAGTGTAAGTGAGCACTGAGGGTGATACATAAATAGTAATTTAAAGTTCCAGCTATGTGGCTTATGATAAATCCCATCCCATTCGATACACTATTAGTATTCACATACATAATGTACATGTTACCTGTTACTGTAGATGATGTGCGTGTCAAACTTACAAATATTTTTGAAAGAGTATTATTGTTATTTACACATCTAATAACAATTTTAAATTTATGTAATACATTCAAGAAAACGCGTGCGGAGCCGCGGGTAACAGCTAGTAATTAATATAAACATTTAAAAGAGAACATGTTTATTTTATTGTTTTGAGTTTTTACTTCTCTTGCGGCAGGTTTTATAACTGCCGTGACTTTAATTTCATTATAGAAGTACCAAAGATTAACCTTCTATAGATTCTATGAAGATAATCGCATATAGGAATAAAGAAAAATTGAAAAAGTTATGGATAGACTGTGTAAAAAATATGTGTGTAAATTAGTGAATACTGAGATGATATCTGACAGAAGAGAGTGGAAAATTTTGAAGGTGGTAGAGTCACGATGAAGCTATAACTTGTTTCAGCATGAATGGGTATGTTTGCCCGGGGTACTACCACCCTACTCACAGAAAATCGACGTGAAGGAACAGTGTTTGCATTGTTGCGTTTCGTTCGGCTAGTGAGAGCGCCCGGGACCCACCTCCTCTCATGTCCCTTACTTTCCACCCTTTCCCCAATCCCCCTCCTTATTAGCACAGGGTGGCAACGCACTTGCGACTCCTCTGGTGTTGCTGGTGTCTATGGACGGTGGTAAAATCAAAATCAAAAAATACTTTATTCAGTTTAAGCCCTTATAAGGCACTTATGAACATCAAAAACTACCACCGGTTCGGAAACAACCCAGTCATCGAGAAGAACCTCGATCTGGTTTATCTTTTTAACATATTTATACACACACACATTTAGGCTATATTACATACATGACAGAAACGTATTTAATGGATACACAGAGATGAGTCGATTCCAGAGATCACTATCGTTCATATACTGATGCACTTTATAGCCTTTTGAGACCAAAACCTGCTTGATATGGCACTTTAATTCACAATCAGGCAAATCGGTAATATTCTTTGGAACTTTCTTATAGAACCTCACACAATTTCCTAAAAAACGATTACTCGTTTTACTTAGTCTAAAACATGGGATAACCAGTTTGTCACAGTTCCTAGTATTTAGACTATGCCACCCTTTTACGAAATTCAGTTTATCAAGGTTCTTTCGGACATACATTAAATTATCAAGAATGTATTGGGAAGGCAGAGTTAAGATACCGAATTCCTTGGACTTAGTCTTTAAGGATTCGCGAGGTCCCATATTATATATTGCTCGAACTGCCCATTTTTGTAATAAAAATATGATGTCTACCTCAGCTACTGTCCCCCACAACAGAATGCCATAAGATATTAAGCTATGGAAGTAGGCGAAGTAGACTAACCTAGCAGTGGCAATATCAGTTAGCTGGCGAATCTTACGTACTGCAAATGCAGTAGAACTTAATTTGCTTGCCAATTGTTTAATCGATTGTGATACCCAAGAATACAGTATTATCAACTAACACTACAAAATTCCCTTCCACATCATTCAGGTGATCGCTTAATATTAGGTGACCTGCCCATGCGTTTGCCTCTTATGGTAGTTCTGGACGTTCATAAGTGCTTTATTAGGGCCTAAACTGAATAAAGTATTTTTGATTTAATGATAAAAGAAAATGGAAACCAATTGTGCCGACACTATTTAAGTGAGATAAGGGTAAGAAGATTACGAAAATACAAGACAATATCGATAGATTTACCTAAAATAAAAGTAGAGACAGACATACTTCTGTCTAATAAATGTCATGATAATTATCATGACAGCATGAACGCTTAAACAAGTAATATGGCTGTATAGTTTACGAGCAGCCTTATTTACTTGAGAAATGTATAAGTCGTAAAGTTATATTTATGAGAAAACATCGCGGTCTCTAGGGGTGTAACGAGCCTGTCTCGTGGGTTTCCCGAGCCTTCCCTTTTATTTTATCTTCTGAACGTAATATTTAAGAAATTGTAATTTTTTTGTCATTAAAAAAAATCATATTCATTTCATTAGGGGTTGAAGGTAAGAATATTGAAGAGAACAACAATTTTTAATACTACTAGCTATGCTTGCGACATCGTCCGAGGAGAATCTTATATAAAGACAGCGATTAATAAAATCATCTGAATGTATTAAGTCCATTTATTTATCTACTTTTCTCTCGTACTGAAATCGCGTCGTTATTAAAATTACAATAACTTTTGATAGACTGAACCAAATTTAATGAAACAAAGGCTAAATGTTATTCGGGAATATTCTTTATAATTTTCTTTATCGTGAACGTAGTATTTTTGCAGTGAACCGTGTACATACAAACAGACTGACATTTTTAGAAGTTGTTGAAATATATGTTATATTACTTATTCCTGCAACATTTTTTTTTTACAAAAATTAATAAATATAAACGTTAGATTTACTTTCTTATTATATGTACAGATATAGGTTATGATCTGAAGAATCATTGTAATCACCCAGTAAGAGACACACAGCGGGACCATACGCCTCTCTCCGAAGGAAAGTATGGCCATAATCAACACCCCAACTCAGGGCGAATTGTTTTCTTTTTTTTTCTCGAACTGACTACGCTATTGACCTAGGAAGGTCTCAACAGCTTCACCGGGCTACTAAGGCGAGCGCTTAAGGCCTTCAGACGATTTTATTTGACAACTAGCTCAAAGGTGCACGGCACACCTCGGCTTGGGCTGTTGCCTGATACATGCAATTCGCGACCTATCTGAGAATCACAGCGTATTGGCGTATTCAAACTCTAAGAAATCACAATTCTATGTTTTCCCATATACGGTAGTACTATAAGAATATTTCTCGGGTTCAGGTTTCTAATTTTCATAATTTGTAAATTGGAAAATCGTATTGTAATAAAGTTGCCGAATAAACTCGATTCAGCGTCACCGATCCGAGCGTGCCACTTCACCGTCTTTCACAGCTTAATGCCTAAATAAGTGTTAACTTTAAAAATAATTATCTGGTGAAAGCTTGTAATTTTCAAAATTAAGAGAGATGTGCTCTCGAATCTTCTACAATGTTGTAACAAATTGGTTGCAATACACGCTTTACGTTCCCCTCAGTTTACGAGCCAGATTTAAAATATATACGCTGTACATTGTTGTTATATTACTAGGAGTTTGTCGTGCCATTTGTAAGCACTTTGGATCTTTATTGATATATCTAGTACCAATGATATTACAAATATAAATATCATTGTCCAGTACACTACACAAGTTTATCATGATCGACACTTACATTTTATAAAAGAAAAATCATCAAATAAAACGAAATATGCCTAATATTGTTTTGAAAAACTTTGCATTTCATTCAAGAAGATTCTAATCTCTTTTCGACGTGGATCTACGTTATCATACTACGGAATTCTGTGAACTAGTGGGCGCATAATGGTCTACATTCGACCATTGTTTATTGATTTTTCAAAAAAATTAACTTTATTAGGGTTCTTTTGTTAAAGGGTACACTTCTATAATCAAAGGTTTTCATCATGGATACTCAGTTATTTGCCACTTAATTTTGAAATTATATAAACAATAAAAAAATTCTATGTCTAAATGAAAATTAATTATAAATTTGAAACAAAAAACAGGCGGTTACGTACGATGGTAAGGCTCTTAAATTGTAAGTAAACATAACTTTAAGAAAATAAAGAAATTTATCGCAACTCATGAGACAATTTTCAATTTTTTTTTTTCAATGCATCAATGTGACCGCGGAGTTCAAAGTCATGGATTACTTTCATGAGTAGATAATTTTTTTAGTTTGATTTTACAATGTATTTTTTGGCTCAGTTTTTTATTGAATCATCATTTGAAGTGAGTTCACAATAAAAAAATACTAAATATCAAAATATTGACATTGACTTTGGTAATATTGGATGACTCTTATGACAACATGAAACAAGGTGACATGAAGTGAAAGCGGACCTGTCACCTAAAAATTTTAACATTCAATAATACCTAAGAGAATAATAATTATTTCAATTTACTAAAGATAAATTATTTATTGATGTTTATTATGATGTTACATACTATATTATTATAAAATTAACCTATAAATCGACCAGTTGATTTCCAAGTCTATGTAAGACATGCAACGTTATTTATGTTATAAATATAGAGAACGCAGGTAATTGGAGTTTGAATTTTTTTTCCTAAACTTATTTTTTTCGAGAAAAGATCATTTGGAATTGGTAATAGAAATGGAGAGAGGGCTGATCACAATTTGATACGATTCAGTACTCACTACTTTGACGTGTTGCATGAGCATAATATTAAGTCACCAAGATTTGTTTGATGAAATGGAGTATAAGAGTTAAATGAAAGATGTTAAAACGTCTTTATCATTTACACGAGTATATATACTTATACATATTGTGTAAAATACAAGCAGTAGTGTGATTAATGGATATTTTAATTAATTTAATAAACTTGTAATGCATTTTATATAAAAAAATAGCTTTCTGCACTTCTCCTGCATATAAACTTTAAGTATGCTAAATTTCAAGTTCATCAGTCCGCACAGTTCGCTTAAAAAGGGGTACAAAGTTTTGGCTTCACGTATTAATATATAAGATTATAGCTTAACTTTAGTGACTCTTTATATCTCGATTTTTTAAACTTTAGTGAAGTTACTCTCGCGTCATATTCATAGAGTATCTTTGAAGTTAATACGGTTATAAGTGCGTTGAGTCGTATATATGGCAGGAGAGGTAGGGGATGGGGGGGGGGCTCCCAAGGTGAGCTCCTATCGCAGAGGGACCGCTCGGTTGCGCGGGATCGGTCGGGGGGTTATGGGGGAGGCCAACGGGTCATTTGTCCGGGCCTTGGTTGGTGACGTGAGCGCTGCGGAGTCTATCCCCGGCTCTGCTACTGACTCCGCAGCTGTCTCAGTTGCCGGCTCTACTGCCGGCTCTTTATCAAGCTCCGATGCTGAGCCGGAGGGGGCGAATATAGAGGCAGACGTCATTGACGCCCAGAGGCTGAAGGCTCTCGCTGGTTCACAGAACACTTGTATTTACGATACAGTAAGGAAGTCGAGGAACCTGCAGGGCCCCTGCAGGGGGGCATTGAAAGCAGCAGCCAGGACCCTGCAGGAGGTTGGTTGAGTCGTTGGTTGATCGAACCGAGGGGGAGGAGAATAATAGAC
This sequence comes from Antheraea mylitta, assembly GCA_014332785.1. Taxonomy (NCBI): domain Eukaryota; kingdom Metazoa; phylum Arthropoda; class Insecta; order Lepidoptera; family Saturniidae; genus Antheraea; species Antheraea mylitta. The sequence continues at coordinate 1,907,187 of JACEII010000040.1, forward strand.
TACAAAGGGAGGCGAAGAATCTCCAGCGGCAGGTCGACGATTTGAAGGCGGAGGTCTTAGCTTTGCGGAGGGAGGCGAACGCAAAGAGGCAGATGCCTCCGCCTCCTCGTCCCATGCCGGCGCCGGCTGAGCCTCAATGGCAGCAAGTCCTTACTGAGGCGGTCGACACTCTTCGCACGTCGTTCGGCAATATGCTGAACGCATGTGTGGAGAATCTGGAGAGGCGTCTCCCTACAGAAGATTCTTCTCGCCCGTCCCTGGCCGGCGAGAAGAAGAAGGGTGGTGCGACGAATGCGGCGAAGCCGGCCATCGCGAAGGTGCCTCTGGGCCCGCGGTGGCTGTACTGGGCCTTAACTGGGCCGAACTACCGGCCTTAGCGGTGGTTAATGATGGGGCGGCGTGGTCCATTGTGGTGGGTCGAAAGAAGAAAGTGGCAAGGGCCCCGGCGGCGGCGCCTAAGGCCTCAACCGCGTCTTCCACGGTGCCCAAGGCCCTACCAAAGCCAGTGGGGACGAAGTTACCTCCCGCCCCCCAATCGGCTACGGTCATTTTGACCCTGCAAGATACCGCAGTCAGTAAGGGGGTCGGGTACCAGGAGGTGATGGTGAACCTCAACCCCTCCGCCGCTGCACAAGATCTGCTCGTGCAGTCAGTAGCGGAGTGGGGCATCGGGCTCGCGGTCGCCGTGGAGCCGTATTATGTCCCCGCCCAGCCGCAGTGGGCTGGAGATTGGAGTGGCTCCGTGGTGATCGTGGCCGGCCGTGGTTCGCCCCTGGCGGTGAGGGAAAGGAGCGCCGGATTCGTGGCAGCCGTTTGGGGAGAGTGCGCCATTGTGGGGGTGTACTTCTCCCCTAACAGGCCCTTCTGGGAGTTCGAGGCGTTCCTCGGCTCCCTGCAGGGAGCTGTCAGACGGCTGTCGCCGCTCCCCGTGGTCCTCATGGGCGATCTGAATGCAAAATCAAGGACCTGGGGAGCGGCAGCCACGGACCTGAGGGGATGGCCGTTGAGAAGTGCGCAGCCGAAGTGGGGCTGTCCCTCCTCAACCAGGGAGATGTCCACACGTGCGTGCGACATAACGAGGGGTCTGTGGTAGACCTTTCGTTTGCCACCCCGTCTGTCACACGCTGTGTCCAGGGGTGGAGAGTGCTTGAGGAGATGGAGACTCTATCGGACCATCGATATATTAGGTTCTAGGTCTCCACCTCCCAAGCTGCAATTGGCACCCGCCCCCGGAGGGGCGCGAAGTGCCCCTGTTGGGCGGTGAGCCGCCTCAACTGTGAACTAGCGAAAGAGGCGGCCATCGTTCAGGCGTGGGCCATACCCTCCGTGCAGGACGATGTCGACGCGTCCGCAGCCCGCCTCCGTGGTTTGCGTCACTGAGGTTTGCAAGGTATACTGGTGGTTGCCGGAAATCGCCGATCTCGGGACGGCCTGCTCCGCGGCCCGGCGGCTGTTCGGGTGCAGCAGCCGACGGCGGCACCGGGACTCCGAGGTAGAGGCCCGGCTGTATGGCAGCTACAGGGAGTGCAGAAGACCCTGCAGGCTGCCATCAGTCAGGCGAAGGAGGCGGCATGGGAAGAGCTGCTGCAAACGCTGGAGGGGGATCCTTGGGGGCGCCCGTATCTGCTCGTACACAACAAGTTACGATCCTGGCCACTCCCGGTGACGGAGACCCTCCAGCCGGAGGTGGTGGCGAGGGTCGTGGGAGAATTATTCCCCGACCCTCCTCTGCTACCGGCTCCTCCCATGCCTCCACCTCGGGTGGAAGTTGGGGAGGTGTCTGACAGTCCTCCCCCAATTATGGAAGAGGAGATGGGGAGAGCTGTCGAGCGCCTCCACAACCGGCGGAGAGCGCCCGGTCCTGACGGGGTCCCGGGCCGGGTGCTCGGCCTTGCACTGGGCCATCTTGGGGGCTGCTTTATGGCGAAGGAGGGCCACCCTCCGAACTGCGCATCCGGGTATCGGCCCCTCGTCCTGCTGGACGAAGTCGGGAAGGTGCTGGAAAGGGTCGTCTCTTCCCGAGTCGTCCAGCACCTGGTGGGAGTGGGGCCGAATTTATCGGACGCGCAGTTTGGCTTCCGGACAGGGCGTTCCACGTGGACGCCCTGTGCCTCCTAAAGTCGCTGTCGACGGAGGCGACCTCCCAAGGGGAGAGGATCTTGGCGGTGTCCTTAGGCATCGCCAACGCCTTCAACAGCCTGTCGCACGGTGTTATACGGGAGGCTCTGCGATATTTCGGAGTGCCCCCGTACCTGCGGCAGGTGTTGAAGGCGTACCTGGAGGACAAGGAGGTCGCCTACGTCGACGGCGACAGGCGGATGGTCCGGCGGGCCACAAGGCGGGGGGTTCCACAGAGGTCGGTCCTAGGGCCGCTCCTGTGAAACATGGGCTACGACTGGTTGCTCTGCGGCATGCTCCCGTATGGAGCGCGTCTAATCTGTTACGCGGATGACACCCTAGTCGTAGCCCGGGGGGGGGGGAGTACTTGGAAGGAGGTTGAGCGCCTGGCCACGATGGCCACAACCCTCGTGGTCAGGCGCATAACGAGGTTGGGCCTCAAGGTGGCTCTCGAGAAGACTGACGCCCTATTATTCCACGGGCCTCGGTGGAGTCCACCTCCTGGGGCCCACATAATGGTGGAAGGGGCCCGGATCAGGGTGAGGGCCAAAATGAAGTATTTGGGCCTCACCCTGGACGGGCGCTGGCGGTTCGAGCCCCATTTTGCAGGGCTCGTGTCGCGAATTATTGGGGCGGCGGCGGCATTCGGCCGGTTGCTCCCCAATATTGGGGGGCCGGGTGCCGGGTGCCGGCGACTTTTCATGGGAGTCGTGCGGGCGATGGCCGCCTACGGGGCACTGGTCTGGGCAGAGGCCCCCGGTGCGCCAACGTGCGCAAGCTGCGCGCTGCACAGCGCACGGTGGCACTGAGGACGATCCGGGCGTACCGGACGGTGTCCTCGGCGGCGGCCTTTGCGCTCGCCGGCTTCCTTCCTTGGGAGCTGGAACCAGGTGTTCTCGCCGCTGTGTACGAATTCACGGCGACGAGGAAACGTAGTGGGGAGCCTCCGGCTCCCAGGAAGATAGAGTGTAAGAGACGGCAGTTGCGGGAGGAGGCAGTCGAGAGGTGGATACAGGACATGGCGGACGCGCGCTACGGAACGTACACAGTTGACGCCGTCCGCCCGGTCCTGCGGGAGTGAATTGGTCGCGAGTGGGGCTCCCTGACGTTCAGGCTGGTGCAGGTACTGACTGGACACGGTTGTTTCGGGTGGTACCTGCACTGGATCGCTCGCAGGGAGCCGACCGCCGCCTGTCACGAGTGCGGCGCTGAGGAGGATACCGCGCAGCACACTCTGTCGGAATGTGCAACGTGGGAGGTGGAGCGCCGCACTCTGGCGGTGGCGGTAGGAGAAGATTTGTCGCTGCCGAGCGTAGTTTTTTCCATGCTCGGCAGCGAGCAGGTATGGCGAGCAGTGGCCTCCTTTTGCGAGGAAGTCATCTCGCAAAAGCAGGCGGCGGAAAGGGCCCGCGAGGCGGACCCCCTCAGTGGCCGTGTTCGCCAACGGAGGACCGGCAGGAGGAGGCGGCGCTTTGCCCAACTCCTCCTGCCACCGTAGCCCGCCCTGAGGAGATGTAGTAGGGAGGCTCATCCCCTTATTGCACAGGTCTGACGGACGTGGGGTGGGCAACTGGTATGTGCCCAGCTGCCTCTCTATAAGTAGGAACCCGGCGGCCACCTTTCGCCGGGCGGACCGTTGGGGCGGCTATCTGATGGGAATAGCTTAGACTGATCCCTTGCCGCCCCAACATCACGGTCTGTCGGTACACCGTGGGGTTTTAGTCCGTGCGAGTCGGACATAACCCACTCTCTCCCCCGGGAGGGTGATAGCCATAAGGGATTTCCCCACGTAAAAAAAAAGGTCAATAGCGTAGTCATTGTTGGTGGGTTGGTAGTAGACTCACGTTGATTTCAACTGGTTTCAGCATAAATGGGTCGGCTCGCCCGCGATAGTACCGCCCGACCTACAGAAAATCGACGTGAAGTAACAGTGATTGCATTGTTGTGTTTCGTTCGGTCAGTGAAAGCGCCGGAAACCCACCTCCGTCCTTCTCCCTTCCCTCTCTTCCCCTACCCCCTCCCTCTTTCTCCAACAACACAGGCTGGCAAAGCACTTGCGACTCCTCTGGTGTTGCTGGTGACTATGGACGGTGGTGATCACTTAACATCAGTGACCCACCTGTTCGTTTGCCTTCTATGATATAAAAAAAAGTCAATGTATCATTCACACTATTCATTTTTTTACCGTCCATATCAAATTTTCTCCATCCTAAGAGATTATAGTAAATAGTGAAATAACCATACGAGTGCTCGTCCAGGTAACATTAAAGCTCCTCCATACCTACAAAACAAAGAAGAACGTATAACATCGGCTAAGGTTAAATGAATCGGAAAACTATCGTCATTTAGGTACGGTTAAACACCAGCGACTTTTATTTTTCTAATGTTTTTAGGCTATGAACTAACGATCTGAAGGAAAGCTAAGTCAAAAAAGGCCAACTTGATAAATAACAGGCACTCTAATGCAGACATTTTAATGCCAGAGGTACTTAAGTAAAAGAAGTTATTTACCTCGATTGAATTTTAAATCAAATATGTGATTCACAGCCGAGCCGGGTGATTGCGCCGTCTCTCTCGGAGATATATTAAATAAATCTTCAATCTCTACATATGTTACATATTAGGTTTGAACTCCGCCTTCACTCTTCGTGTTCCGAATATTTCTCTGCAAATATTATTCAAATATGAATATTTATCTTTTAAGTTGATCATCGCGTGGATGAAGGAAATGTAGTTTGAAGATGGTAGAGCCACGCTGAAGTTATTACTTGTTTCAGCATGAATGACCCGACCCACAGAAAACTGACGTGAAATAGCAGTGCTTGGATTGTTGCGTTTCGTTTGGTCTTCAATTCCTCGATAAGGAACTCCGTTTTTAATGGTATTTATAAAAAAGATTCACCAAACACATAAGATATCCATGAAATATATTTTAAACAACATAAAACGTAGTATCGTGTAAACTAGATACAGTTTGTCTGGCGTCCTGTCGCGACAGACCGTAATAGTGTTTTCAAAGTAGACATTCATAATTGGGACGGTCAACTATTCCTATAATTTATGATTGAACCCAGACAGCCATTTAGGTACCATATATAATGGTTTTTGTTAGTATAATTTATTGACGTACAAGCTTTTGTCTGCGGCTTCGCTCGCGTGAATGTACATTTATTTTGATCTCTCCCGCGGTTACAGTATGGGTGAATGATACTTGTCTAAAGAAGTTAATAGTGTTAGTTAGAATTATTTATTCATATTTTTACAAGATATATATTACTGTTACTCGCGACTTAATAACGTTTTGGAGTTTTTTCCTGAATCTCATGGATATCATGTAGACAAGCGTTATACAATGTTTAAATGTAAACAGTACCTATCTCTAACATAGGTAAGACACTCTTTTGTTATTCATTTTTTTTTAAACTATTCAACGCGTATTTAACTTCTATACATATAATGAAAATGTAAATCTAACGTGTTTGTACTTTTTCGATTTTCGTGAAGAAACTTGTTGATTGTCCATAATTTTTTTTACGAACTGACTACGCTATTTACCTAGCAAAAATTTAACAGCTTCACCGAACTACAAGTGTCTAGGAACAAGTAATAAAATACATTTCAATTATTTTTAGGACTGTTTGTCTGTTGTATGAACATGCATCACTGCTAAAGTACTGAGTTCACAATAAAACTTCAAGAACATCATAAAGCATATCTTGCAGAGTAACTTATTCTTTCTTTAATTAAAATCGATTTATTCTATCAAAAGTTATTGTAATTTAAATGACAGCTCGAGTTAAGTACGAGAGAAGAGTAGAAATCTATACTAATATTGTAAAACTGACGGGTTTGTCTATTTGGTTGAACCCGCTAAATACTAAAAAAGAGAAATAATTATTTCAGTGTTAGATCACTCATTTATCGAGGAACGTTATTATAGGCTATATATATCATAACGCTAAGCGCAACAGGGGCTGAGCAAGAATGTAAAAAGTTTAAAAATTACTTTTTTTACCATTTGACAGTTTTTGTTACGTGTTAATAACTATTGCACGCGGACGCAGTCGTCGGCAGAAGCTAGTATTTAATAAGATACGAATTGTTTAAAATAAAACAGCCGGAGTTAATTAAAACGTTCGTTTCTTTTTAAATTTGCTATAAAATTCTACTGTTTAATATCAAAATAAATAATAGACGTCCATCAAAGTCGCGCACCGGCGGCATCGACGAAAGAATTGAAACCGGAACATTCGGGAAACGTTTCCGTCCTTATTGTACATCAAACACCGTCGTATCGCCGTCCTGTTCTTTAATTAACCCCCCGTCAGTTTTGGCAAGACACTTGACGCGAGTGACTCTGCCAATTTGACGGTTAAGTTGTGAGGAGGGCTGGCTCGTGGATAGTGTTGATTACGTATCGTTTCGAATGAGATTGCAAGTGCTATGAATATTAATGATATTCTTTGCCACAAGAACTTCGTATTCTTGTGTGTATCGTATTATTGACTGTGGGACAAGGACACCAAATTTTCTTCACAGGCTTATCGTAATCGCAATTACAGAGTGTATGTAAGACATTACTTTAAAATGGTTGCACTTATTGAAGCAAAACTTCTTTATGCAAGACTAGGAGGTAACTAGACGACAATGCAACGGAAGTCCATTACGGTAATATGGTGTCACGTTTTTGTACCATCCGGTTAGATAATAATTAAACATAACCAAAACTTCTATTAAATCATAATTGATTTAATTCGTTACTTATTATAGCAATCTGTTCATACTTTTCTATATTTTATTTACTTTGTAATAAAGAGTTGATTTAATTTTTTACTTAATTACGTTGAAACCAGACGGCAGCACGGTCGCGCGCCCATATATACATAATTAATTCTATTGTATGATTTTTATTATTATTCAATTTAATATCTTTTTTTTCAAAAATGTTTGATTGATTTGTGTATAAACTATTTATTGACAAAATCCAAAATATTTATTATGTTTTAGTACAATTGCGTGTGACGGTTGTACGTACTGATTTTTTGATGATGATAGTACGGTGAGAGACCCATTGCAAGGCCATAGGTTTGGTGGAAAGTATGGGCATAATAACAGTAGTCCGGTGAAGCTGTTAAGACCTTACAGGGTCAATAGCGTAGTCAGATCGAAAAAAAAATGGGCATAGTAACTAAGCTAGCCCACGATGTATTGGTCGATTTTAAACTCCAAGATTTCCATAATTCTATATATGGTGGTACATGAAGGAATGGTACAGTGAATGGCACATTTCTCTGGTACTGTTTAATTACTTCACGGTGTTTTCCTTTAACATCAGTCGATAGTGTTACCAATTTAAACTAGTAAATGTACGTGGATTCCAAAAAAAAAATCGTAGCTACATGCCGGTATTCGTACATGAGAACATCGAACTGACATTCCAACGGTTTTTAAAATTTAATTTCTTTTGTACTGCAGACTCTTGGTCCGCACGTTTTTTTGCTTTCGTGTAATGTTTTGTATAGTTAAAAAATACTTTTATTTATTTAGTTTTATTAACCTGTTAACTGTTTTAGGTTTAATGACGTTGTTGTTTTTATAGCGGTTACATTTTGATCCTTTATGATCATCTTTTGGTTCTAATCCATAATACCCCGCGCCGGAGCGTCCACTGTCCGATGGATTAATCTACAAACCGCGTCGTCAGTCACGTCGGTATAGTAGGCACAGGTGTAGGTGTGTCTGGATATTGCCACTATAGCATACCGACGGTTAAACTACGAGATCACCATAGGTTACTAAAACCATGTGCTCGTTCTCAGATAGTAAACTTGGTGGTGACGACTGGAGTCGCATCTACATAATACAGTGCGTGATGGTTTACTTTCATGCCCTGTTCAGGAAGAACGAAAAATTGACATCAATTAAATTAATTCACTTCAATGTCTATTAGAAACTCCTATGTACAATCTATCTGATACTTAATTGGTGACATTGCTCTTCCAAACTCTGGCAGCACCAGTTTTAAGCAAAATTTCCCACACTCGCGTTACTATTGTTATGAATATTTATTCATATATAAATCTAAATAATAAAACTTGACAACTTTATCCTACGTGAGGAGGCTTAGTATTTGCATATTTTGTTTTAGAAGTAAGTTTTAGTTAAGTAGCGTTAAGATGACTAGCGATTAGAGCTATCTGGTAGAAATCATTGTGTAAAGGAAAAGCGTAAAAAAGTCCGTTCTTTACGAGGATCCCCAGATAGTACCTATGATAATATATCACGTAATTTCTAACCTTCCATCTTCTTCGCGTTCGCACTGGCACACTTTAGTACTCTGTCTTGCTCCCATATACCATAAACCATAGACAAAAATATTCAGTGAACAGCCAATGAGGAGCGTCGTTATTGCGATTCGTCATTTTTGTCTTATTCTCGGTCATCCCATACCAAACTTAGGTTAGAATTTAAATTACAAAAAAAAACAGTCAAACAGATTATGTGTGAAGTGAAAACTTCTTTAGTCCCATTATGACATGAAATGAAAAGGAGAGATTAAAAAGAGACAAAAATAAATATCAATAGCATTTGACGTGCGAGCGAATGAGATAGCATACATTATGCAGTGTTTCTTATAGTTGCGATCTCGTTTTATATTGTATTAACTATTACTTGTTCTAGTCCGAGCATTGTATGAAGGTTTGGGGCAAAGATTCATAACCAGCGTGGTGTTATTGTCTTGCATTGTTTATAGAAAAACTTTATCATTTTTGGAGACTTCTTTTCTACTTCATATGAACTATACATATGTTTTTTTATCATTATGTAGTAAACATTTAGATTTATTTACAGGTAATATGACTATACTGTTTCGAGAAACCATGGTACCATGTCACCTTCCAAAAGCGAAGTTTCACTAACAACCGATCCATTATGCTATGCAAGTTTGCTTGTTATTGGGAGTTAATGAAGTCTATCCTCTCTGGAACGTCTTAACAATCACGAAGTTGCAGTAATTGGTAGTGTCATACTATGCCATTGTTAAAAGATTTAGTCAGGTTTGTTTTTATTCCCTTGAAAAGAGTACTCTAGAAATAGATTGATATGGTTCCTTCCTGGTCAAGTTTTTCTTCAGACTTCTACAATTCAAAGCTTCATGCATTCAACGGCATCCCCATTTATTTATTTATAAGTTATTATCTATACTAATATATAAAGCTGAAAAGTTTGTTTGTTTGTTTGTTTGGTTGAACGCGATAATCTCAAGAACTACAGATCCGATTTAAAAGTTTCTTTTAGTGTTAGATAGCTCATTTATCGAGGATGGCTCTAGGCTACATATCATCACGCTAAAACCAAAAGGAGTTGAGCACTAATGAAGAATGTCTCAAAATCGGGCTATTTTGGAAGCTTCCGCTGCGTGTTAATGTCAGTATTATATGCGTTGCCATGGTAACGCGATAACATTCTATCAAAAATATTTTCATGGTTTATTTTGTATTCCTATTCAAAAAGTTTATTCTACGTTAGTTTTGTTTTCGATTTTTAATTATACGTGTTACGTTTATATCGCAAACATTTCTTAAGTTTATTTTGTGTTGTTATTCAGAAAGTTTAGTAGTAATAATATTCGTCCAATAAAACAGTCGAAGGAATTAATCCATACAGCCAATTCTGAAGTTGTCAATATAATTAGTTTTCTTCTATGTCCAAGTTAATGTAAAGGTATAAGCGTTGAATCCTCTACATAATATAACGTAATTTTTTATCTTCTTAATCTTCAAGACCATAGAATTAATGCTTCGTGGTTTTATTTTTCATTCATTTCACTTATGCAAAATAAACGAACGATATTATATAATACGCAATCAATTTCTACACGATATAGAATCATGTAACACAATATTACGAAAAAAATATAAATCCACTACATGACAGACTGAAATCCCGCCAAACACTCTTAAAAAACTTTATTCTACATTAGTTTTGTTGCCAATTTTTTATTTGTGATATATTACGTATTATAAAAGTAAAGTGAGTGTAATTTATATTAAAATAAATTATTTTTGGTGAATACAATCTGTGATGCTACAAACATCAACATTTTTTTTAACTCTGTCGATATGTCTGTTTTTTTATTTGTTCCGGGTAATCTCCGAAACGACTGGACCTATTTGAATGTTTTTTTTTTCTTAGAAATGACTACGCTTAACACCTTCAACGGACTACAAGTAATATTTGAACGGGAATTTTACGGGCAAATAAGTAACTAATTAGCTGTTTTATTTAATATTGTTCGATAATGTGTAGCTTCATATTTTCATTATTTTCTTATATAGTGTGAGCAATGAGGGTGATATATAGTTTAAAATTCCAGTTATGTGGCTGATCATAATTCCATCCCATTCGATACACTATTCGTATTCACATACATAATGGACACGTTACCTGTTACAGTAGATGATGTGCGTGTGATACAAATATGTTTGAAATAGTATTATTGTAATTTACACTAGATGTGTAATCACAATTTTAAATTTATTTGATATATTAAAAAAAACGCGTGCGATGCCGCGGGTAACAGCTAGTTTATTTATAAATGTGGATAATGCTACAGTCAACAGTTCTATGAATAATATAATAACAATAATAAGAGAGAGTAAACTTGTCTGAACACCTACAGCGCTTTATCACATCGATATAACTTACACAATCAATAATAATGGAAAATTAAAATTATGTGACAGTAATTTTTGAGGATTATTTGACAAAGAAAAAAAAATAGATCAAGAATAAGAGAAAAGAATTCATCTATATGTTGATATACAAAAACCCAAAACACATAGTCTTAAATAAAAGTAGCGCTCAAAACTGGCCGCAAAATACGTGGTTATTACGCGATAAGGTTATGATTGTGCAAATCAAACTTTACCTAAATGATTTAAAGTTTTACAAGGACGCTAGCGACGATTTTTTTTCTCGAACTGACTACGCTATTGACCTGGCAAGGTCTTTACAATTTCACCGGACTACGAGACTATCTGGAATGACTGCGTTATCCAAAATTATGCACTCACTTTTGTGTACTGGATGTGAGATGTTAAATGTGCATCTTGGGTTTTTATATATCAATGATTTCGCAATTTATAAAACAAGGTCCTCTACCGTGTCTGTCTATTCGCGATAAACTCAAAAACTATTGAACGAATCTTCATGTGTTTTCACCAGTAGATAATGTGGTCCACGAGGAAGGTTTTAGTATATAATTTGTTATGGTTTTCGTTATTATCACAGTGGGACAACGTCCACGGAACCCGCTAATAAAAAATAAAGTTAACAGAATAGCAAATGTAATTAAGAATATTGAAATATAAATTACTAAATTTTATCTACATAGTCACCAGGGATATAAGATGTGTTTAAGTGTTCTTTTGAATTTAAAAGCTCGATGGTGAAGTATATCGAATGAGATGTGCTTGGATGTGAGTTCATTGTATTTCTGAATTAGTCTTTGTCCAATTTCTTCCTATCATCTCTGCTAGCTCATTGGACCACCCAACTGGCGTGGCTACATTTCTATGAACAGTTTTGAGCCTCCACACTGCTGTCACCTTACTAAGTGCTATTATGCTGAAACATCGCGGAGTTTGACGTTCTTTGGAAATGTCCAATGAGCTAGACTTTTCGGTGAAAGAAAACTCTATGAGGCCATCATAGCATGATAGTAACTCCTTCCTTAATAATTCAATTATTATTTACTATTTTTATAGATACAAATATAAGTTTCTTTATTTATTATGTTTTCATACCTTAACAACACACCTGGTTATCATGAAAATTTGCATATACGCTGTTAGTAGTTAACATTTCTACTCCCGTACTAATAGGTCTTTACCTATGAAATTGCCGTTCTGTAGTACTGGCCATTTCAAATCAAAATAATTTTTGTTTGGCTAAGAATTCTAGTTTCAAATTAATTTTTATTTTAAAACATGGAATTCTTTTTCCATTTTAGTGTTACATATTCATCGCACTTCAATATTTTTTGTCATCATGGATACCTTAAAAATTCAAGTAATTATGGAATATGAGTACCGTCGTGGTAGCAACTCGGCACAAGCGACACGCGACATCAACGACATTTACGGAGCTAACACTACAAACCAGCGCACCACCTGTTTTTGGTTTGCTCGCTTCCATTCTCGGAATTTTGAACTGAAAAATGAATCTCGCGATCGTCCAAAGATTTTGGTCGACAATGACGAATTAGGCGATTGTGGAAGCTGATGATACACAATCGACGGCTGAATTAGCATCAGCTTTCGACGTTAGCGTCAAAACAATATTGATCCATTTGCGTCAAATTATCAAGATAAAAGAGCTTGACAAATGGATGCCCCACGAACTCAATACCCTTTACCCTTACCCCTAGAAAAGTGATGGTCACTGTTTGATGGTCTAGCGCCGGTGTGATTCAACACAGCTTCTTATCAAACGGGGTAAGCATTACTGCAGATGTGTACTGTGAAGAACAGAAAGCAATGATGGAGAAGCTGGCACATCTCCAACCAGCATTGGTCAATCGCTCGTCTCCGCTGCTCCTGCGCGACAACGCGCGACCTCATACTGCACAGCAGACGGTCTTCAAGTTACAAGAATTGGGGTTGGAAGTTCTCCGTCATCCACCCTACTCACCAGAGCTTGCGCCTACAGACTACTACTTTTTCCAGAATTTGGATAACTCCTTGGCGTGAATAAAAATCAATACCCGAGAGGCAGTACAAAATGCCTTTGAAGAATTTGTTGCCTCCCGTCCATCTGATTTCTTTAAGAAGGGCATCAATAAACTGTCACTGCGTTGGCAAAGATGCATTGATTGCATGGGTGATTACTTCGATTAATACAAATAAAAACTACATGAAAAAAATTCGTTTAAATTTTATATAAAACAGCAATTTCATAAGTTAAGACCTAATATTATCGAGGGATAGGTATATACATTAACAAGGTAGAAGCCGTGAGCAATTGTAAGTAAATTTTTGATGAACATTACCTGCATAGTTTCGTCACGTTGTTAAATAAACTGTACTAGACACATTCATGTATGTCGCGTTCGATTTTTGACGTGATCACGTTTCATAAATTGATGAACGCTGGTTGTATGTGAAAAAGCATGACACATTGTCACGTTCCGCTTGAGCCGAGCGTGCATGCGAGAGCACGGAACAAGAGAGGTATGATTGGCTTAAGCGTTCGGCTTGTGACACATCTATCTCTCTTTTTTTATATCATAGGACGCCAATGAACAGGTGGGTCATCTTAGTTTAGGTAGTTTATTTATTTATCGTTTCTTTCTCTGTTTTACCCTTTTATTAATCTTCTCTTCAGTATTCTTTAGGTGTTTATCGATTTTTACGCTTATACTTTTATTTATTACTAACTGTTTTCATTTATGTCTAATTTAGACATCTATATAAGTTCTAAACTGTGACATTTTTCTCTTTGTGTTCTTATATTATCCTGACGCATGAACATCTAGATTTAGGTTAGTTTTTCTATACTTCATCACATTCACTCGCAGACGTTACTTCGGTTGATTTTCTAAGTTTGTTGTTTTATTTATACTACTGTTGGTTTATCTATTACACATTTCCGTTGGCTCGTAACGCTTTTGGCTATCTATTACTCAATAGTAGTTCCAAGCTATTATCTCTTGCTATATCTTCTTTGTGTTGTTTTCCTATAGGTTGATTTTCTGATTCAACTTGTTTTATATTTTCTAAAATTTTCACATATTTTCTTACGTTTTCTTCAATGTATTTTAAGTTATTCTTAGTTAAAATTTATCTTTAAATTATATTTGATTGACTATGTGGTTCTCAAGAAAAGGGCGTCGCTTGTAGTAGTTCTGTTACCTCTTACTTTGGGATCGAAATGATGAATTAGTTTTAAATTTAATTTAAATTCTTGCTGTTGTCCTAGGTCTATTTTTAAATTTAAGTTTTCGTGTTAAGTTTAAGTTGGTTGTTAATTAGTATTTAGTTAAATTTTAATTTTAGCTTTCAAGTTTTTCTCGTTTTACGATTCTGTTTTAATTGCTATTTTACTTTTAATTATAAATTTGGCTTATAATTTTTAGTTGTCTATTGTGTATCTTATGGATTTTTATTACCAATTTTGTAAAAACCACAGCTATAGGGACTGATGTCCAATTTGGGCAGATGTCCATCTAACCCTGGTTTTTTTGATTGATCTTATTCTCGTTTCCCTACTAACTTTCCTTTTGGGTTACTTCAACTTTGTCCCGCTCAATTTTAATAAAGCTGATTGAGGCAATCTTAACTTAATGTTGTATTAGGATACTGTTTCTGGAGCTGACTTGGTCTATCTTGTCCAATATTCCTAAATGGGCCCCATCCCAAAACAGTTCTCTATTTTCCTCGGCTTGGTTTTATTTTCCTTGTTGTTTTCTGTCTACTATTGTGTGTTTGCTTATTAATTTTCTGTTGATGTCCTGTTTTTGCTTCACTAATAATTTTATCTCTATATTTGTTAGCTTCTACAAATTTCTTATTTTTGATTATTTTAATTTGGATTTTGTGTATTTGTAACTCTGTTTTATCCGGTCATCTGATGTTAAGTGATCACAACCGTCCACATATACTCGTACTAGCAACACCAAAGGAGTCGCAGGTGCGTTGCCAGCCTGGTGGGTAAGGGGGAGGAGGAAGAGGAAGAGAGGGTAGGGTGAGGAGGAAGGGGAAGAGAGGGTAGGGTGAGGAGGAAGGGGAAGAGATGGAAGGAGAGGAAGAAAGGTGGGCCTCCGGCGCTCTCACTGACCGAACGAAACGCAACAATGCAAGCACTGTTACGTTACGTCGGTTTTCTGTGGGTAGGGCGGTACTACCCCAGATGAGCCGACCCATTCCTGCTGAAACCAGTTATAGCATCAGCGTGACTCTGCCACCTCTTCCACTCTACCAGACGATGCGTCTCTTCGTATGACGTTATCACGTAAAATTATCGTCCGTAAACCGACTTTACAGACATTCAATTTTATTCGTGTCCTTCCATTCTCAATTCCACATTTGTTTCATTGGTAAATCTTTTGGAATATCGACCATTTACGTAATCTTAAAACAATCCTCGAAACACTACATCTCAATACCTTTATCAGAATAGATTTAAATAATAAAGGTGCAAATCCCGGGAGCACTTCTCTCTTGGATATCGACAGAATTCCGTATTCGGTATCCAACGAGTTAGGAATCCATTCTGTGGATACTGAAAGTTTGAACTTGGTAAATTTTAATTTTTTTTTTCATCTGTCTATATTACAATAAAACTGTATAATCGTCGTATTTGTACATTGAAAGTTTTTCCCCAAAATCTATTTTGAGTTACATGAAAGTGACATTAAGACAATTTAAAAAGAAGTTTGCTAAAAAATGATAGTCTTCAAAAGTATTCCAAACATTTTCTTTTCATTATTGTAAACTGGGTTGGGGCAATAAATAAGCTTTATTTCATCCCAAATGGCCCATGAACAAAAACGAAGTTATAATTTAAAGTTTTCTTAGCCTGCTCAGTTTAGTTTATTTGTTCGTATTAAAAAATACTGAGAAGATTAAGTTCTGCTATATTCCTAGTACATAAGGTTCGCCAGTTAGCAGATATTACTACTGTTCGGTTATTCTACTTCACTTACTTCCATAGCTTTGTGTCTTATGGTATTTTGTTGTGGGCTATAGCAGTTCGGGTAGACGTATTTTTATTACAAAAACGGGCATTTCGAGCAATAACAACGTGGGTGTCCTTGTGAATTATTAAAGACTAATTTTTCGGAATTCGGTATCTTTACCTAGAGTCCCATATACATTCTTGATAATTCAATGTATATCCGCAAAACTTTGAAAGACTGGCTTTCGTAAAAGACCGAAATTATTTTAATACTAGAAACCGTGCACATCTCTTGACGTCCCATGTTTCAGACCCAGTAAAACCTTTTTAGGTACTAGTGTTAGGTTTGCAATAGAATCCCAAAGCATATTATCGATTTGCTAGACTGTAAGTTTAAGTGCCATGTCTAGCTGGTTTTGGCGCCAATGGGCTGTTATAGGGTAGATTAATATGTGATCGATAGTATTGTCTGGAATTACCACCTTTCTCTGTGCATTCAGTAAAAACGATTGTAACATTAATAATAAATCATAACAAACTATGAACCCGTACCTAACGCTGCGCGTTATAAAAGACGTCCGCGATGCATTTTTATCGATCCTCCTGATTTAATCACGTCAGCGAACGATCAGTACCAGCCTGTCCCTCGAAACAGAGCGTGCTCACGCCTACGCCCGCGTAACCACAGATCACGCCGCCATGGTCTGGGCGTTAATTTCGCTCCCGCACACCCGATTAGGCCTCCCACGGCAGCGGCTCAAGCCTAGGTTCGATCCCTCGGTAGGGAGCCCTTGAGTGCGTTGCTTGCGCGATACGGTGACACACAAATATACATCACTGCTACAACACTACACGATCACCCCCACACACGTGCACGCCTACACGCCTACACATGAAAGTGGAAGGGTTTACTTTTTTCCCTTATCGAACTGAAAAACTCTCAATTTTCCGATAATAAATATATGGAGGAGTTGTTGAGGCGTGTATGCTTGGATCACATATACGTTTCAACAACTCATACGCATATGAATAGTTAGCTAGGTTAGCTGAGATAGGTCGCGATTTTGCATGCAATAGGCAACAGCCAAGCCGAGGTGTGCCGTGCACCCTTGAGCTGGTTGCCATAATGAAATCGAATAGCGTAGACATTTCGAAAAAGAAAAAAAAAATCATAAATATATGTATGTTTTCATTTCTATTATAGTTTTACATATATATATAATGGTTTATTGTATCCAATTTTATATGATCTCGAAAGATACCAACTTTATTAATTTTAGTCAATATACACCGATTTACGTGATACAAAATCCTGAAGCCGCGCAAGGGAAATTCTGTTACGACAGTCCCCACGTTAAACAAAAATCAAGGAGCAATTAACCCGAAAAAAAAATGTACGAAAAGTGTGACACAATAGAGTGTATAATTATATTGGAAATTGGGAGTAATGTGAAAACTCTGAAACCGAATTATATATAATATTCATAAACATATAGTGGTACAACAAAATAATCCCAAGAAGGGTTGATGACAGGCAGGCAACTGATCGTAAAAATGAAGCCAAATCATACATCACACATGGCTAACATATTGTACCGACCCTACACAGGTGGGATCAGGGTAGGAAGAAAAATAAATATATGTATGTTAAAAAGATATAGAACATGAATCGATCTATTAATCGTACAATACCTAACATGTATCTATGACAAGTTATCAGAAAAGGCTCTCTAGTGCGTTTCACTATGGCAGATTTTCAATCGTAGTTATCCAGGTGAGCATGTATAAGAAAATGTTTTATTACACTGCTATCGTAGTTATCCAGATAGGTAGGTTCAATTTTTTTTTTCTATAAATTTTTCTCGAAATGACTACGCTATTGACCTAGCAAGGTCTTAACAGCTTCACACAACTACTTTTTCTATGAAATAGTTTCATTGATAGTCTCAAAAGGGTTAAGTCTATAATTTAAGTGGTATAACTGTACCTGTCAATAGCAGATGTAAAGTTTCACCTCACAGTCGCACCGGTACACCGCGGTGTACCGCGCGGCACGCCCCGGCGGGACTGCCAAAGGTTGGAGCGTTGACAGGCGCTATGTGAAAACCACGATATAAAATAATACCCGTATATCGTATATAGGTATATTTCTGTATAACAATATTTTTATCGCGAGACCACTTAACCAATGTTTGTCACAGTAATAGGGAATGATAATTCTCTTGTTTGGTTTGCAAAAATTGCACGCGTAGATATGGCATCCTTAGTGGATTCTTCGGTGTGTTGAGTTCTGGGTAGAGCCATTTTGTATTTATTTCACAAGTGGGTTGGTGAAACTGATCAGTAGCATCATACACATGTTAATAATCAAGATACAGTCAGTCACGGTTACGGATATGCTAATGTCACTGACGCGTGTCTCGAAGTTTATCTTCCGTTAAAAAACCTCTCAACGCGCCTAAAGAAGTTCTCACTTCAGAAATATTTTGCAAATATAGCTAAGGTACTTTTACTTTTGGCCTAGATAGTTACTATCGTTAATTGCACCTGTTCATTAATAAGTTTAAATAATAATACGGTATTAAATTGATATGGGAATCTTTATAATTCTATTGCAATAAAAAATCACACCCAATGAAAATGAAAAAGAGCTAATAAAAAGTGTGTGTCTACTTATGTACACACGTTAGAAGTTATGCTTCTTTGGCATAACAAGATAAAAAAAAAAACAAAAATTGTATCTTTCGCCTTATTCTACGTTTGTAGAAAAAACGACACTAACTATAAAAAAAAGGTATCTAATAAATAAAAAGTTTTAATACAAAGAAATACAAATAACAAATAAAAAGAAACAAAATGTTGAGTATAGCTAACTTCGTGGTGTCGTTTTTCGTGACGGTGTGCGCGCACATCGTAAAAAATTATTCTAATCATTTTTTTCTAACGCGCCAATAGAAGTATAACTTCATTAGAAATCGGTTTTCTAGGTACACTACATTTGTCCAAATAAATACACAGTATTAGAAAAGTTGAATAATATAAACCAATCACACTAATTCGACTATTTAAATTGGAGACTACGTATTGAACCTTAGCACTTAAGAGATAAGGTTTATAATTCTTTATTTAACGATTATGAAGCTCGACGCTGATGTAGGTTCCAATCAGTGAGCATTGGAAATTGAACAATAATTAAACTGAACTGCTTTTGTATAATTAGTCATTTATTTATGTGTAAATATTGTTGTGTATAATCAAGTTATCATATAATACTGCTAAAGTTATTAGAATTCATGAACAGTCGTCGTTAGTACAGCAAAAATCAAAGAGATCATTATATCACTGATTAGCTTCTGCCAGCTACTTCGTCCGCGTGGAATACCTTGGGCTAACGCTAACACGCAGCGGAAGCTCTCAAAAGAAAAAAAAACGAATTTGTAACATTCATTGGTAGTCCGCTTCTATTGGTCTTCGCGTGATGCTAAATAACATATAGCCCTCTTCAATAAATATCTATCTAACACTGAAATATTTTTTTAAATCAGACCAATAGTTCGTTACAAATACCAAGTAACAACTTCACCGGACTATAAGTGTGACATGTAATTCTATAATTTTGTAAGATATAGTATGCAACTTCGTAGGTTGTGTATTGAATGTAAATATTACTAGGTTTTAGTATTATGACGTGCATACTATATGGCGTTTTTATATTACTCCGTAGTAATGAAGTCCTCTGCCACGTCTGTCTGTTTGCGATAAACTCAAAAAGTCCTGAACGGAAATTCATGCGGATTTCTGGATTTCTCCATTAGATACAGTGATATACGAGGAAGGTAATAGTCGTGGTGGCTTAGTGGTTTGACCGGTGGAATATTATTTCGATGTTCGTAGGTTCGAACCCTGGCATGTACCAACGAATTTTTCGGAATTCACGTACATTTCCTAATTTAACTTGGTAACACTATCGACTGGCGATGAAGGAAAACGTCGTGAGGAAACCTGAACCTGAGTAATGTTCTTTAGTACTTACTGTATGTGGGGAAAAAATAAAACTGTGGACTTCACAGAGTTTGAAATCGCCAATACTGATGATAATGATGATGATCGTCAGGAAGGCTTAGGTATATAATTTGTAAAGGTTTTTTTTTTACCGAGGGGGAACAACGTCCAAAAGCTTGTTATAATTTGATTTATGACATTTTAAAGAGGAACTACTTTGGGGTGTAAGGGGTGTCGAATAACATCATAAGACTTGAGACACTCAAGCCAACCTCACCTGCACGTGGTGCATCCTGCTGCAATAATAACGAACGAGGCAATGGCGCAAGCGGGGTGGTAGGGTTTTACAGCCCGACTGGGTCGCAACCACTATATATATGGCGAAAAAGCCCGTAATAGTGATTCCCTTCTACGGGTCGCGTTTCGGGATCAGCCTGTGCATATCCAGCTTATTACAGGCCGGCATGATAGTGGCGATCGGCGATGGACAGTGTGTCAATCGGTGGTCGCTATTATTTTTGGATTCTACTGTGCTTACCATCAGGCATAGTGCAGTCACTTTGCTACAATAAAAACAAAAAAAAACTACTTTTAGAACCTCATATTCATTCGCAGGTTCAGAGTGACAAGGTTTCTATGTGTTTTTTTTCCCACAATTGATGACTCATCTGTTATTGTGCATTTGTAACAACGAGCTTGTAGGGATGTTTGAATATTGTATCATTGTAGATACGTCCCTTATTATCAGAACGTTTGTGATACGAAAACATAACGTTAATGAGTGTAAGTGATTATCGTCCGTATGCCGATGCCTGTAGACGGTACGGTTTCACGATAATTTCTCTCTTTTCTCCGTAATAGGTAATCTTTGGAAGATTACTTAATCGCCGTTTATAACGCACGATTATTGTCTACGATCTTAGAATTGAAAAGTAAATGAGAGTAGTTTCAAAGTCGAATTTTATTACAACCGCTACGAACTGGGATCGACAAGAGAAGCTACCATATCAAAAAAAAAAACAATCATCAACATTTAGAAGATCTTAATGAACGTACAGTGTAGTAGAAATGTCTTGGGGTAGTAGGCCAAATAAACGCTGGCTGGACGTGGTGAAAACGGACAAAAAGGAGAACAATCTCTCGCAAAAAGATGCCAAAGATCACGGCGGTGGTCATTTCACTCCACCCCCTTGCGAGGGCGGACGAAGAAACTGTGTCGAGACGTTCTGCCTCGTCCAGTGGCCTTTCGTCGCGGTCCATGAATATGGATCGGTCCTTGGGGCGCACATTCTGTGCTGTGTGGTGATGGGACGGGCTACCTCTTGGGTGGCCGGGCAATCTATCGTGCCGTCATAGCCATCATTTCATTTTTGCTGGTAGTCTTGTATGAGGGCGCGACTTACTTTTTCAGCTTCGGGATTCCCGCGGCTTCGGTCTAGGATGTCTTGTATGACATGTAGGATTCTCTGCTTGTTTTGTCCTTGCGGGGCGAGCGGCTGGGTCGTCTCGCGGCCGTGTTGGGCAGTTCTCGAATCGTTCGAGGGCTTCTTAAAGGGCTGTGATGGGAAGCATGGTTTGCGCCCGGTATCACCAGTCCGGGTCATGGTTCTCGCACGTCGATTGCGCATTTCACTGCGATAGATTGGGCACCGCAGGGCGTCGTTTGCTGGGTGTTGTCCTTTGCAATTTGCGCAGGTGGCTGCTTCTTCGCGTGGGCGTTCGCATAGGTGCGCCGGGTGTGGTCTGCCGCACCTTACACAGGCAATCGGGTGGTGGCAGTGGTGCGAGGAGTGCCGAAATAGCTGGCACCGGTGGCATTGTGCCGGTCCCCGCTTCCCACGCCATTCTTCAATTCTGACCTCCATCAGTAGTAGTTCCTTTATTTCGTAAATGGCCGGAATCAGGTCAGGTGTCTTCTTAAGGGCGCAGTGGTAGATACACCCTAATCTTCCACGGCGTGCTTTAATCTCCCGAACGTAAATCGGGTCAAAACCTCTAATACAGAGTGCCACAGATATCTCGTCGGGAGGGGTATTCGTTGGGAGTCCGCGTATCGCGATCTTCAGGTGGCGTTCGTTTGGGGGCGAGTATGTGAACCAACTCACTCCTTGTTCTTCTAGTGTGGAGAGGTATTTCCTTGTTATTCGGTCTTCCTCGGGGTCCTGCGGGATAAAGCGCACCCCGTTCCAAAACGGGCGCGCGTTCGGTACGTGCCCCAGCAAGTCCACCAACCGTCGGAAGTGCGCAACCCAGTTGGGTAGGCGTTCGACGACGATCGGCGAATAGCGCTGCCGAGACGCCTTTGCGGCGGGTTCCGTAGGTGGCTGCTGCTCGGTATAGCTGGGCCCTGGTTGGTCGACTTTCTTAGGCGATGGCGCTGCGATCGACGTATACGCAGGTTGCTCGCGGGCAACCCATCGCGACGTAGATGGCGTAGGCGACGCCATCGGGCGTTCTGTGGCGCACTACGACGATGCACTCGCGACAGATGCGTAGGTGGGCTGCTCGCGGGCAGCCCTGCGCGGCTTAGCTAGCGCTGGCTCGGGTGCAGACGCTTGCGTTGCTAGGGACGCGATAGTGGGCGCGCGTGGTTGCCGCGCGGAGTCTTCTTCTTGTTTAGCCCTCTTGGGATAAGGCGTCGTGGTGATGACCGGTGATGACTGCTGCGACGGTGTAGGCATCGCGGCGGGAGTTGCGAGAGCCTCAACCTCAGGTTCGCTGCGCTTGTGGCGCAGTGCTCGACCGAGTGAGCTATGTTGAACATCCGGGATCGTCGGGGGCGCGAGAGTACCACAGGTGGCGCTTACGGGCGCTGCCGATTCTCGTTCGGCGATTCTTCTTCCCTCTAACGCAGCCTCCTGGACGCGCAAGTATAGCGCCATCCAGCGGGTCATCCCCACCGACAGTGTTCCAGCTAAAATTAGCCGGGCGAGAGTGAGAATATCACTCTCGTACACATCTGCCGGTGTTGACGCCCCGCCGGACGGCATTTGTCGTGCATCCGCGGGCTCAGCGCGAGGCACAGACATGGAAGTGCGGAGTCCAGAAGTGGAAGCTGGTGTCATCGGGCGGGAATCTTCGGAGTCCAGAGGCAAGCTAGCGGTCGTCATGATCGACGTGAAATCGTCGATTTGGCCCTGAAAAGGGCCGGTTTTCTTATTTCCCGGGTGGGAAGCGGCGGCCTTCTTGCGGTGCATCGTCGCGCAGGACTGGGCGAAAATCGGACGGAGCGACTCGCGGAGCTCAAGAGACGTCCTCGCGCGCATGACGACGGAGCACTCCTTGCCAAAGATCAGGGAAAATAGAGGATGTAAAATAGGGAATCGGACCTTGGCACCAGACTGGGAAAAGGCCAGGAAGAAGGTGTGAACATACAGTGACAAATTAACATTGCGCTATGTTGAATATTTCACATAAAATCATATCGAGTACTTGATAGGGCATATTATATTAGGTATCCATAACACTAAGTACATCTATACATATAACAAGAACGTAAATATAACTGTTTATACGTTTAGATTTTTTTAGCATAGATTGTTACATCTGTCTAGGAATAAGTAATAAAATACGTTTCAATCATTTTTAGACACGTCTGTCGGTCTATATGTTTATCTGTCTGCTTATTTGGACACACACCACTGTTAAAATACTTAATTCAAGATAAAACCTCGTCAAAAAATCGTAAAATATATCCTCGAGTAACGTTTAGTGTTTATTTCATTGAAATCGGTTTGGTCTATCATATATCATATCTTATGGCATGGGGTCCTTCAAACGAGGCGTGAAGAGGCATATGTGGAGGTCGGCATGATAGCGATGACTGCCGTTGTTATTTAACAGCGACAGTCACCGTTATCTGTGGACTGTACTGTACTGTACTTAACATCAGGTACTGAAAAGTCATTTAGCCGTATGAGGTAAAAAAAAATCATAAGTTATTGTAATTTTAATGACGACGCAACTTAAGTACGAGAGAAAAATAAGAACCTATTTTTTTTATATCATGGGAGGCAAACGAATAGGTGGGTCACCTGATGTTAAGTGATTACCACCGTCCATAGACACCAGCAACATCAGAAGAGTCGCAAGTGCGCTGCCAGCCTGTGTTGGTAGGGAAGGGGGGAGGAGAGAGGGAGGGAAAGGAGAGGGGGGAGGAAAGGAGAGGGGGAGATGGCCTCCGACGCTCTCACTGACCGAAAGAAATGCAACAGTGCAAGCACTGTTACTTGACGTCGATGTTTCTGTGAGAAGGTGGTACTAACGCGAGCGAGCCGACGCATTCGAGCTGAAACCTTCAGCGTGGCTCTACCACCTTCGAAACCTAATACATTTTTTTAAGCACTGTTTTTACATAAACTTTCACGCAGCCGAACTTGCGGGCACAGCTAGTTGTAATATAATAATGCATCGGAAGCTATAAACGACACTCGGTAATCTCCGATTTATCCGTCACAGTACAAGATGTTTTTCATCGTGGAGTAATTAGAGGCCACGGCGAGGATTTTCTATACTTTACCGAGATAATCACCTTTTTACCAATCAGACCATTTCTTTCTGAACTATGTCTTCTGCAAATTATATTACTAGTTGTGCCCGCGACTCCGTCCGCGTAGAACGTAATGTAAAAAAAACTATGACTATTAAAATCATCTGAGTGTATTAAGTACATTTACTTACTTACTTTTCTCTCGTACTAAGTCGCATCGTCATTCAAATTACAATAACGTTTGATAGAGTGGACCGATTTTAATGAAACAAGGTTTTCTTGGTGAGGTTTATTGTAAACCTTAGTACGTTAACAGTGATGCGTGTTCATACTAGTACTAGTAGTGGTAGAGCCACGCTGAAGCTATTATTGGTTTCAGCCTGAATGGGTCGGCTCGTCCGGGGTAGCACCACCCGACACACAGAAAACCGACGTGAAGTAACATTGCTTACATTGTTGCGTTTCGTTCGGTCAGTGAGAGCGCCGGAGACCCATCTCCCCTCCCCTCCCCTCTCCTTTTCTTTCCCCTCCCCATTTGTCTCCATTCCCCCAAACACAGGCTGGCAACGCACTTGTGACTCCTCTGAGGTTGCTAGTGTCTATGGACGGCGGTGATCGCTTAACAACAGGTGACCTGCATATTCGTTTGCCTCTTATATCACATAAAAAAAAATACAAACATACATACTGATAGACGGACAAACAAACATAAATTTCTAAAAATGATTGAAATGTATTCTAATATTTGTTCCTGCAACAATTTTCTCACGAAAATGAAATAAGAACAGACACATTAGATATTTACATTTTTGTTATTTGTATAACACGTTGTGATTTGTTAAGCAATTATAATTATCGAAAGAACATAGGTAAAGTCATGTATCTTGTGTAGGAGGTAGAGCCACGCTGAAGCTATTACTGTTTCAGCATGCGTGAGTCGGCTCGACCGGGGTAGTACCACTCGATCCACAGAAACACCCACATGAAGTAACAGTGCTCTCATTGTTGCATTTCGTTCCGTCAATCAGAGCGCTGGAGGCCCACATCCCCCCTTTCCCTTCCCTCCCTTTCCCCCTCACCGCTTCCCCACTAACACAGGCTGGCCATGCACTTACGACTCTTATAGTGTTCCTGGTGTCTATGGACGGTAGTGATCACTTAACATCAGGTAACCCATTCGTTTGCCTCCTATGACATAAAAAAAGGAGATTCGCTCAAAATAATATACACTTTATATATAAATGTTCTAATGTTTGAAGGGTTTTATAAAAAAAAAGCAAATTGAATCAATAGAGTATGGTTTTATATCATTCAAGTCTATTTATGTAAATTTTAATCCTTTGAACTGCAGATCGTTCTCGAATATTTACTCTGCTATTAAATAACTCCTTATTAAATATAAGCTTAATTTAAAAATAATAAATACGAAATACACGGTCTAAATTTAAACAACCCTATCGTATTTGGCAAATGTATATAAGATTCAAAAGATTTTACGGGCTACAACACTATTGGGTGTCGTTTTGAACTCGTCATAGATAAATGTGTCCACGCGTACAGATGCGACATACTGAACAATTAACGCATGGTTGTTGCCTGTCAGATTGTAACATTGAAAATTAAATTTATTTAACAACAGTTAACAGTCCGATAACTATTTGGGGCGCGTCCGCGAGTTTTTTTTTTAATCATTGGAGGCAAACGAACAGGTGGGTCACCTGACGTTAAGTGATTACCACCGTTCGTAGACACCAGCAACAACAGACAGTCGCAAGTGCGTTCCCAGACTGTGTTAGTGGGGAAGGAGAGAGGAAAGAGAGAAGAAGGAGGTGGGCCTCTGGCGCTCTCACTGACCTAAGGAAACGCAACAATGCAAGCACTGTTATTTCACGTTGGTGTTTCTGTGAGAAGGCAAGCCGACCGGACCAACCTTCAGCGTGGCTCTTTCACCTTCAAAATGAGATTGATAAAAATGCGCTTTTAATATGAGATGCTTTAATATCAAAGAATAAACTTTTAATTATATCTACTTTAAAACTAATCTATGTCTATTTCCCGAAGTAACTAGACCTCAGAGATGTGACTACTGTTCGAAGTCTGAATAGAAAGCTGTTGTAATGTACGAGGTAAGTCTCACGATTTCATTGTGGTGATTAGAACCCAATTCACCATTATTGTCGCCTCATGTCGCTTGATGCTGCAGGTGGCTGTGTGTCGCAATGCTTACAAGGAAACATTGAATTGTCTAACTTAGCTGTTCCCATGCCGTGTGATGGTTTAACACGATAAACAATATAATAAGAACAAGAAGTAGTATGCAAAACTGAATATCTACAACCGCTTTTATCACAATACAACCTACACTGTTAATAACAATATTTATGTCTTAGAAGGCAAACGAATAGGTGAGTCACTTGATTTTAAGTGATCACCACCGTCCATAGACATCAGTAACACCAGAAAATTCGCAAGTGCTTTGCCAGCCTCTGTTGATAGGGAAGGGAGGAGGGAAGAGAGAGGGGGAGGTGGGCCTCCGGCACTCTCACTGGCCCAACAAGAAGCAACAATGCAAGCACTGTTACTTCACGTTGGTTTTCTGTGAGAGGGTGGTATTATCACGAAAAAGCTGTCCCATTTATGCTGAAACTAATTATATCTTCAGCGTGGCTCTACCACCTAAAAAAAATTGTAACAGTTAATATTGATAAACATTTGACAACAAAAAATTGAATAACAATAAATTACAAAGTGAAAATGAAATTATTTATAAAAAAGCCTATCATTATATAAAATTAAGTCCTCTGACACGTCTGTCTGTCTGCTCGCGATAAACTCTAAAATTACTAATGGATAAATGGATTTTCTTGTGCTTTTCACCAGTAGGTAGAGTTATTTACGAAGAACGTTTAGAGGTATATAATTTGTATAGGTTTTTTTTTCAGGGCGGCGCAATATCCGCTGGGTCCTCTAGTTACTTACAAATATTTGTAAATATGGGAAAAAAAACTTGAGAGGTGTCAAGGGACACCCGGATGGAACGAAGTTCCTTTCGATTAATTAGTGAAGAAATTGTAATAAAATTTTATTTTTTTTTAAGTTATAATAATATTTTTTTTTTATTATTAACAAATATAATGTTATATAAACTTAATCAGTAGGCTCAATTTTCGTAATAATTGGCTTGTGGTAACTGAAGTAGGAAACATATGTTTGGGATTATTATTATTATTATTTTTTATTATTTACAAAAACCTGTATACACTCAAGAAAAATAATCGTCGCGACACCACACTGTTCAATGCGAAATAGAAATGAAAATATCTGGCTTGCTTTCTATAAGAGAGAGAGAGACAGACAGAGAAACATGCGACGCCGCACAGCTTACAATAGCTTACTATAGCAAAAAGTGTCGTGACAACTTTTCGTAAGAATTTTTTCCGTCAGGCCCCCTTTCACAACGCGCGATAAGGAACTTCGTTCCAATAAATAGAAATTATACGAATTTGCAAGAGAAGTACGTAAAACTCTAACTTATGTTATACATGCGAATCACTGTTTTTTTCTTTGGTTATTTGTTATGCTTCCATACATTAACTACTCAGCCTATCAATATGAATTTATGTATACTTGCTGTCGAAGAACATAGTCTGCATAGTTAAAGAAGAACACACAGAATTTATTAAAAAAATTGAGCCGTCACGGGACGCCTGGCAGATATGAAACATCAATCTTTTTTGTACAAGTTATATGTATAAAAGAACAAATTACGATAGGAATCAATTATGGCATAATGAAAAGATAAAGCTAAAAAAATGTCAAGTTAGTTCCATGAAATAATGATAATTTATTTTATTACATAAATATTTATTTTTATTAAATACAAAAATTCAACTAGACGCTGGCGCGGTGTGTTTGGCGACATTTATCAAAGGGTGCTAGATCGTCGGTGTGTGCCACGTAACACTAGCTGAACAACTGGCCTAAAAATATTTTTGAGTAATTCGTTAATAGTGCAATGTTCGTGTTTTGCGTCGCCACGCCAACAATCAGGTTTATCCTCTGCCTATAGACGTTTCTCCGCTTATTGATGTTGATGTTTCATCAAAAAGGGTTTTTTTTTTCCTCGAAAGGACTATGCTATTGACCCATCAAGGTCTTAACAGCTTCACCGGACTACTTCAAAAAGGGACATTCACGAGGTATAGTTCAAAACTACATTGACATGGCCGAAGCCGCGGGCAAAAGCTAGTTATAAATATGCTTAAATAAAAAAGAAGGAAGTTATGAAATATATTTCTCACGTTTTTTATTCATCTTGGGGTGTGATTCGGCATGAGGGTTTAGATTCTTTATATTTATTTCATCGTGTAAGGATAAAATGTCTTCTCCATGCGATTCTTTCTTACTCTCTCTTCTTTTCTCTCACTCTCGGTGTAACCTTCATTTACTGCTATAAAATATTTATGTATCAAAAGTTATATACAAATTAGTAAATCAAACATTCAATAAAAAATGTAAACTGAAAAAAATCATATCATCATATTATATTAACGCAACGTGATAATTACTGGTTTATGGTAATAATTATATGAGATGAATTTGTTTGAGATCCATTTTTGACCAAGTATTTTTTTAAAAACCGTATACTTGCTCTGGTTTCCATTTTTCGAATCTTCAAACAAGGGCGCACTTACCTAGGAATAAAAAATCTTGTCTATACACAAAATCAGCGTTGTATTTAGCATTAAACATTATTGTTATCTCTCCTAAATTGTCCTGGTGAAATCCATTTGATATATTACTGTAATCTTCGAAATATATAAATCACCTAATACCTGTTGTCTGCCTTGCTTGTAAATATTTATCTGTTTATTTTAACAAAACCAGTAACTTAGTTTTCTTAAAACTCAGGCCTATTAAAACTACTGAACGCATTCATACAATATTGCTCTTTCGCATGCTTTCTTTTTGTAATATTTTGTTATTTATATAATAATTAAATTCATTTTTTTTGTGTTTCTTTTTCATCAACTAGATTTTTTTAAAATGTTTAATTTAATTTAATTATTCTTTGTTTTAATAATTTCTTTTTCTTCTTATTTTATACATGCTGTGTTCACATTTAGCAGAGTTCATGTCCATTTCTGTTCATTGATCTCAGTTTTGTGGACCTTAAATAAATAAATAAATATAGGACTATGGTCTTTCGACACTGATGTTTTCGTGTATGATACTAGAGTACTTTTTTGGATTTGTTTTGACAAGAATACTATACAGTATATGTAAATTAATAGAATTGAAGAGTTTGTTTCTATTATTAAAATGAATTTTTACTTACCGAGCATGAAAGTATGACTTCTGGATTTAGAACAATAAATAATGTAATCTTTGAAACGACGAATGAATGATGAATTTGATAGGACGTTTACTGGTTGATTGACAATATTACAAGGAGCAACTTAGGGTACATATATTTTGCAAAATAAGAGATTTAGGTGAATACATTAAAAATATACTAAAGAAGCAGTTAACATGTCGCGTGGCAGCACGCGCACGTTTATTCACAGGTGGTAGAGGCACGCTGAAGCTGTAACTGGTTTCAGCATGAATGGATACTCACCCCCGGTACTACCACCTGACCTACAGAAACACCGATGTGTTTCTCTTGAGTGGAGCTGCCGGGACATACCCAATAGTAACTTAGCGACAGATTGTCAACTTGAGGGGTTGAGCTAGCCAGACGGACTTAGAAAAAGCCCTACCACCATAATATAGTTTCATCATGATATTTTCCTCCACCGAAAGCTCCAACTCAGTTGCTAGGAGTTGAACTTACTTTCATCGATGCGGTATCCGAACACGCTATTAACTAAGCTTTTGTTGCTTCAAAATATACGTCTCCGTCACAAAATACATATAAGAGTTGTCGAAGTATGTATGCTTGGTACACATATATATTTCAATAACTCATATGAGTATGAATATGTAGCCTAGCTTAGGGTAGCTCAGACAGGCCGTGAATTGCATGAATCAGGCAACAGCCCAAACCGAGATGTGCAATGCACCCTTGAGCTAGTTGTCAAAATAAAATCGGCTGAGTGCCTTAAGCCCTCGTCTTAGTAGTCCGGTGAAGCTGTTAAGACCTTGCTAGGTCAATAGCGTAGTCAGTTCGAAAAGATATACATAGTTTCTAAAGTCTAAAATTCTATTTTGTATTATTTTAATCATATTATTTATTCCCACGTACTTGAGATGTATTTGCAAGATTTAGATACTTACGAAAAATATTACATCTAATATATTGAGATACCTATCTATATATATTTTTTTATTCTATGAGTGCAGTAGCAGGGCGCCGTCGCGTCGGCGACGTGATGACGTCATAACTCTGGAATACCCCCACTTCAGTTATTCATGGCGGACACTCGCAATTTTACGATTATTGAATGAAAATGGTCGAACCGTGTGTCGATAATGTTGTCTCGCTCATGACTTATCTATCTCTTTCTTAGACCACCTTCCATCCTTCCATTAACTATTCCAGGTAGACATTAATATATATTACAACTATATCTATACAAATATTATAAAGAGGTGAAGTTTGTGACGTTGTGATGTTGTGGCCTTGTAGGGGGTAATCTCAAGAACTACTGGTCTGATTTGAATAATTCTTTCAATGTTATATAGCTCATTCATCGAGAATGGTTATAGGCTATATATCATCACGCTAAGTTCAATAGGAGCGGAGCACGGATGAAAGATGTTTCAAAATCGGGATGTTTTTTTCCTTTTGAGAACTGCTGCGTGTTAGTGTTGGTGTTAGTGTACCTATTCCACGCGAACGAAGTCGCGGGCAGAGGTTAGTATTCTATATATTCAAATCACGTAAAGTTATGACTTGTCGGTTAAATCGGAAAAATGGCGCCTTTTCAGAGCTTCTATAACATGCGTTACGTTATTAACTACACATACACGAATACATGTATGACTGTAATTTATAAAAGAAATGTCCACAACAGTATATATCCATCTCCTAAGATTATGTTGCGGTATCCATTTTTATTTAAATTTTCGTCGAAGTAATCTAACGAAAGACGATCAGTTTTGGTAATTCTAGTATCACGTTTTGGCAACTAAACTTGTAATAAATTATTACTGTCATTGTCGAGTCTTCTTCTTCTTCCTAGCGTTTTCCCGGCTTGGTGCCAGGGTCCGCTTTCCTAATAGACTTCCTCCACTTTGTCCGATCTTCGGCATCCTTCTGTGTGAGGTTATTGTCTCTTAAGTTCCCCTTCAACCAGCGTTTTTTGGGCATGTCGCGAGACCTTTTTTTTTTTTTTTTTTTTTTAGTCTGCAGACTCCTGGTCCGCACCTTTTTTTTGCTTAGATGTAGTTTTTTTTTTTTTTTTTTTACGTAAAAATCGTATCCGTGAGCATATATATGTATATATATATATTATTAGTAATGTATTAAATATTCACTGTTTAATTTTTATTAACTTTTTTTAAATGGTTTAATGATGTTATTGTTTTTATAGCGCTTGCATTTCCATTCTTTATGGCCATTTTTAGGTTGTAATCCACAATATCCCGTGCCGGAGCGTCCACGGCCCGACGAATGAACCTACTTATCGCGTCGTCAGTAACGTCGGTACAGTAGACACAGGTGTCGGTGTGTCTAGAGTCGCGAGACCTTGGACCTTGTACACTCATGCTGAGGCATCGAGTAGTTAATAATATTACAAATTTCTTGCGACCATTTCAATGTTCTAAAAGATATTGGCTGCTAGTTAAAAGTTTCCAGGGAGTTTTTGTGGCATTTCAGAATCCATGCTCTGAGATATTATTTCCAACGCACTTCATTACTGAACAATAACCAAACTATATTACGTGAAACACAACCAATATTACAAAATTATAGTGCCAAATAACATAAGATTATAAATAAATTATAAAATCTACTACACGACATTCCAAGATGCCACTAAAAATTCCTTCGTACCTTTAAGAAAAGCTAGCTTAATAGATTTGCTCTGGCTTCACATGAGAGCAGTTTACGTACCTACTGCATCCAGATTAAACCGGGGCAGGACACTAGCTATAGTAATAAAAATTAATATAATAAAGTAGATTAATCTTTTATCCACAGGTTGTTATTTATTCAAATAGAATTCGTTAAAACTTTCAAACTGTAATTATCGATAAAAAAGACAAAGCTGACCATCACTAGTGTATAATTTATAACGTCGACGCTCGCATCGTGCCGTCGCAGCTCTGTAAAATATTCACTAAAATTTACCGAATTTAGTACTTGCGCCTTATGCGCTTCGGAATTATTATCGACTGTTTGCTCTGAATCAATATTGTTTATTTACTCTTTGACTTTTATTTAGTCTCGTTTTTATTGTACGTTAAACTAGCAACGTTTTTGACTCTAACCGTAGTGCAATGAATATACATATGTACTAGTTGATACAGAAGCGTGACAAAGCAAAAGTTTGTCACTGTGACTGATTTTTAAACATCCATATGGTGGTAACGAACTGTTTGGGGATAAGTTAGAAGTCCTGCAATATATATGCAAAAATTTCATTATGATATAAGGACTAGTAAGGATGTAATGGTAGGGCAGAGTTCAGATGTTGGTTATTTCATGATTCAGACTCAGTAACAGTTTTTTTAGGGAATAGTGTTAAGTTTTATAACAAAATCCTAAAGCACATTACTGTTTTGCCGGATAGAGAGTTCAAGTATTATGTGAAACGGGATTTAGTGTGATCTTATTATAGTGTGGATCAATATGTGAACAATGGTGTCGAATGTAATAACGAATCTATGTCTAGGTATATAATCTATGTTTCTAATAAGATAAAGATCGAGTTTCTTGAAGGTTCTTTTCGATGATTGGGTTGTTTTCTGAACCGATGATAGTTTTTCCCTTCATAAGTGCCTATTCAAGGCCTAAATTGTATGAAGTATTTTTGATTTTATTAAATTTCTGAAACTTGATTTTTAGCAATTAAAAAGGTTTAGCTTCCATCTGATAATTGTCCCTTTCGAAAATATTTATATTTTTTTATATCATAGCAGGCAAACGAACAGGTGGGTAACCTGATTTTAAGTGATCACCACCGTCCACAGGCACTAGCAACGCTAGAGGAGTCGCAAGTGCGTTGCCAGCCTATGTTTGAGAGTGAAGAAGAGAAGGGGTTTGGGGAGAGAGAGGGGGAGGTGGTTTTCCAGCGCTCTTACTGGCCGAACGAAACGCAACTATGCAAGCACTATTACTTCACGTCGGTTCTCGGGTGGTACTACCCCAGGCAAGCCGACCCATTCATGTCAGAGTCAGTAATAACTTCAGTGTGGCTCTAAATTTATTCACACATAACAACGTTGAATCCATTAAGAAGGAATTTAAGTAATTCAGTACATTCCGCTGTATACTTGGTTTGTAGCGTTCTTTATTTCAATTATTTATGTAATTCTGAGAGATACTGCAGTGAGGTATGGCGGCCTACATTGTTATTTGCAAGCAACTGTGTAAGTTATTTTGAAGATTGTTTTTTTAATAATTCTAAATTCTAGCTATTTTAAGGTATAGAAAAACTAAAGCTTTGTATTAGACATGCCTGACATGAATAATTTGCTTATTATAGTTAACTAACATCTGTCCTCCACTTCGCACGCGTTTTTGAACAGTTTTTAAACAATTAATTTCTGAATACAACTTCATGTTCTTAAGTACTGTATAATTTATTATTGAAAGGATTACTGATGATTTTTATATAATAATTTTGGTTGTTAATTTGTAAATATTATTATTTCTCTAAACTTCTTTTCAATTAAATGAGGTGCGTTGGGTAGGCATTTTTTTATTAATTTTGTTACGATTTTATTTTTTGATACGTTAAAATGACATTATAATCAGTTGTATTTAAATAATTTGGGAATTAAATATATTTTTAATTTCTATTTTTACTAAATCTAAAAGTTTCAGTGAAATCGGTTGAAAATAAAAAAAACATATATTTTTTTATATTTAACAAAATATCTTTGAGGATTTTCATGCTTTATCAATTAAGGAACAATATAACAAACTTACAATGTTGTAACTTTGCTATTTATATTTACAGAATATAATTGTCTATTTTAAGCAGATTTCTTGAAGTAAAACTTAGGTACGTACCTAAGCACGATAGGGAAAATTTTCGTTACGCGTTACGCCTTAAATATAAAGTAGGTATTTATGTGTGTGTATGCATACATTTGTACGAGTATCTATCTGTTTCTAATGTATACCAAAATGAGTTAATGTATAGTTAAGTATTTAATACTACGGGACTTCGTGTAGTATATAATTTACGAGTATTCTTATAATATAATTTAATACATAAAAGCCAAACAAGTTTCACTTCCTCCGCGTGTACACACTGATACACGAAATATTTTTATAATAGATAAGAATGTGTGAAAGACGGTCATGTTCTATGTTAATATACAGTCATCCATGCGTATTAGAATGTAATATAGATGCATCGAGTTATGCGAGAGAAATATGTTACCTCGTATGCAACATACCTGGTGGAAACCTAGACAGCAATATTGAATATCAATTCCAAATGCCACACACTTGAGGTGCATTCTTGTGGCTGACTTGAATGCTTGAAATGCTAGAAAGGACAATATCAAGCTATAGTTTGGGTACCTATTCTCTGACTAAATGAACTATTGTGATCACAAATGTTACATGAAAAAGATTTCAAAATCTGATTAAAATCAAATCTCATATCAAAGGTCGATATATGGTTCAAGATGGTGACACAAAAATCCTTGACAAATTATATACCAAAATCTTCCTGATTAATCACTTTACCCACTGGTGAAAATCGCATGACAATTCGTTCAGTCATTTTTGAGTTTATCGCGAACAGATACACAGACAGACGCGACAGACTTCTTTGTTTTATATTTACATTCTTATATTTTGCTAACGGGCCAGGAGGACGTGGTCTTGCCTTGATAATAAAAAAAAAACATCAAATTCAATCGGAGCACTACCTACCGTTTCCACTAGTGAATCTAAACCATTCCTGAATTCACTCACAAAAAAAAAAATCATCAAAATCCAATCGTTTTGGAGGAGTTCAGTCATATACCCACGGACAGAATAATTATATACATAAACATAGGTATACCACAAAAGATAAGATACAAAAGATAAAACATAGGGATACCACAAAATGCAACTAATTAAAAGAGTACCCTCGTGAGGGTTATATTATGTCGATAATGATAGTAGTAACCAAGTTAGATCCTCACCAATCTTGGTAACGAATTATCTACCATCTTTTTTTTTCTCGAACAGACTACACTCTTGACCTAGCAAGGTCTACAACGGACTACATATTATATTGTAACATATCCCCCATCTGACTTATACAAATCTGACTTTGATACATATTTTACGTTATACGTTGTAGATACAATTACCACCTTTTTTATCACGGTTAGTGCCAAGCTATATTTACCTGACATGTGCTTCAGACCATTTGATATTTTGATAAAAATTTATGCACTATCATATTTAATTTCGAACTGTCAACGCTGTTGGCCTGTCGAGCATTCATAGCTTCACCGGACCTATCATTGTACAATATTACGTCACAACACCATACTTTACATGGCATAAGTAATTCCTTCGTTTTCAATTGTAATCAAATTGTCTACCACCTGTGGTACATGTGACCTAAAGATCAAGTTTAACATGTACCACCGATGCTACACGTGAGCTAAATATCAAATCCTATATGTACCACAGGTGGTACACGTGGCATAGAACGAGAACTTAGTTGTTTTTGTTAATTTGCAAAAAAAAGGAATTTGGATTCACTCGTACTGAGTAAAGTGGAGTCATCTTATCGAGCTTCGTATAATAACAATACAATAAATGTAAAAAACTGTCACGTCCCAACGTCGAGCTCATTGAAAGCGAAAACCCGTTTAGCTCTGCACAAAAAGCTTCTCTACCTCTTCGGTTTAAAATCTAAAAGCGTCGGTAGAGTAGTTATTTATGACAGAGATTTTCAGAAGATAACAACACACTGTATAACTTCATAGTTCATGTACTAACAATGTTTATTTTAACAAGCTGCTCGGCCCGGCTTCGTACGTTCATAGTAAAGAAGTAATTAGGACCAAAACCATGTCTCAATCGTAATGTGTAGTGATATTATAAAAGTAAGTCAACTGCCACGTCTGTCTGCCTGTTCGGAATAAGCTTAAAAACTACTGAACGGATTTATATACAGTTTTCATCAGTTGATAAAGTGATTCATGAAAAAGGTTTAAGTATTCAATTTGTCATTTTTTTTTTATCAGGGCGGGATAAGATCCGTCAGGCCTGCTAGTTCTGTGAATATTTTTGCAAATAACAAAACCTCTGTGAATTTTGACAGTTTAGGGGATAATGGACAATACCAGGCATGTGAATAAAGTTTGAGACCTATACGTGAAACCGGTACAAAGTTACAAGAGCTCTTCAGCAATAAGGTACAAAAAAGTATGCGAATAATTTTTCATTAATAAAATCTTCTATTCGTATATTCAATTTCTGTAGTAATTATGTCACTGTTTACAGAAGAACAGAATAGAAACTAGTTAATGAAAGCTGATGACGATGCCAAAGACGTCCAAGATTTCTCTGTCTCATTTAACTACTCTGTGAGAATTAATGCCAACTCTAGTCTTGGAGGACTGCGGCTTCCTTAGATCAGATTTTCCTTTCATTCTGAAGATTTGCCGAGGACTCATCGATGAGGGCATTTAAGCTATTTTAACATAATTACAATAGTTTCGGGTAATTTTTGATTGACCTACGTTTTAATAATAATAATAATAATCTTTATTTCAGACATTTAGAGTGCATACAAATTGTGTTAGTAAAGATGTTTCTTAAAACCTAT
Source organism: Antheraea mylitta (assembly GCA_014332785.1). NCBI lineage: Eukaryota > Metazoa > Arthropoda > Insecta > Lepidoptera > Saturniidae > Antheraea > Antheraea mylitta. Next base: position 1,944,438 of record JACEII010000040.1, read on the forward strand.
GTTAGTACATTCATATTTGAGACCTTAAACCAAATTTATTTTTACAAAATACAATAATTTATTAATCTATTTATACACATTCTCCCTTCGTATGTGTGATGCTACATAATGTTTCAGCCATGGACTGTCTGGTTTATTTGCAATGACACAGAGTATGCTGTTGGTGCTGTCCCGTACGCGGTGCATCAGGGAATCCGTCTTTTTTCTAACGATAGCTTGGAAGCTGTCGACTTTGGCCGCCGCGAACATTCCTGATGCACTACAGTAACGGGGCAGCCCCAACAGCATACGAAATCCATTATTATATTGTATACGGAGAGCGTTGTAGGATTTTTGTGTATATCTGACCCACAGGTTGCACGTATAAAGAGACTGACAGTAAGCTTTAAATAAAGTTATTTTAACTTTAATTCTAGTATGTCTTCCGGTAGATTACTTCACGTTTTGGTTTAGTGCTCCGTTGTATGTTGGAGGTTATTTTATTGCCTTAGTCTATTCCAAGTGAATTGTGTACACCTATCACTGCATCTTAGAAAACAAAGTCTGCCTGTTTGCAACAAATACAAAAACTACAGAACGAATTTTTATACGCTTTCATCAGTAGATAGTGAAAATAATGAGGAAGATTTTTTCATGACATATGAGGTAAACTAACAGGTGGGTTACCTGAAGTTAAGTGATCACCACCGTCTATAGACACCAGCAACATCAGAGGAGTCGCAAGTGCGTTGTTAGCCTGTGTTGGTGGGGAAGGGAGAGGAGGTAGGGGAAGAGGAAAAAGGGATAGCGAGGGAAGTGGGCCTATGGCTCTCTCAGTGACCGAACGAAACGCAACAATGCAAGCACTGTTACTTCACGTCAGTTTTTTGTGAGAGGTTGGTACTACCCCGGACGAGCCGACCCATTCATAGTGAAACCTGTTATAGCGTCTGCGTGACTTTACCACCTACTAAAATTTAGGCATATCATTTACCAAGGTTTTTTTATTATCAGGGCGGAGAATCGTCCGCCGGGCCTGTCAGTTTGTACCTAAATTTGTATACTGTGCAGCTATATTCCGAGCGTTCAAAAAGTTTCAAAACTGTGTCCCATATATTTATCTAGAAAAAACGTAGTTCCCAAGGTATAGATATTTACATTAACGCTATAAAAGCAGTAATAAAAGCGGGATATTCATAAACACGTGTATATTTCAAAGAAGAATAAAAATCCTGTTCGGCCATAAACTATAAGGGATATATATATCTTAACATCTACCCGAAATTGATTAATAGCCAAACTTGTCGAACTCCATAATGGAGTTGCCAAACACACGCGTCAAACAACATGCACTGTTCATCAGAGTTAACATGCTCCGCGAACAATAAACCGTATCGATTATTGAAGTTTGGTTAATATATATAATGAACTTATACTATCTGATGCTTTGGTAACAAAAGATCGTTGTGGAAGCCGAATGTTTTTTTATATCATAGGAGGCAAGTGAACAGATGGGTCACCTGATGTTAAGTGATAGCCATCGTCCATAAACACTTGGAACATCATAAGAGTCGCAAGTGCGTTGCCAGCCTGCTTGGGAGAAGGGATAGTGGGAAGGGAGAGGGAAGTTGGGTATCCGGCGCTCTCACTGAACCGAACGAAACGCAACAATGCAAGCACTGTTAGTTCATGTCGGTTTTCTGTGAGAGGGTGGTACTACCTCGGACGAGCCGACCCATTCATGCTGAAGCCAGTAATAACTTCGGTGTGGCTCTACCACTATTATTTACGACGGAATATTTATAATATATACATAGTTCAAACTTTATTGAATTTTAATATATAGGCTGAAAGTTTAGACAATAGCAATATTTATGGACGATAATCTTCACTCGATTCTAAATAAACTCTAAATAAATAAAAAATAGGTGTTTAATATTTGACCTTATTGTTTAGAAAAATACAAAAAATTTACTCAATCTTTTACGTGTGTATGTTAAAGTATAGTGTCAATGTCACGTCGGGTGAAGATAAAGTGAACGTAGGAACGGTGTGAATAAAAGAAAGGGGTTTTACTATCGAAGGTTATTAACTCCGAGTCGCCCCTAGCAACTCTCGGCACCGGTCATTGCATCTGAGTTTTTTACCTTTATATCTATAATTTAATAGTCTTAGAGCAAAATTTAACGTAGGTTCTCTTTATTGTTTTTTAGTATTTGCTTTGTTATTATTATTCTATATGTGGAATGTGATCATGAACTATCATCTCTTAGAATATTGTAAGCGATTAACCTAACACCTGGTATAAATAGGGAAGGACATAACAGTTAAGTACATCTTCTTTCTTTCTCTCTCAGTTGATTTTCTTTTGTCTTCTTTAGTAGCTATTAAAAATCTTTAACTTTGATTGTGTGGGAGGGGAGGTTGGTATGATCTCAATATCTTCAACTAAAAGTGATTTCACATGTCATGACGCCATATATACATAAAATTAACACCTTTTATAACGCTCTGATAATCAAAAAACATTAGCAAAATATATACTTAAAACTTTCTCATGAATCATTTTATCTTCTGGTGAAAATCGCATGAAAATCCGTTTTGTAGTTTTTAAACTTATCGCAAACAAACATTCAGGTGTGGCAGAGAACTTTGTTTTATGATATGTTGTAGTACTATCTACTTTTGTATATGTAAAAATCATATCCGTGAGCGTATGTTTTTTTTAAATTAGTAATGTATTAAATATTAACAGTTCAATTTTTATTAACTATTTTTGGTTTAATGACGTTATTGTTTTCATAGCGCTTGCATTTCCATTCATTATGGCCATTTTTAGGTTGTAATCCACAATATCCCGTGCCAGAGCGTCCACGGCCCGACGAATGAACCTACTTATCGCGTCGTCAGTCACAGCGGTATAGTAGACACAGGTGTCGGTGTGCCTAGATATTGCCACTATAGCATGTGAAACGCTATCGTGGATTTGTACCCATCTGCTCTTTGTTTGCAGGATCACCACCGATTTGAAGGTCAGTGTCCCTGGGATTCATGGACTGTCAGAACGCGTGATCCTTCCCCTACCTCGTAGCCCTTTTTTATCAGAGCTTTTTTCTCCTCCTGTGTGTGTACCAGGAAGAGAGTATCGGGAGTGTGTGAGGGTATTTGTTCGCCCTGATAGCCCCTGATGCTCAGAGGTCTTACAATCGGTTTCGGTGAATATATACTGTCGTATACTTGACTCATTGCATAGGCTACATCCATCGGCTTCCTGTAAGTACAAGTGAGCTCTTTGTCAATACTGGCTACGGCCGTTCGTCTGGTATATGCCATCCGAAATAAGTTTTATCGGTACTTCGAAACATATTACAGACGTATTTACTGAAGGTTTGCTCGAATCGAATCGAATAATGATATTTAATTCTAATTTTTAATTAAATATTCAAGCTATTATGAGTATTCGAATATTTAAAGAAAAGGAAGAATTATTAAACTAATTGTGGTTATGATGTGTGTGTGTAGAATTGAATAGGGGTTATCTTTGGATATTCATACACTTAAAACAACTAACTTTTAAATCCGACAAGAAACAAGGTTATTACAAAGCGAATGAATTTTAAGTTTGGCGAACGTCCGTCTTCCTCGATAGTCTGAGAGAGTGTGTTCAGTGTAGGCGGATTGTCGGTGCGGCACGACGCGGTGTAGGTGGGTCGGAGGTGCGCGTGCCAAAAGAACCGTTATTTAGTCTACTTAGTCGATTTGATATATTTTCGCTGTTCTTGAGCTTCCAACACGATATTCTTGGTAGATCGTTTACAGCTGGAGCACGCTACCTAATAGTTATAGAAAAAGAGACAACATTTCCCAATTTATTCTTTGCATAAAAGCTAAGAAAGCTATATACTATAAACTAGCGGACGCTCTGGCTGTTGTCCCGCCCTGATAAAAAAAAACCTTGACAAATTATATACCAAAATTGTCCTCATGAATCACTTTATTTACTGATAAAAGCCGCATGAAAATCTGTTCAGTAGTTTTTGAGTTTATTGCGAACAGATACAAAGGCAGACGCGGTAGGGGCTCCCTCGGCAGCGGCTCAAGACTAGGTCCGTTTGCGAATTGCATGTATCAGGTAATAGCTCAAGCCTAGATGTATCGTGCACTCTTGAGCTAGTTTCCGAAATAAAATCGGCTGAGTGCCTTAAGCGCTCGTCTTAGTAATCCGGGGAAGCTGTTAAGAAATTACTAGGTCTATAGCTTAGTCAGTCCGAAAAAACGCGATAGGGGACTTTGTTTTATACCAGGTAGTGATTTTCAAGCTAGTTTCATGAAATTCCTTTGACTGACAGATGAAACTATGGAACTAATTGAGTATATTCATCTAATATTCCATGATAAATATTTCGTTCATTCTAATATTCGCACACTCTAATTTATTACTCCCCAAATAAAAAAAAATCATAAAATGTGTACAAAGATTCATGTACCTGCAGCAAATTACTTTACAACGAAGTTAGCTTAAACACGCTTTGTAAATGAATCTAGACTAAGACATAGCGCTAAACATGCGATGTTACGTAATACATTTCAACCGCCATCCGGGCGGCAGGCCCAGAATCCTAGACATATTCTTCGCTGAAGCAAGCCAAATAGAATTTTTGGATGGATTTATATAGAGTTCTTAATATTAGCTATGCTCATATTAACGTCATGAATTATACTAAATATAATAGATTGAATGACGATGATATCTCAGGCGTAGCATACTTGGAGAACGCGTCCATGGTCCTAGATTCAAATCTTTGTGATGAGCTGCAGGCTTCAGTGAAAGAAAACGAAGCGATAAAAGAATATATTTTTAGCCACTCTCCGTGCTATTGACTATATTTTGACATGACTGACACCCCCGGTGTTGCTAATGACCGGAGATGCCATTGGTCGACGTTATTGGCCATTTATAACTCAGCTGAATGCTATAAAAGGCGAGCTTTCGGAGGGCATACTCGCGGGAGCATTCTAGCTCAGATAGTTAATGGTACGAGTAATAGTTCGTGGTAACTATGCTTAGTGTTGTATTTCTGTATTTGATAACGTTGTATCTGATTGTTCTTGGTGGACTGGACTTGACATGTCTCGACGTGTCTGAGGATCTGGTCTTGATCTTTTTATTTTTTTAACGTGGAGAGAAAATCTTCATGGTCTAGGTCAGAGCTCCGGGGGGAAGCCCGACTTGAACTGCCTACCCCCACGTGCGAGTCACCTACTAAGTACCACTACCACCACTAAGTATGTAGGCAAGCCAGAGGATACCTATCTAGCGCCCCCCCCATTCCCCCACCCTAACCATACCTACCTACCTACACAGTCCCTACGCTCGCCTAACCCCTGGTCGTAGATAAGTAGGTAAGCCAGAGGTTTCCTAATCTTAACCCCCCCCCATTCCTACGTACCCTACATGGGAAGTTCCCTCAGGGTGGCCTCTAGTGGAAATCGCCTCCACCACGGCGCCTTCCTCGTCTCAATCCCTGTCGTCGCGTCACGGACGCACCGGTAGCTCTCTTGCTGGCACGTTCAGCCTCCTCTTTTTGCTTCAGGACTCTTTCACAGAAAGAGACGACCGCTGTCCACGCAGTGTTATCGTTGACCATGGCCGTGACAACTAATTGCAAGGACAAGTCGTTGCCTATCGTTGACACAAGCTCCTCTCGCTCTTCCGCTCACGCCAGGCAATCCGCAAGTGTATACTGTGCTGTGTCATTTTCTTCCTCACAATGATGGCATTTCGGCAAATGTTCTTTCCCGACAATCTGGTATAAGTATTTACCGAAACAGCCATGCCCAGTCATAATCTGTACCACCCTATACGTGAGTACGACGTGCTCCCTGCTGACCCAGTCTCTAAATACCGGACGGATAGCCTATAGAGGCTATCCTATAGAGCCATAGGCTCTAAGGCCGGCACTAAGGGAGTTTAGGGTATTCCTCCATATATTCATCATTTTGCTATGACGATCCTTCCGCCACACGAGCACTTTGTGTACGATTTTTCCTACACATGCAGTCTTTTCCGCACATAGGAAGTATAATTCCGATTGTAGTCGGGCTACCAGTTCCCATGGCATTAATCGGGCAAGCAGGCACGCAGCTTCATACGCCACTGTACGATAGCTGCGTATCGATCGAACAGCCATAATTCGCTGTAGTTTCCGTAGCACTGCGGAGCAACTTCTTGTCATGTTTCCATACCAAACCGGTGCTCCATACTGGTCTTGATCTGGTCTTGATCTGACCTGACCTGACTTGACATGTCGTAAGAGCTGGCCTATGTATTCTGACATATCAGAGGAGCGGATCTGTGAAGGGCATGGTGAAACGTAAATGTAGCTCATACTCGTGCTGAACGTACCGGCCCATCCGCTTCAAGTGCGATATATAGATGGATTCAGTAGTATGTTCCTGAATCGGTTGATAGGAGTTTAATTGTATTTATTATTGTTTTTGATGGATTTAATTGATTCTGCTAAAAATATAATATTAATAGGGCTTTTTAGAATTGGTTAGCTAAATAGGATGCAGTCTTCTAGGCTTAGGGTTTTTTCATTTTAAAAGAGATCACTACGTAACGTCAAGTAAGATAATCGTGAAACGCTAAAGTAGTTGTAGACAAAAAAAAGTAAGCGCGCACCTATGAATAGGCACAGCCGCCAACTACCCATAACGTTTCAACCAATGATGCGTTATAATTACTTTTTGTTTAAGGTTTCCTGTTGCAGTGAGAGGAGACAGCGACCACAATTACCGGCGGAAATATTAGGTAAAATCCAGTCTAATATTTCTCTTCTTCTTCTTAACCTTATCCCGTTTGAGTAGGGTCGGTACAACATGTTTGTCATGGTGTGGTGTATGATTAGGCTTCATTTTTATGATCGGCCGCCTCCCTGACATCAATCCTCCTAGGGATTTTATTGTATCACTATATGTTTATGATTATTATAAATCATTACGAAGTCTCATAGAATCTTCTAGCTTTACAAATTTTCTGTGGGCTTTACCTTTGGTAGGATATTTATAGTTTCTGTTTGAGCGGCACTACTGTTCGGGTAAAAACGACGTTCTCTAAAATATAAGATTTGCTTGCTATATTGTCATTTTTAAGTAACAGAAAACTAGCTAACTTTAAAGACTCAAAGACTGCATTTTGAGGGCTTTTTTCAGGATTTACGGTTTTTCCAGTACGTCCAACTACGCATTCTATACTTCATTGTTTTCGTACAAACTGTTCAGGTTAATCAGTCACTGGTTTAAGTTCAACATTGGTGACAGTCATAACAGAACTCGCCTGCGCGTCTTCAAGATTTTGTATCACATTAATCGATGCATACTTATTTAATAAAGTTAGTATCTTTCCGCGTTTTAATATAAAATTAGAAACAATAAATCTACTTATATAAAGTACGAAAACTATAATACAAAAATTAATGCAAATAAAAAATATATTCTGATATTTGTTGGTAATAACAATTAACGCCTTCATCAGTCAAATATAAAAATTATATGCTTTATTGTAACAACTCTATATAGGATCCAAAGTGATGCGAGTCGGCTGCACTGCGCCTCCCCAATAGATTTACAACCTTCCTATATTCAGTATGACCTATATGTACTTTATAAACATTTATATGAATATCCATAGGGACGAAATAACTTTGGCTTATTCAGTCATCTTTTTGAAATATTAAGAATTAAAAATAAATAGTACGTAAATTCATAAAGTTTCTTTTGAAATCCGATAAGTTTTAGTAATCCTAAATAATTTTTGAAATAAGCATATGATCTGTTCATAATTTACTCATAAGGTTTTATGATATCATGATTATTTGTATAGAATGTATATAATTAGTAACTACTCGTTACGATTTCGCTTGAGTTTTTTAGGCAAGAATTATTTTCAGTTGCATTGAATGGTGAAAGAAAGTCAATGATCACGCATATCGTGTAATTGATTAGGGTTATTTCACACATATCTGCAACATATTTTAATTAATTATATACATTTTTATATTTACCTCTACTTATCAACAAAACCAACCGCCGTCAGGTTGAACCGTCAACCGAGGAACTGTTTTTTATTGTCTTACTTACTAATATCATATAATTAATAGTTAGTTATTCAATAATATATATTATTTAATAAGTATAAGGTAACGTACGGCCGCAATAATATTTAATGATGGATTTTTATAAAGTAACGTTTTTTTTGTTAAGCATCGTAGCATCATCGTAGATTCAACGTTGCAGCGTGAATCATGATATGCTATGTATAGTGTACAGACATTCATAAAAATATGTAAAAACAGTCAAGGTACTGGATTACTTAACTTGTGTGAAGATTTTACGCAATCGTATAGTTATATGTTAACATCGTAACTACTTTGCAGTTACATCGTAGGATCATTGTAGCTGCCTCATAGCAACAGTATAGACGCACCGTAGCTTTATCATAGATGCTACGTAGCAACTTTGTAGCTGCAACGTTGCAGCGTGGATCATGACATGTTATGTTTATTGTACAGAATTTCGTAAAAATCTGTAAAGTGCTCAAAGTACTGGGTTACTTAAGTTCGGTGAAGATGCTACGCAATCGTGGTTGTGATAGCATCGTAGCTACTTTGCAGTTACATCGTAGGATCATTGTAGCTGCGTCATAGCAACAGTGTAGACGCACCGTAGCTTCATCATAGATGCTACGTAGCAACTTTGTACTTGCAACGTAGCAGAGTGAATCATGATATTCTGTGTATTGTATAGTGTACAGAATGTCGTAAAAATCTCTAAAAAGGGTCAAGGTAGTAGGCTACTTAAGATATTACGCAATCGTAGTTGTGTGCGCGTCTTAGATAGAAGTTACATCGAAGATTCATTGTAGCTGCGTCGTAGCAACGGTGTAGACGTATCGTAGCAACATTGTAGTTGCAACGAAGCAGCGTGGAAGCATTCGGATCACTCGGATAATTATTATATATGTGTAGCACCTGGCTGGTCCACAACTGCTACCTCCGAGCAAGTGACTCATACTTTCAGAACACATGTGCAGTATTATACTCGTCTCACCTCTTACTATCTGCACTTATTGAGACACTAAACAATCGTCACTACATGAGCATCCAGTCTTTGTTTGTACAATGTATATGATTTCAAAGCTCTCAATATAGGAGACAACACTCTGTACTTCTTGGAGTAATATCGTATAAAACATGTTCATTACAGTCAACATTACAAAGAATCTTATCTTTCTATGAAGGTAATCATTATGATGTAATCAAGAAACTACACTAAAGCATTCTTCATTCTGTCCTCTATCCAAGTCCTTTTGAAAGTGAGTTGCAATTCAAATAATACATACTTTCTGTAGGTTCTTTTTATAAAAAAGACAAAATTTTACACACGCATTCCTTACTAATTTTCGGACACTAAATCGGCTTGATGGTAATTGTTTGCGGCAATTGATTAATTATAACTGTCTTAATAATGAAAATATAATCATTTTTATAATATTGATTATTTGCTTACTCAGAATTTATTGTTAATATTATAAGTTACTAGCTATGTCCGCGATTTAGTCAGTATGAAACCTTATAAAAGAAAACAGCTATTCATAAAGTCATCTCAATATATATGCGCATTTAGTTATCTACTTTTCACTCGTCCTTAAGTTGTGTCGTCATTAAAAGTACAATATTTTCTGGTAGACCAATTTGATTTTAATTGAAAAAAAAAACTAAGTGTTGCTTGAAGATATGCTTGAATTTCTTGGAGAGGTTTTATCATGAACGCAGTAATGTGTGTTCATACAAACAGGCATACATATAGACATTTCTAAAAATTATTGATTCATGAATTACACACATCAAAAAAGTCTAAGCAACATGCGTGATATTACAAAATTTACCATTTATATTAATTAATTTCTAAGTATTTACTCAAACAAAGTGCGTAGGTAAGTAAACTTTTTTGTTATTGATGACATACTGGCTGGTTGTAAAAAAAAATTGATTATGTTTTGTTTTTTCATAAAATTCAAATGACTGCGAATTTGTTTGAATTTAAGTGCGTTTTAATTGCTACGTTTAGTCTTGATTTTATAATTTTACCAACCATTTAAATAAAGTTAGCGACAAAATTGAATTATTAGATATTCTTTACGTCATGAAGCGACGTCATTTGATGGCAGATGAAATGCAAAGAGCTGTAGGGATGTTGCAAGCGGGAAGTAATCAATCTCAGGTATTTCGACATTTTGGCATTCATAGAAGTGTTATTTGTCGTCTTTAGCAGCGCTACAATAATACAGGAGAACCCGTTGAACAGCATCCAGGCCGTAAAAGGAGTACAACCACTCGGCAAGACCGGTACATACAACTGACTGCAAGACGCTAGCCGATGTTAACCGCTCGAGAGATAAGTTTGAGGCTACAAATTTCAAGTGGTGTTGATGTAAGTCCTCAAACTGTGCGAAATCGACTGCATGAGTACGGCCTACGAGCTCGACGTCCAATCAGGTGCCCACCGATACGGGCAACATGGGAATCACGCTCGTCGATATGAATGGTGTAGAGAACGCATAACATGGACCCAGGAACAATGGGATAAAATTATATTTTCCGATGAGTTGCGATTCGGGTTTAAGCCTGATACAAGAAGGGTGCGAGTGTATCGTCGGCCCGGAAATACTGAAAGGCTCAGGTGCGTTCAGGAAGTTCATCCATACAGCGGCTCAACAGTTATGTTATGGGCGGGTATTATGAAGAACAGGCGAACTGAGCTCGTTTTTGTAAATAGAAACATGACTGCTGATAATTACATTTTCTTTAGAAATTTCATTTTGTAAAAAAAGTTTAGTTTCTTATGTATCTTAGTTTCTACAGTATATTCTAATATTGTTCATTTCTGTTATTAAAAAAACTTATAAAGACAACAGCTGTTATTTTTACATCATAGAACCCTAAAGATATTATTTTAAAAATAAAATACGTTATAATGTGAAGAACCATCCTAAAATTTAAATTAGTACATGTTGCTTAGACATTTTTAATGAGTTTCATTTTATCATTTATTTCTAGACGCAACAATATTTTTTACAAAAATATAAAAGTAAGTAAAGTAACGTAAAGTAACCTATAAGATTTATCTTCTTATGTTTTTTTTTTTATGTCATATAGGAGGCAAACGAGCATGCGGGTCACCTGTTGTTAAGCGATCACCGCCGTCCATAGACACTAGCAACCCCAGAGAAGTCGCAAGTGCGTTGCCAACCTGTGTTTGGGGGCATGGAGAGAAAGGCGGATGGGAAGGAAGAGGAGAGGGGAGGGGAGATGGGTTTCCGGCGCTCTCACTGACCGAACGAAACGCAACAATGTAAACACTGTTTCTTCACGTCGGTTTTCTATGAGAGGGTGGTGCTACCCCGGACGAGCCGACCCATTCAGGCTGAAACCAATAATAGCTTCAGCTTGGCTCTACCACTACTGTGTATAGATGGTACGCATCCATTCAGAAAACTTGCACATATTTGTCTATTTATTTTTGTCTATAAATGCCAGGACAATATTTGTTTAAACCAAATGTTTGAAAAATGGTACGAGAAATTAAAAAAATAGGTTAAAAAAAGTGTGTATGTACTTATGTACGCGCGTTAGAAGTTATACTTCTTTTGTGTAACAAGATAAAAATCCTTTCAAAAATTTTATCATTCGCCTTATTCTGTTTGTAGAAGAATCGACACTAACAATAGAAAAAAGGTATTTAATACATTGAAAGTTTTAATACAAAGAAACAAAATATTGACTATAGCTAACTTCAGGGCGTCGGCTTTCGTGACAGTGTGCGCGCGCATCGTAATAACTTCAGGGTGTCGATTTTACGTGTCGGTGTACGCGCGCATCCTAAAAATTTACTCTCATCATTTTTCCCTAACGCACTAAAATAAAGTATAACTAAAAAAATCTCTGCATTAAAAGGGAGTAAGTAAAATACATAAGCATTAGGGAGATCTTCAGAAATATCAATAGAATTGACAAACTGATGTTCAGTTGTTCAGTTATTATTTTATTGAATTACACGGTCGTGAGCAAAAAAGGAAAGATTCTGTCTCAAATTCTACGTTAGTAAATCTGTGCGAAGGCGGGGCGGGTAACTAGTTTCATTTATAAAAATCTAATTTAAAAGTAAATCAAGCTATACAATAAAATAAATAGGATTTTGCAGATAAATAGAATGCAAAACTTACGTTCTGCTATCATCTTGGAGATCGGATCAACGGGCTAGATATTTCCCAGTGCATCTAGATATGTCGCTAGTGATGCATATGCTTGTAGTGCTTCGTGACTTATTTTCTTTTTAAGTTTAGCTTTTTAGGTTATGCTTTGTTATTATTATTGTATATAGGTTTTTTGGACATTTATTTGTGTAATATTTTTTAAAGCAATGTTTCTTATTTGCCTTTTTATAATAGGCGTAGGTGGTAGAGCCACGCTGAAGCTATAACTGGTTACAGCACGAATGGGTCGGTTCATACGGGGTAGTACCACTCGACTTACAGAAAACTACGCATGTAACAGTGCTTGCATTGTTGCGTTTCGTTCGGTCAGTGAGAACGCAGGACGCCCACCTGCATTTCTTGTCCTTTATGAATTATATGAATCCTTAATGAAGCTTAAGTCCTTAATGAATGTGTCCTTTGGTGAAAGGTAGTTTAAAAGAAGTTAGTTTTGTTATTTGGTACGCGAGGGCGTCTCCTGTTCCCGCCCCCCCTCGCGCCTATTCGCTTTTCAGTATACCGCTACAGAGCTTTGTATCGCCTGCATCGCTATCGAACGCACGCGTCATGGCCATTTAACGTACGCGCTGGAGTGATTGATATAAACGCTAGAGTGTTTAGTGTATGTGCCGCGAGAAATCCGTGAATGCTCTGTGTCTTGGAGAAAGAGTTTCTCCACCGCCACAGCGCTGAAACCAGCGATTGAACTCACTATATATCTCAAGTAAGTGTGTATGTTTAAAGCTCGATCGTTTATATACCCGTGGATCCTGCTATTGAGCATATATCTGTTAATACCCTTGCACTCGCAAACAACAAAAAGTACAGTCCACATCTCTCCGTTTGATAAACCCGCATTAATGGAGGTGAAAGGAGCCAAGGAAAGGTGGTCAAAAGCAGTTTTGACTGCCTATTCCCACCAGTTATCTCTGGTCTTAATACATCTTTTAAAACGTTATTGTTTTTTTATTGTAGTAGCATTTAACAACATCGTTATAGAAGCTTCGTGACCCTCTACGGGGTTGCGACCCACAGTTTGAAAAACACTGCTATGAAGTATTAAAAACAACTTTCCACTTAAATAAGGTAAAGTTCTGGTTCGAGCGTAAAATTTTACGCTTACCTAAGTCAGCTGAATTTCAAGATATCATATTAAAAGCGTACAGTATTACGCGTTATAAATACGATGTAAATGGTATGGTCTTGTATTGTTACAATAAAGAAATAAGTTCAAAGAAGATAAACTTAACTGAGTTTCTTACCTACCCTTCTCAATCTCATGTTTAACGAAGCAGTAGTAGTAAATTAAAGTTATAAGTGCCTACTTAAGGTCTAAATTGAATAAAGCATCTTTGATTTTAGTTTTACTGGCGAAAAGAATTTTAACTTGTCGTTGTTGACTCACGAGTCATTTGCAGTTATCTCTCTAAAATGGTAAAGTATTATGTATTTAATTTAGGAAGGTTTAATTCAAAGGCCGCCCTAACTCCTTCCCGAAGTTAATTGAATTGAATTAAATCGAACGAGACCGACGCGGCGACGGTATTGCCTTGCGAGATAACGCAATTACTTGGAACGTCCGCAGCCTCGGACGCTGGTCAGAACTGCTTGTAATTAGTTTATCCATCATCAAGCATAGTGTCGGTAGTCAGCAGAGACTGTTAAATATAATACACATGGTATATATTACAAGCATTATTTATAATATTATAAGCATCGTGCAATCACTTCAATAATAAGCGTCGTGTCAGTCAATATTCTAACAAGATGGTGGATCCCTTGTTAGAACCTTCCAGGGAGTTTTTGTGGCATCTCAGAATTTCATGCTCCGTGGTATTATTTTCCATTCACTTTACTTATGCACAATAAACTAACTATATTACGCAAAACACTACCAAATTTACAAAATATAGAGTCTAATAACACAAGATTATGAATAAAATATAAAACACTACATGACAGACTGAGATCCCACCAAAAACTCAAACCATGGGTTGTTATGGTTCAATAATTATATCTTCAATTAAAATTATGATGAAATATTTTTTTTACTAATTGTTTTGTTCTGCAGACTCTTAATCCACACCTTTTTTTTGCTTTCTCTTTATTTTTATTTTTTTATTGTCTGCGTGAAAAATCGTATCTGTGAGCAGCTATTGGGTGTTTTTTATTTATTTTAAATTACCTATTTACTATCTTAGAGTGGATTATTTTATGATGTTATTGCCTTCATGGCGGTTTTATTATGATCCTTTATGGCCATTTTTAGATTATAATCCACACGATGAAGTATTTTGGTATTCTTCTATGGTATATATAACAGTCGGTCTTATAGTTTTCGGTCAACAAAGTAATGTAAAGCGCCATCTTTTCGAAACTGATGAAACTTGGAATTAATAACAATAACCAACATTGACAATTATTTAATTTGTAATCAAAAATATTAAGGTTATCAATCGAGGTATAAATTATTATCTCTCAAGTTGGACCGATTATATATAAATGCCAACTTTCATTAAGATCTGTTGAATAGTTTTGTAGTTCATTGTGGATAAACACTGTATTTTTATATATTTAGATTATTATTATGATTAATAGTAAATTATTAAACGCATTATTAAATAAATACACCAGGCATTGCGTAAATAACGGTGACTATTATGAAATCAACAATCTATCGAAGATCGTCGCTATCATGCAGACCTCCTAGCTTTTCTATAGTTGTATAGTACTCTAGCTTCTGTCCGGGACTTGAACCGCGGGAAATATTTGTTTTAAGCTAACCCTAATACGCAGCAGATGCTCTCAGAAAAAAAAAAAACGATTTTGAAACGTTCTTTATTGGTGCTCTGCTCCTACTGGTCCTAGCGTTATGATTAAATAGCTTATACCCTTCTTTGATAAATGAGCTATCTAAAACTGAAATAATTCCATTACTTCCTGAGATTAGTACGTTCAACCTACTAAACAAACAAACTCTCCAGCTTTATAATAATAATTCTTTACCTATGAAATTGCCGTTCTGCAGTACTGGCCATTTCAAATTAATTTTATTTTAAAAACATAATTATTTTTCCAAAAATAGTCACTTGTTTATTGATTAGTGTTACATTCTCAACGCATTTCAATCTTTTTTGTCATCATGGATACGTTAAAAATTCGAGTAATTATGGAATATAAGTACCGTCGTGGCAGCAACACAGCACAAGCGGCACCCAACATCAACGACGTTTACAGAGCTAACACTATAAACCAACGCACCACCTGTTATTGGTTTGCTCGCTTCCGTTCTGGGAATTTTGAACTGAGAAATGAACCTCGCGGTCGTCCGAAGACTTTGTTCGACAATGACGAATTAAAGGCGATTGTGGAAGCTGATGATACACAATCTACGGCTGAACTAGCAGCAGCTTTCGACGTTAGCGTCAAAATAATATTGGTCCATTAGTGTCAAATTGGCAAGGTAAAAAAGCTTGAAAAATGGGTGCCCCACGAACTCAATGATCGCCAGCGCGAAGTACTCGTCGAGACGTGCCTTGCACTGCTCGAATTTTGAACCGCATTGTTACCTGCGATGAAAAATGGATTCTGTTTGATAACTGCAAGCGCTCAGTAAGTTGGTTGGATCCTGGTTCACTATACAATGCCCTAAACGAAAACTTACCCCTAGAAAAGTGATGGTCACTGTTTGGTGGTCTAGCGCCGGTGTGATTCATCACAGCTTCTTACCAAACGGAGTGAGCATTATTGCAGATGTGTACTGTGAAGTACTGAACACAATTATGGAGAAGCTGGCACATGTCCAACCAGCATTGATCAATAGCTCGTCTCCGCTGCTCCTGCACGACAACGCGCGTTCTCATACTACACAGCAAACGGTCTACAAGTTGCAAGAACTGGGGTTGGAAGTTCTCCGTCATCCGCCCTACTCACCAGACCTTGCGCCTACAGACTACTACTTTTTCCAGAATTTGGATAACTCCTTTGGCGGGAAAAAAATTCAATACTCGAGAGGTAGTACAAAATGCCTTTGAAGAATTTGTTGCCTCCTGTCCAGCTGATTTCTTTAAGAAGGGCATCAATAAACTGTCACTGCGTTGGCAAAGATGCATTGATTGCATGGGTGATTACATCGATTAATATAAATAAAAATACATGAAAAAAATTCGTTTAAATTTTTTCATACAAACGGCAATTTCATAGGTACATATCTTTTTTTAACGTGGGGAAATCCCTTATGGAATTCCCTAGGGCTCCCTAGGCATCCCTAGGGCTCCTATAGAGAGACAGACTGGGTACACACCGGTTGCCTCCCTTCGTCCGCCGGACCTGTGCAATGAAGGGATGAGCCCCCGACTGCATCCCTTCAGGTCTGGCTACGTGGCGGGAGGGTTTGGGCAAAGCGCCGCCTCCTCCCGCCTGTCCTCCGTTGTCGGAGAGGGCCACTTAGAGGATCTGCCTCGCGGGCCCTCTCCGCCGCCTCCTTCTGCCTGATGACCTCCTCGCAAAAGAAGGCCACTGCTCGCCACACCTGTTCGGTGCCGAGCATGGCCGAAACCACACCCGGGACGTCAAATCACCTCCCACCGCTGTCGCCAGAGTGCGGCACTCTTCCTCCCACGCAACACACTCGGAGAGAGTCTACTTCGGCTCCGCACTCGTGACAAGGGCGGTCGGCTCCCTGCGAGCGATCCGGTGCAGGTACCACCCGAAACAACCTTGTCCGGTCAGTACCTGCACCAACCTGAACGTCAGAGAGCCCCACTCCCTGTTGACGCAGGTCCGCAGGACCGGGCGGACGGCATCCACGGTATACGTCCCGAAGCGCGCGTACGCTAGGTTCTGGATCCACTTTTCGACGGCGTCCTCCCTTAGTCCCTCCCTTCGTCAATTTCCCTGGGAGCCGGAGGCTCCCCACTACGTTTCCTCGCCGCCGTGAACTCCAGCTTCCCGCTCTCAGGGCAGGGAGCCGACGAGCGTGACGGCCGCCGCCGGGGACACCATCCGGTACGCCCGGATTGCCCTCAGTGCCATTTAATATTAATATAGATCACTACTACTCTTCACTTGTACTTAACTCCAGTCGTCATTCAAATTACAATAACTATTTAAAATTTGAAATATAGTGGGGACCGATTTTTTAGCTACTCCTGAGGAAATTTTTTATGACTGACTGAGGTTTTATTGTGAACTCAGTACTTTAGCAGTTATGCGTGGTCATACAAACAGACAGACAGACAGACATTTCTAAAAATGATTGAAATGTATTGATGATGATGATGATGATATGAAAATCGAAAAAAAACAGACAAATTATATTTACATATAATAATGCAAATACGTATTAATTAACTACTGAACTAGTTCGGTGAAGCTGTAAAGACGTTTCTAGGTAAACAGCGTTTTCATTTAAAAAAAAAAAAAACTACTAAACTTTGTATTAATAATTATTGTTTAAAAAGCATTTTTTTTTGTTTACTTCGTCTCAGGCACTATTTATACATTATATAATCTCCTGGTTATTGTATCAGATTTAGAATTATACCTCGTACTAAAATTAAGAGGTTATTCAAATAACCTTTGAATTAATCGAAGCTCAAATGTTACTCGAGGGTGTACTTTACGATTTTCCTAGTGCTACGTTCACAAACAAACAACTAGACATTCCTAAAAATGATTTAAATCTATTTCATTACTTATAATTAAGATAAATAATAATATATAAATAAAAATAATAAATTAACCCACAGGTTACTGTCACACTGACGTAAAATATATTAGATATTTTATTGGCTTTCGGAATGTTAAAACGTCTTTTAATTAATTACGTTGTCACGAGATGGCGCTGTTCGTTAAATGAATATGGTAAAGTTTTGTCCGCGACAATTCTTTAGGTCACTGTGATGATAGTAAGGTTTAAAATCTCACGAAACAGCTGAACAGTATTTACTTTGAATTTTTGAAGCGAATTTGTGATTCGCTTATAAGGTAGGGATGTGAGATTAATAGAACATAATCGATCAAATGTGAATCGATTTTACTTTAATCAATATAAATACCGATTTTTCAAAAATCAATTATAATAAAAATAAATAATCGATTTTTGCGAAAAAAACGATTTCTGATATTTAAAATTCGACATGCTTTTCATATTCCAATGATAAACCTAAGAGATTCTCATGTTAACAATTTATCAGATTAAAAATCAAATAAAATGATGTGTATAAAAAATAACCAATACAAAACAAAATGAAAGTGAATGTTATTTAAACTTTTAAGGGTAAAGAAGACTATAGAAACTAAATATAGTTATTCGTAGAAATTTTCAGTACTATTAAATATTTTATCGTAATAGAAATGAAATGATAAGCATCCTAATAAAATGACAACCTTCTTAATTCTAACTTTGAAATTCAAAACAATACAATGAAATTAATGTGTTCTCTTTAAATATTCGTGTACATTATAGTGTGATTGACAAAATTTCAGAATTTGTTTACTGAATAATTTCAATAATAATTTAACAATAGTTTTGTAAACTTATTGATGTCGAGTTTACCATAAGATATTTTTAGTGAATATGTTGAAGTACATTGTACTCGCATGACAGACCTTTATAGTTTTATTGATTTTTTTAATTTTAAAGAGAGCAGTATTTAGCTGTCATCAGAACGACAATAATCATTATAAGATATAGTAACTCATGTTACTTGTAAGGCAGTGAGATGTTTTCATTCTATGTTTTGTTTCAATTTGTAGTTTTACTACAAAATTTTCTATTCTTTCGGACAGGACATGCATATGTGCTGTGGTATTATTCTTTTTCGTTTTAAAACACTTTCGCCACCCGGATTTAGGTGTTTTACGGTTAGAATATATTTTTATTGTTTACAACTATATTATATCACTATGCTCACTCTTCTATTGTAAATAATTATGAACTTATTTTGAAATTTTTCATCCGTCACATAGATGTTTATGAAAATTGATTTAAATGCGTAATTTCCATAATAGATTTTTTAATCAATTAATATTAATACGAAAATCGATTATAAAAAATAATAATCGATTTAAATAAAAAATTTATTATTTTTTGACATCCATATAAGGGTGTTGTAACTGATTTATATTTAAGAGAAACAATCTGATAACTTTACTAGGGATGAGCGATATTAGAAAAACATCGATGTTAACATCGAATCAATAGTATCGATGTACGATAAACATCGATAGCAAAACATCGATCTCTAAAAACATCGATGTTTTTGGCAAAGCAGAGGTCAGCGACGAAAAAAAAAACGTCCGGCTTGCAAATTTGATAATTTTCTAATCTCTAGTTAGTACATGCAACGTTATCATAACGTCATGTTATCGAAATCAAAAACTACGAAATGTCAATATTATCGACATCAAAGCATCGATGTTTTGAGCTAAACATCGATGTTTTTTCAACATCGATCATCCCTAAACTTAACACAATCCGTTTATTCAATTAAAACTGACAATCATCGTGGGTGGTTTAACTAATCAAACTTCATAAGTACCCTCGTATATATATATATATATATATACACACAGTATGTTACAGTATACAGTATGTTCCTACTTATACTTAACCTCATCAACTATTTTATAATATAACGTTACCGGATATTTTAAACCCAAAAACAAATATATCAATACGAGTATGATAAATAACGTACGTAGAATATGTATAATTAATTACTGATTACTCAGCACCATTCCGTGACGCTTCGGTGGATGACAGATTCGTTTGGGCCGAGTTCATACTATAGGGTTTGATGTTCTGGTGGTTGTAATGAACAAGATGGAGAGCTTCTTATGTCTATATCCCTCACACTTGATAATGGGTCACTAGGGGATGTGTTTTCAGTCGCTGGTTCAGATTCATGAGCCTCACTTTGAACTGTGGTACAGATATGTTCTCTAACCTCGGCACCACAACTCTGCTTCATCGAATCTTCCCGCAAAAACGTACTCAGTGCTGCTTGACTAGATGTCCGTTTTATTTGGTCAACATTATGATGAGATTCCCTGCCATCAGAAGAGCGCACTTTATAGTTCGTAGTGCTAAATCGATCGACAGTTTTACCTGGTGTCCACTCACCCCTTTTAGAGAAATCTTTTAGATAAAAATATTCTCACCCGGTTCTAATTCTCTGTGGCAACTACTTTGTTCCTGTTTATCGAAAGTTTTTACCATTCGCGTTGTATTTTCTCTATCAGGACGCATTTTTGTTAAATAAAGGCTTGTTATTATATTTTTTTTATTAGCATTGGAGTTTGGAAATACATCAAGTAACTCATATCTATGTGGTTGTAGTAGTAAACAAAAACAAGTAAATGTGTTGTTATATATTACTACAGGATTTCGTATCACAACATGCTAAATAACAAAGTATCTGTCTTTTCGCGGCAAACTCAAAAACTACTGAACGGATTTTTATGCGGTAGATAAAGTGATTCACGGGGCAGATTTAGTTGTATATCTTGTTAATGTTTTCTTATATTATCAAGGCGGTATAAAGTCCGTCGGACTCGCTTGTAGTATATGAGCAACCTCATATACATTTAAGTACCCAGCGATCGAGCCTATAGCTCGGTTCTTTAAAAAGCATTTTTAAATTAAAATAAACTGTTAGGTTTGCCTTGGATTTGTTCACAAAAAAAAAAAAAAATAATTAAAAAAGATATCTCTCTTATAATTATAATAATAAGATTATTTCTTTAATAAAAATGAATTGTCTATTGTTTATTTTGCCTAAAATTATCATTATTTACAAAAAAAAAAAATTATAACAAAAATTAAACCGACTTCGATATCAAAAACCTATAAAGCACTGAAAAGTGAAAAATAAACATATTATTAAATTAACCAAATTAAATAAAATATATGAATATTTTCGCTACCTAGAGATATATTGGAAGGCGGTACCAACCTACATACTAAGTTTCACGGTATTAGATGACGCCGTTTCCGAAATCCTGAATATATACAAATATACGAGAATTACTCGTTTAAAGGTATTAGATTTATCGCAAATAAGTCATTTCATTAAAGTGTACACACTGATTACACATACTGTTTTTTCATAATGCTATTAGTTTACGTTTTCAATGTCTTGACAACCCTGCAGCGATACACCTCGGGGAATCTCATTAAAACAGAAGAGACAGTTAAAAAAATAAAAATAAAAAATAAAATAAAATAAGCCTTTATTGCTGTAAATACAAATTGCTTACAAACTACATTAAATATGCTTGTGTATTTATAATATACTAGCTGTTACCCGCGGCTTCGCACGCATTTTTTTAAATATATTAAATAAATTTAAAATTGTGATTACACATCTAGTGTAAATTACAATAATACTATTTCAAAAATATTTGTATCACACGCACATCATCTACTGTAACAGGTAACGTGTACATTATGTATGTGAATACTAATAGTGTATCGAATGGGATGGGATTATGATCAACCACATAACTGGAATTTTAAACTATATATCACCCTCAGTGCTCACACTATATAAGAAAATAATGAAAATATGAAGCTACACATTATCGAACAATATTAAATAAAACAGCTAATTAGTTACTTATTTGCCCGTAAAATTCCCGTTCAAATATTACTTGTAGTCCGGTGAAGCTGTTAAGCGTAGTCATTTCTAAGAAGAAAACAAACATTCAAATAGGTCCAGTCGTTTCTGAGATTACCCGGAACAAATAAAAAAAACAGACATATCGACAGAGTTAAAAAAAATGTTGATGTTTGTAGCATCACAGATTGTATTCACCAAAAATATTTTATTTTAATATAAATTACACTCACTTTACTTTTATAATATGTAATATATCACAAATAAAAAATTGGCAAAAAAACTAATGTAGAATAGAGTTTTTTAAGAGTGTTTGGCGGGATTTCAGTCTGTCATGCAGTGGATTTTATATTTTTTTCATTATATTGTGTTACATGTTTCTATATCGTGTGGAAATTGGTTGCGTATTATATAATATCGTTCGTTTATTTTGCATAAGTGAAATGAATGAAAAATAAAACCACGAAGCATTAATTCTATGGTCTTGAAGATTAAGAAGATAAAAAATTACGTTATATTATGTAGAGGATTCGGCGCTTATACCTTTACATTAACTTGGACATAGAAGAAAACTAACTATATTGACAACTTCAGAATTGGCTGTATGGATTAATACCTTCGACTGTCTTATTGGACGAATATTATTACTACTAAACTTTCTGAATAACAACACAAAATAAACTTAAGAAATGTTTGCGATATAAACGTAACACGTATAATTAAAAATCGAAAACAAAACTAACGTAGAAAAAACTTATTGAATAGGAATACAAAATAAACTATGAAAATGTTTTTGATAGAATGTTATCGCGTTACCATGGCAACGCATATAATACTGACATTAATACGCAGCGGAAGCTTCCAAAATAGCCCGATTTTGAGACATTCTTCATTAGTGCTCAGCTCCTTTTGGTTTTAACGTGATGATATGTAGCCTATAGCCATCCTCGATAAATGAGCTATCTAACACTAAAAAAAACTTTGAAATCAGATCTGTAGTTCTTGAGATCATAGCGTTCAACCAAACAAACAAACAAACAAACAAACTCTTCAGCTTTATATATTAGTATAGATTATCGGCATCCGGTTTTCCTATTACAGCTTGTCCTTCGACAAAGGCCTCCTCTAAAGATTTCCATGCTTCTTTATTTCTTGCCGTTTGGGTCCATGCTGGACCAGCTATTTCTTTTACATCATCTTCCCATCTTTTGAATTATCTACCTCGACTTCTTTTATTCTCTCTGGGGTACCATTCTGTTATTAGTTTAGTCCACTTCTCTTTTTTATCTCTTATCATATGTCCTGCCCATCTCCATTTTAATTGTTTAGATACTATTGAAATGTTTTTGAATTTTGTTATTGCTTTAATTTTTTTTAATTTTACTTTGTCTCTTCTTTTAACTCCCATAACACTTCGTTCTATGCCATTCTGACATACAATTATTTTGTTTGCCATTTGTTTAGTTAAAGCTCATGTTTGGCATCTATATGTTAGGCATGGCAGAATGCATGTATTGTAGATTTTCCTTTTTTCACTCAGAGGCATTTCATTGTTTTTCATAACTTCACTAAGAGACCAAAATTTTTTCCACGTGTTAGTTATTCTTCTGTCAATTTCTTTATTCATTAGGTTTTCTGTAGTTATTAGTTGCCCCAAATATATATATTCGTTTACGTATTCTATTTCTTCATTATTAATTTTAATACTTTTTGGTTGTAAGATATTAGTCATTACTTTTGTTTTCGCTGTATTCATTGATAGACCTGCTTTTGCGCTTTCTTCTGATAGCTGTTGTAGCATATCTTGTAATACGTTTGGAAATTCCGAAAAAAGAATTAAATCATCCGCGAATCGCAAGTGGTTTAATTTTGCGCCGTTTATATTAAGCCCGTATTGGGTCCTGTTTAAGTTTATAAATATCATCTCCAGAACAGCTGAAAATAATTTGGGTGATATTGTATCTCCCTGGCGTACACCTCTTTCAATAGGGAATTCTTCTCCTATCCTTTCAAGTTTTATTTGAGCTGTGCTTTTCGAATATATGTGTTTTAATAATCTTATGTATTTTGCTTCAATACCTTGTATTTCTAATGCTTCCCATATATATTTGTGTTCCAATGAATCAAAAGCTTTATTAAAGTCAACCTATCCCAGATAGTAACCTTAATTGTATTCTTTATATTTTTGAAAGACTTGTCTTAACACGTGAATATGGTCAACTGTAGAAAATTTACTACGGAACCCGGCTTGCTCTTTTGGTTGATTTTCGTCGAGTGTGTGGGTAATTCGAAATAAAATTATTTTAGAGAATATTTTATAGATATTGGACATTAAACTTATGAGCCTGTAATTGCTGATGACTCTTTTATCGCCTTTCTTATGTAATAATATTATTGTTGATTTAGTCCAATCTTTCGGAATTGTTTCTGTGTCAAGAGACAGTTACTCTGTGATAACTCAATCTTACACTATATCGGGCGACGTTATAACTTGAATATAGATATAGGTAGGTAGCTATTGGAATTGCATTGCAAGTAGTGTATCGTCTCCTTGTATGCGTTGTGATTGGTTTTGTTTTGATTTTAAATCTTGTAATGTAATGGAAGTTTGGTGTTTAATTTTAGAAAAGGCGACATTTAATGCGTAATAAAGCGACTTTATTATTTAACTTTGTTTGTTCGATATGTATCCATCTGACCTTTAATCATGAAGAGATTTAACTAAAAATTTATGTTTTTTGAGTTTCACCAAAATTAACGTTGCGAAATGAATACGTCCAATACAACAGCCGCATCAATATGATTAAAACTACGAAAATAAACGACTGTTTTTCCTTTTATGATTGAAATGTTATAAGGTTATTTGCTTTGATTTATTTTAAAAGTGCATTAGTTCAGATTTATGCTATTCTATTTCAAAAAATAATGTAATTCTTTCGGTAACATTGCAACTTAATTATGTTTCATGTTAATTGTAGTGCATTATGATGTTTCTTCGTCTGTATTGGAATTACTTTGTAACTTATTAAAAAAGTGAATTAACTACGAACTTCTTTTTAATATTTATTTCCTTATATTAATGGTGATATATTCTACAAGCACTTTCTTAGCAATTACATTACTTAATCCTACTTTAGAATTGACTTAGTGTTTCATTTATTTTTTAGATTAATGTAAGTCGAACGTGAAAGCATGATTAAATTTGAAACGCATTTTCCGTAGAAATTATATTTTTGAGTTTCTTCTTAAAATATACAGGTATTCAACTCAGAAAAACCGTAGGATTTTGGAATTAATAACAGATCTATAACTCTTGAATACTACTAGTATTAACAACAAATTTTATATGTCAATATTTTAAACTAATCAAAAGAAATACAAAAGATACTTCTGAACATAAATAATAATTTAAAATGTATTTGATATTTAAACTCATTTCATGTCTTACCGTCTGAAGGGGCTGGTGGGACCGTGTAAATAGGCCCCACCAGGATGTGCGATATAAATAAAGTAGAGCGGGTGAGCGGTTAATGGCCTTGCTTATAAATAAATAAGAACAACAAGAACCCCAAATAGTAAGTGTGGACTGACCTGTAACTCAACACCTCGCACGGAGCAGCGTCTCAAGATAAGCGGTGTCTTCTATGTATATATTGCTATGAGCGAGTGACGAAGATATATTCGGAAGATAGCCACTTAATAGAAAAACTTCTAGCGTGAAGCACAATCCTTTATTGCCGGCGGTAACAAGCGAACTATTAAATTTATTAATAAGGGGCCAACCACCGTCGACACCCTGTTGTCATTATTTTGTATAATGAAATCACTTCCTAAATTAATAAACAATGCTTAGAGCTGTCATAGATTAAACAATGCTTACATTTCTAGGTTTTTTTAGGGTGGTCCCTTTCTACACAGTAAGCCAGTACATTGCGAGCTGGTCATAATCCCTGATACCTATGCCTCTCAATAGCACTATCGTTTCTGCATGTGTTCGAATTACCCGAAACTTATGATTTTGCAAATTCAACCTTATCCGAAAGAGTTAAAGTTGTTTTTATAAGGATGCAAGTGACTCGAGACTATTTAGAAAGAATGCATAATCACAAAAAAATATGCACTCATTTTTGTGTACCAGTTGTGAGGCGTTAAGTGTTCATCTTGAGTTTATGCATATTAGGATATGAATGAATTATGAATATGAATAATGGATTATGAATAGTAGAATAAGATTGTACGATACTAAATTTTTTTTATATCATAGGAGGAAAACGAACAGATGGGTCACCTGATGTTAGGTGATCACCACCGTCCATAGACATTTGGAACACCAGGGGAGTCACAAGTGCGTTGCCAGCCTGTGTTTCGGAGTAGGACGGGGGGGACAGGAAGGGAACGAGGAAGGGGAAGGGGAGGGTATGTGGGTCTCCGGCTCTCTCACTGACCGAACGAAACGCAACAATGCAAGTACTGTTACTTCACTTCGGTTTTCTGTGAGAGGGTGATATAATAAAAAATAATAAAAAAACATGAAAATATAAATCATCATTATCGCCCGCAGCCAGTAAGAAACCTAATTCAAGGCCATAGGCTTCTTCCCGAAGGTATGTCTCAATCACCACGCCAGCCTACGTCTTCTTGCCGATTTCAAACTCCGAGAGATTCACAACGATACAGACTAAAACAGTGTTTCCCAACCTGGGGTCTACGCGCAACAGGGGTGAAATTTGATAGTTAAGAGGGGCAATTTAATAAGATTCGATGCGACTTTAACCCTTTCGCTTTGGGTTATTTAAATGCAATGCTAGATATCGGAGACGAATTTAACAAAAAAGACAGATAAAAAAATGCTATAAATAATTATCAGGTGTAATTTCGTTTGACGTTACCAAAACGGGTAATTAGAGTCGTCAAGTTAAGTAAATTTTTCATTATATGTTTTGAAATTTTACTTACAGTGTTTTGATAACAATTTCGTAGTGATTTCTTCCTAAAATTTATCATTTATATTACTTAAGGGAACAAAACAATTTTTAAAGGTTAAAAATTATGTTTGGCGGGTCATAAACATTTTAGAAATGTTAATGTGGGGCATGGCCTAAAAAAGGTTGGGAAACACTGGTCTAGAATATACGATGATACTAGAAGAACATTTCTCAAGTTCAAATTTCCTCGCGGTGTATTTCTTCACCGTCAGTGGATAGTGTTACGAATATCAATTGGTAAAAACGATATTTCACCCCCTTAGGGGTGGAATATTTATTCAAATTTATATGGGACCACCTCTGTGTATAGCCGAATCAAACAAAAAAAGAATCATTAAAATCGGTTCATAATTGACGGAGATATCGATTAACATACATAAAAAAATATATATAACCGAACATAGAACCTCCTCCTTTTTCGAAGTCGGTTAAAAATGTACGCTCATTTCGAATATAAATCTTTCTTACACAAAATTATAGTAACACCATCTAATGTCGTTGACCGGTAACTATTACATGTTGAGATAGAGAACGTCCATTGTTATAATCTAGTTTCCCTGATTGTTGGACAGACGGTCGCTTCTCTGTGCAAACGTTGATTGGGCTAATGAATAAGCTGATTGCGTCAAACGATATCAGCATTAGCTTTATTTGCTGAATTATACAAAGACTGAATAATTTATGATGTAAGCATTACATTAACTATATTTTTGCTGAAAATATGATTTAATAATCTAAATAAATTGGGACAATTACTCGCTCTTGTAGTCACATATCATTGAACCAATTAAAGTTACCGACAGTAACAGAATTGAAGCGATGATGGCAGGGATGGGCGTTGTCGATTATATCTGTAATCAGATCATCAATCTGGATTACATTTAATCATGATTGTTATGTAATCATCATGATTAAAGTAATCAGTAATCAAGATTATATAATTATTGTATTCAATATTTTAGTAGTACTTTATACCGCTACCGTACTCTCTTATGAATAATATTAAGCATGCCTAACATTCTAAAAAATTTTGTTTTTTTTTTTTTCAAAATGACTACGCTATTGACCCAGCAAGGTCTTAACAGCTTCACTGGACTACTCATAATTTTTGATTGTTATGATTAATCTTCTATAATTGGGGTAAATTTAAATTGATGATAAAGGTTGAATACATATAAAGTTCATTTACACTATAAAAGTATGTCCTATTTCTACATTAATTTTCTGATATAAAAAAAATATAAGATTATGGTTAAAGATTAATGATCGTTAATCTCTTGTATGATTTTATGATTACTTAAGTTAATCATGATCGAGATTACAAAATGTAATCATTAATCTGATTACAGTTCTGTTCCAGTCCCACGACGCGGTAGGTGTTCAAAGCATTACGCCGTCGCTACACACCACAGTCGATGACTAAGAGAGCTGAGTTCCCAGGCCCAAGTCGTCGAGTGTTCAAAGCAGCGAGTCGGCAATTTCCACGGTACAACAGATGCACAAACTTAGTGGAAACGTTCGATGGTTCGACTCCTTCGTTCCCACATTGTCCGCGTATAAAAACTTATACGAAACAACGATTACACAGTGTTAACCTAACATCGGTACCATTCACTATGCTATAAGTTTAGTTTTAGTGTGTGAGTTAGCCTAACATCGGCGAGACTCTCACAACGTTAGTTTTAGGTGAGAGCTAGCCTAACATCGACGAAGCTCTCTAGAATTAGTTTCGATTGTAATTTTATTTTGATAAATTAATTAAAGTAATTTGTCTTTTTTTTGGATTCTCCGGGTGTGACCTTCGCAAAACGCAGATAAAATTTGCTTGTTTTAAATTTATATTTGTTTAGTCTTAAATTTGTAGTTACAGTAGCTATATCTATACCTACCTATTTAATGTGATCATCTGTGACGTGCTTTGTGTGTCTGTATTATCTGTTTGTATTTATAGGTTTGTTATTTTAATTTTTTAATACTAATATGACCGACTGAACGTTCGTTATTCATCATATGAGCTACCATTGAAAATACTCCTATTGTGCTGTACACATTTGCGAAAGGATTTGCCAATTGTTGGCCGTTTT